>CP139503.1:4410329-5010329 GCA_021014915.2 Artemisia tridentata subsp. tridentata
ACTAACCATTACCAAACACTTATACTCACTAAATCCATTAAATAAACTTTTTCAGAAAACGCAGAATTTTAGGGTACTTTCACCCACATAAAATCACGACCAAAAACTCTCCACAACTCACACCAAAAATTCACCATGAGATCCTTCATGAGCATACAAGCTTCTCCCAAAAGGCCATGTACTAAAAACACACACAAGTACCCAATGAAAAATCAAACATGACAACTATCCAAATTCGGATCTGAACGCACACCAAAATGTTTTGACCTAGTATACATATTTGCAAAACTTATTATCGTCCAATTTTCACGTGGAAGTAAAAGGGAATATAGAACTCAATTTCTTCAGAAGGGCTAACTCAAATTACTCTTTTAAAACCACTTTTGACCTCAATACTTTTAACTTAAATCTGTCCCGGTTTAACAGTTTTGACACCTTTACTTGCAAAAATCATTAGACTGACTTCTGGACCTCGAAATCGCTCGTGGCCGGACTTTTTGGAAAGCTCTTTCTCTGAACTACAATTTAGACATAAAATTCGTGATCTACCTCATCTCCATCTATTAAATATCATCGAATCTCTACAGCCTTATAATTCTGTCAGAAACTTAACTCATTAATTAACAAGTTTTAAACCCTAATCTCTTCACCAATCATCATAATATTACCTACTAATGATCCTAACATGTTTCATATTAATAATTTACAGAAAACTCATAAACCCTAGATCCATCATAATTTGTATTACATGAATCAAAACAATATTTAAACAATTAATTGAATACAAGTATCAAAAATTATACCTTGTTCTTGATTTTAGCTTCAAAAATAAAAACCCTAAAATTTTCTCTCCTTCTTCTCTTGGTTTGGCCGAAAATTCTCAAAGAGGGGTTAGGGTTGTTTTGGTTTTGTATTTATAATACTCTATAGAAGATTCTAGTTAACCCTTATCATTAAGAATTGTAATTAGGATAAAATTTGTTTCCTTTTTCCCACCCTTTATCCCATTCGGCCAACCCCCCCCCCCCCATATATTTTTTTATTTTTTTTATTAAAATTAATTATTACACTTAAAACCTTGTACTCTTGATATTTTATAAAAACCCATACCGAAACCTAACGTCTTACGCGACAATTCTTCGTTTTTACGACAACTCAGAAAAATTATCATTTTCATAACAAAGTTTCCAAAAATAGATTTTCACACACTCTAAAAATATAACCCATGAAAACAACCTCCACGTAACTTACTAACGCTCAAATACTAGAACGGAGACTTGTTACGCAAAACCACAAAACACCAAAACTACACAAGTCATTTCTACACCACCAAGGTGATCAAAATGAACTTATCCCAAAAATCAATATTACTCAAATCATAATAGTATATCTCACACCAAAGGATTTAGTGCCAACACACACACTTACCACACATATATCCCACATAAACACATAATACACCCTAAACAAAAGTTAAATGGGTTGAGACTATTAGTCAAACTAACCTGCTAAAACCACGGTTGTTACAGAAACGATGAAGGTTGCGAGGGGTTAAAAAAACTGTAGTTGAGATTGGGAAACAGGACGTTGTGGGTAATTTTCGAATCCTTGAAACGCAAACTGTTGATTTTGGTAAATCGCCTCGGGAGGCAATTGCGTCCCATACGGAGGGATTTGTGGCGATGGCGAGTTAGAGTTTTGTGATGAGGGGGTTTGACGAACCCGCGTATGGATTCGAAGCGAGGAGATTCGTGAAATACATATTCTCGTTTGGATTTTGCGACATGATTTTTTTTTTTTTTTTGATGTTGTAGACAGCTTTGTGTGGGTAAAATATGTATTTGAGATGATATATTGTAGTGATATATATTGTGTTGTATGTGTGGTTTATATAGGAAAAAAAAATGGAGCATTTGCATTAAATGGTCAAAGAATCGTTTGAAATATTAACGTTGCAAATTAAATAGGAATATAAACGTTTGGTTTGTCAGACTTTCATCTACTCATGCAGACGATGAAGGAGAGAACGGCGAGGCACGAGCAAGAGGCTCGGTGTGGCGGCGAGCCACGATGAAGGCTCACGGCGAGCCACGAAATGCCCATACCGGGTGCTCTAAGATTATTTTTGTTGTCAACAAAAATGTTCCGCTACCCAAATCACATGCTGAGGCTAATTATTAGATGAGATTTGGCTCAAGTTCAATCAAAGCTAAATCACATGAGGTCAGGTTTATTATAAAAAGAAGGGGGATTTATATACATCCCCGTATATACATCAATATTTATATATTTCTCCAAACACGAGTTTTTAATGCATGATATACAATACTATTAAAGCAAGGTTTGGGAAAATATATAAATAATGATGTTTTTTTGGGATGCATGTAAAAAGAAGAGTAACTTACATGGATGGTCCCTGTGGTTTGTCAAAAGTAACAACCTTCATCCCTCGAAGTTTAAAGTTGCACTGTTAGTCCTTAAGTTGGTAAACAAATAACACGACCGGTCCTTTAGTCTGACTGGTGTTAAGTGAGTTCCGTTATAATTTATGCGTTAGCCCCTTTAGTTAAAGATCGTTGCATCGTTTATCTTTAATAATAACGGCTGTTTATAATTTAAAGTTTCCATAAGTTTTTATCCGTTTTTACACGTTTTCTTCCTTTTTCATACGATTGCTTACGTGTTTATCCGTTTTTGACCGTTTTTATACGTTTTCGTCCGTTTTTCTTACGTTTTTATATGTTTTCACCTGTTTTCTTACATTTTCATACCTTTTATCCGTTTTCGTCCGTTTTTCTTACGTTTTTATATGTTTTCATTCGTTTTCATACGTTTTTATTCGTTTTTACACATTTTCGTCCGTTTTTCTTAAGCTGTCATAAGTTTTATCTGTTTTCATACGTTTTCGTCTGTTTTTATACGTTTTTATCCGCTTTCTTCCGTTTTCTTGACCGTTTTAACACGTTTTTGTCCATTTTTCTTACGTTTTCATCCGTTTTTCTTAAGTTGTTATACGTTTTCACCCGTTTTCTTACATTTTCATACCTTTTATCCGTTTTCGTCCGTTTTTATATGTTTTCGTACATTTTCATACGTTTTTATACGTTTCCGTCCGTTTTTCTTAAGTTGTCATATGTTTTTATTCGTTTTTATACGTTTTACTACGTTTTCTTTTAAGTTTCCATACGTTTTTATACGTTTGCATCCATTTTAATACGTTTTCATCCATTTTTATACATTTTCGTCCGTTTTTCTTACGTTTTTTCCGTTTTCTTATGTTCTTATCCGTTTTTATACGTTTTCGTCCATTTTTATACGTTTTATACGTCTTCATCCATTTTTATACGTTTCCATACGTTTTTATACGTTTTCGTCCATTTTTATATGCTTTCTTACGTTTTTATCTGTTTTTAGACTTTCCATCCCGGATAAAAAGGTATGAAAACGTACAAAAACGTATGAAAATGTAAGAAAATAGTCGAAAACGTATGAAGACGTATAAAAACGGATAAAAACAGACGAAAACGTAAGAAAAACGGACGAAAACGTATAAAAACGGACAAAAACGTATAAAAACGGATAAAAACCGAAGAACAATGGATGAAAACGTATAAAAACGGATAAAAATGTAAAAAAAACAGACGAAAACGTATAAAAACGGACGAAAATGTATAAAAACGGAAAAAAAATGTATGACAACTTAAGAAAAATGGAAGAAAACGGACGAAAACATATGAAAACCGTATAAAAACGGATGAAAGCATATAAAAACGGACGAAAACGTATAAAAAACGGTCGAAAACGTATAAAAACGAACGAAAACGGATAAAAACGTAATAAAACGTATAAAAACGGACAAAAACGGACGAAAACGTGTAAAAACGGAGAAAAACATATGGAAACTTTAAATTATAAACAGACGTTATTATTAAGGATAAACGATGCAACGATCTTTAACCAAAGGGGCTAACGTGTAAATTATAACGGATTCACTTAACACTAGTTAAACTAAAGGACCGGTGGTGTTATTTGTTTACCAACTTAGGAACTACCGGTGCAACTTTAAACTTCGAGGGACGAAGGTTGTTACTTTTGACAAACCACGGGGACCATCCATGTAATTTTACTCTAAAAAGAAATTAGGCTAACCACCCTTGCACAAACCTTCAAGCCATGTTTATCTCAAGGTTCTAGTGATAATTGAGCTTATTTGATTCCCATATTTCACAGCTTAAACACCACACAACGTTCAATCAAGCAGGCTAACGTGCATGTGAATTTCAAATGACAACAAAAGACCTACTGCTTAGCTCTTTTTAGAAGAAATTTCAACGAGAAAATCCCAAGTACAAAAGTCTGCAAAGCCCACCCTCTTGAATTTGCTGGATCCACCCTCTTAGCTAATCTCCACGCATATATAGATTCACCAACATGCGCTGCTATGACCGAAATAGCAAGTACCCTCAACGCCCACAAGGACCGTATGATGAAAAGACATGCTGGTCTAAGTATTGGCACAGGGAAGAATGCAGCACCAATCACAGCCCACACTCCAAAGACACAGAAAAACCATTCATAAATTGTGGGCCCATCCAAACTTTCCCGTTTCCTCTCTTGATAAAATGAAATGGTGGCAGCCATACCCTCTTGCGGACTCGTGATTGGGGTGTACCCCAACTGCTTAGCTCTCTTTAGAAGAAATTTCAACGAGAAAATCCCAAGTAGAAAAGTCTGCAAAAACCACCCTCTTGCATTTGCTGGATCCACTCTCTTAGCTAATCTCCACGCATATATAGATTCACCAACATGCATTGCTATGGCCCAAATAGCAAGTACCCTCAACGCCCACAAGGACCGTATAATGAAAAGACATGCTGGTCTAAGTATTGGCACAGGAAAGAATGCTGCACCAATCACAGCCCACACTCCAAAGACACAGAAAAACCATTCATAAATTGTGGGCCCATCCAAACTTTTCCGTTTTCTCTCTTGATAAAATGAAATGGTGGCAGCCATACCCTCTTGCGGACTCGTGATTGGGGTGTACCCCAACTCTTGTTTCGCCTTTAGATAATTGAAATAATGGGTGACACCAACCTATATGGAAAAAACATTTTGTGATTTTGATAATGGGGTCTAATTAATCATCTAATATTAATTAGACTGCTGGTATATGAAGTTATAATGAATGAACCTTGTAGACTTCAGCAGGAAGTAACAATGGTTGAGGAAGCCAGTTACGGTTCAACCAAGGATACATGACAGTGTAGATAACAGAAAATACTTTTCCCACAAATAGAGCTGTTGAGACTGGTAATGTCGCTTTTGGCATATCATATTCTAGACCTTTGAGCAACGGAAGGAGAAACTCAAAAGTGTTGACTGGAGAACCTGTTTAAGATAGTAAGTCATCATGCCTCATCTCAAGAAAGTTAATAAACAAACATTTTTATTCATGTGCGTATAGCATAAATTGTTGCCTTTCCTTTATGAAATTAATATAATATCCAAACAACCTCTTTGCAAGTTCAGGATGCTCATGTATTTTTCCCCGAATCCCCTCCCAAAATATAATTAATGTCACGACTCTCGGACATTATGCCCAAGAGCTGGGGAATAGACAAACCTTCAAATTTTGAGTGGAAATTACCTGTTTGTTAGTATACAAATACCTCTACTCAATAACTTTGTAACCATGCCAATAATGTTATGATTCCATTTGTTTATATCATCTTTCTCCATGGCCCATTCTATGGGCCTGATTTGTAGCTTCACATCATTCACGTGTGACCCAGAATATGAAAAAGATTGAATGAAGTGAATCGATTGAACAACTTCGATTCACGCGACTTTAAACAAAAGTGAATAACTTTAAGCAGAAAATGGGAAATTTACCATCGGATATGAAGTACGGCTGGCCAGCAGCAACCGGCTGTTTTCCTCTTCCAGGAATGTCATCCAAAAGTCCCATACTTGCCAGAATTAACGCCAGAACCAAATTATCAATATAAACCCAGTCACTCTTCACATTTGGTTCACCGATCTTGAATGGCAGCAGTCCTAACTTTGCAAGATTGATTATCCTAGGTAAGTGTCTTTCTTCACCAGGTCCATAGATAGCAGCCGGGCGAACTGCACATGTATATAAACATTCCCCATTCTTGTCCCTATACAAAAGTACCAGAAAAAAGTTGATCTTAGTCAACTGCGTGACACTCTTCAGTTTCAACTCCAAATGACTTTAACTATTTTAAGGATAGACAAGTACTGCAAGTACTTTCTACCGGTTATCAAGTTGAAGTTAACATATCTACCTACATCAAATTCAAGTTGAACGAACAATTTCCTTTTCTAGGTGTCTCGTCAAAGTTGCCACGTTTTCTTTTAAAGGAAATTTTCAAGCTGAAATAACCTTTCTGCTCATTATCATCATTACGAGTAAGTATTGATTTGTGTCCACACATTTGTTATACCGTAGGGTGTTTAGTGAAGCGTTCTTCTTTAACTATGGGCTAAGTGAAACATGTTACGAATGAAGTGAAAGAGTGGAATAAGATATTATACATACTTGAAAGGACGGCCGTTGCTTTTTAAAACAAGCTGTTCAGCAATAGATTTGCTTCGGCTATACGGGTCAACATGATTATCCAACGGGACATAAGGCAGCTTTTCATTTCCGTTAACAATTTCATTTCCAGCAAAAACAACGTTAGACGTACTGGCATATACAAGTCTTTTGACACCATTCTGATGGCAAGCTTCCAAGACATGACAGGTTCCGTTTATGTTCACATCGTCTACTCGACCATATTGAAGCATTTCTTTTCCAGACATGCCAAATGAAGCAAGGTGGAAAACACAATCGACTCCCCGCAATGCCTTGTCCACATCTTTTCTATTGATGATGTCCCCTAAAAGCATTCATTTCCATCAAGTGAGTCGCATATAATATAAGTCAAAATTCACGGCTGTTTATCAGTTAACAATATCTATATGGTATTACAGTTAGGATTCTTGAGTTCATGTATGAGTTACATTCTGTTTTTGTCAAACCATTTACGTTAGCCAATTTAACATTTGCTCACTATTACTATGAGTGCTTATTAATATTCACACGATCCAAATTGTGGATTTATTAAACAAAACGAAGTTAGTAGCATTGTATTGAACTGAGAGACCAATGACCATGATGGTCTTTCTTTCACCATCACCAATCGACAAAGAGGCGTATACAAAGCTTGTACACCCAATGAAGCGAGCCACACCGCATTATTTCACAAAGATTACTCTTTGTGGAAAAAAAAAAGATTGAAAATATGCAATTTGAAAAGTTGACCTGAGGTACCCTTAAAAAGAGGCGAATACATTAAATATGACAGAAATGGGCAATTTGAGTTTAAGACTAAGTGTAATAAGGAAGCCCCATGACAGCTGTCAGCGCTAAATCAATTTTCCCTCTCTACAACCAACTTAGTGTAATAAAGCGACTGCGGTCACCACCATAACATACCCCACTTAAACCAAAATATACCCCACAAAAACCACACACACAACATACTCATACGACTCGGTCATGCAGTCGACCGAGTCTTGCTAAATTTACATGCAAGCCGTCTTGTGAAGGTCACCATAATAGGGGAGACGCATTTTGGTTTTTTTTTGCCACAAGGAGATGGACGCGGGTTGTTCTTTTGCCTATTACATGTGGTCTAAAAGTATATGTGGTTCATCGGCCGAGATTATTCATGAGCCTGCCTCTTGATAAACAAACAACAACTAAGAGTAAGTTAATGAAACACAAGAGACGGATAATGCTCTTATATATATTATTACATTAACCAAGTCATAGTATTATTAATGAACACCGACATAGTATTTAAAGTAAGTTGATAGTCTGGTATTAACAGATCCATCCCTTTTGTGATGGGAAAATTTTCAGGGGTGTTTGTTTAAGCTTATATGTGGCTTATGAGCTTATTTGTGTTTTGGCTTATATTTGATAAGCCTCAATTTTCCGGCTTATTTTGAGACTTTTGGGGTTATATAAGTTTAGAGCAAATTCTCAAAATAGGCCAAAAAAATTTCCCATATTTCAAGACTTAGCCACAAATAACACCCTTTTCCCATTTTAGGTCACGCACGACTGCTCGACTGCTCGACCCCATAAATTTATCGACACGTGTCATTTCATTTTAGGACGGAAGATGAAGGAAGGAAGGTGGTAGGAAAAAGGGTTCGTAATAATGGGTGTGGAAATAAAGGTTCGCAATAAGGAAAAGGGGGTCAGGAAGAAGGGATTATTTTATGGAAAGAGAGTTCATTAATGAGAGAGAAGGCCGATTCATTGAAAGGATGAGGTTTTTGAGATAAAGAAGCCGATTCATTGATGAGAGAGAAGGCCAGTTTATGTACATATATACTTTCTCCGTCTCAAAATTATAGTCCACATTTCCTTTTTAAAATGTCTCAAAATAATTGTCCACTTTTCATTTAAAAAAAAAAAAAAAGGTATATCAATTTAGTTGAGCTAACTGTAAGATGAGATTTGGCTCAAAGTTCAATCAAAGCCAAATCACATGAGGTCAGGTTCAAGTTATTATTATAAAAGAAATTAGGCTAAACCACCCTTGCACAAACCTTCAAGCCATGTTTATCTCAAGGTTCTAGTGATAATTGAGCTCATTTGATTCCCAGATTTCACAACTTAAACACCATACAACGTTCAATCAAGCAGGCTAACGTGCATGTGAATTTCAAATGACAACAAAAGACCTACTGCTTAGCTCTTTTTAGAAGATAGTTCAACGAGAAAATCCCAAGTACAAAAGTCTGCAAAGCCCACCCTCTTGAATTTGCTGGATCCACTCTATTAGCTAATCTCCACGCATATATAGATTCACCAACATGCGCTGCTATGACCGAAATAGCAAGTACCCTCAACGCCCACAAGGATCGTATGATGAAAAGACATGCTGGTCTAAGTATTGGCACAGGGAAGAATGCAGCACCAATCACAGCCCACACTCCAAAGACACAGAAAAGCCATTCATAAATTGTGGGCCCATCCAAACTTTCCCGTTTCCTCTCTTGATAAAATGAAATGGTGGCAGCCATACCCTCTTGCGGACTCGTGATTGGGGTGTACCCCAACTGCTTAGCTCTCTTTAGAAGAAATTTCAACGAGAAACCCCCAAGTACAAGGGTCTGCAAAGCCCACCCTCTTGCATTTGCCGGATCCACTCTCTTAGCTAATCTCCACGCATATATAGATTCACCAACATGCATTGCTATGGCCCAAATAGCAAGTACCCTCAACGCCCACAAGGACCGTATAATGAAAAGACATGCTGGCCTAAGTACTGGCACAGGGAAGAATGCAGCACCAATCACAGCCGACATTCCAAAGACACAGAAAAACCATTCATAAATTGTGGGCCCATCCAAATTTTTCCGTTTTCTCTCTTGATAAAATGAAATGGTGGCAGCCATACCCTCTTGCGGACTCGTGATTGGGGTGTACCCCAACTCTTGTTTCGCTTTCAGGTAATTGAAATAATGGGTGACGCCAACCTATATGAAAAGAAGATTTTGTGATTTATGATAAACGGAGATGGATTTAGGTAAAAGAATACTGGTATATGAAGTTATAATGAACCTTGTAAACTTCAGCAGGAAGTAACAATGGTTGAGGAAGCCAGTTACGGTTCAACCAAGGATACATGACAGTGTAGATAACAGAAAATACTTTTCCCACAAATAGAGCTGTTGAGACTGGTAATGTCGCTTTTGGCATATCATATTCTAGACCTTTGAGCAACGGAAGGAGAAACTCAAAAGTGTTGACTGGAGAACCTGTTTAAGATAGCAAGTCATCATGCCTTATCTCAAGAAAGTTAATAAACGAACATGTTTATTCATGTGTGTACAGCATAAATTGTTGCCTTTTCTTTATGAAACTAAATAACTAATATAATATCCAAACCACCTCTTTGCAAGTAAGGATGCCCATGTAGCTTTCCCTGAATCCCCTCCAAAAATATAATTAATGTCACAGCTCTCGATCATTGTGCGTGAGAGCTGCCTTCAAATTTTGTGTGGAAATTGCCCATTTGTTAGTATATACAAATACCTCTACTCAATAACTTTGTTTATATCATCTTTTCTCCATGGCCCATTCTATGGGCCCGATTCATAGGTTCACATCATTCAAGTGTGACCCGGAATATGAAAACGGTTTGAATGAAGTGAATTTATTGAACAATTTCGGTTCTCGCGACTTTAAACAAAAGTGAATAACTTCAAGCAGAAAATGGAAATTACCATCGGATATGAAGTACGGCTGGCCAGCAGCAACCGGCTGTTTTCCTCTTCCAGGAATGTCATCCAAAAGTCCCATACTTGCCAGAATTAACGCCAGAACCAAATTATCAATATAAACCCAGTCACTTTTCACATTTGGTTCACCGATCTTGAATGGCAGCAGTCCTAACTTTGCAAGATTGATTATCCTAGGTAAGTGTCTTTCTTCACCAGGTCCATAGATAGCAGCTGGACGAACGGCACATGTATATAAACATTCCCCATTCTTGTCCCTATACAAAAGTACCAGAAAAAAGTTGATCTTAGTCAGCTGCTCGACACTCTTTAGTTTCAACTCCAAATGACTTGAACTATGTTAAGGATAGACAAGTACTGCAAGTACTTTCTACTGGTTATCAAGTTGAAGTCGACATATCTACCTACATCAAATTCAAGTTGAACGAACAATTTCCTTTTCTAGGTGTCTCGTCAAAGTTGCCACATTTTATTTTAAAGGAAATTTTCAAGCTGAAATAACCTTTCTGCCCATTATCATCATTACGAGTAAGTATTGATTTGTGTCAACAAATTAGTTTTGTTGTAGGGTGTTAAGTGAAACGTTCTTCTTAAACTAAGGGCTAAGTGAAACATGTTAGGAATGAAGTGAAAGAGTGGAATAAGATATTATACATACTTGAGAGGACGGCCGTTGCTTTTTAAAACAAGCTGTTCAGCAATAGATTTGCTGCGGCTATACGGGTCAACATGATTATCCAATGAGACATAAGGCAGCTTTTCATTTCCGTTAACAATTTCATTTCCAGCAAAAACAACGTTAGACGTACTGGCATATACAAGTCTTTTGACACCATTCTGATGGCAAGCTTCCAAGACATGACAGGTTCCGTTTATGTTCACATCGTCTACTCGACCATATTGAAGCATTTCTTTTCCAGACATTCCAAATGAAGCAAGGTGGAAAACACAATCGACTCCCCGCAATGCCTTGTCCACATCTTTTCTATTGATGATGTCCCCTAAAAGCATTCATTTCCATTAAGAGAGTTGCATATAATATAAGTCAAAATATACTATGTCAAATGTTCTTTAACACATGACAACAGAGTAGAAATAAGGAAAAAAAAACATATATGATCAGAAAAGAGAGAATTTTTCAAAGCCAATATAGAGGGAGGGGGGTTGTGAAGCCTGAAATTGGTTCATCAGCAATAATATTCGCACTGAAAAGCATCGCACTTCAAAAAAAATTCACGGCTGTTTATCAGTTAACAATATCTATATGGTATTACACTTAGGATTCTTGAGTTCATGTATGAGTTACATTCTGTTTTTGTCAAACCATTTACTTTAGCCAATTTAACATTTGCTCAGTATTACTACGAGTGCTTATTAATATTCACACGATCCAAATTGTGGATTTATTAAACAAAACGAAGTTAGTAGCATTGCATGGAACTGAGAGACCAATGACCATGATGGTCTTTCTTTCACCGTCACCAATCGACAAAGAGGCATATACAAAGCTTGTACACCCAATGAAGCGAGCCACACCGCATTATTTCACAAAGATTACTCTTTGTGGAAAAAAAAAAAGATTGAAAATATGCAATTTGAAAAGTTGACCTGAGGTACCCTTAAAAAGGCGAATACATTAAATATGACAGAAATGGGCAAATTGAGTTTAAGACTAAGGCTGCGTTTGTTTTTTTTTTTTTTTTTTTGTCCTCTTAACAGCCTCTGAACAAGCCAAATGTCTGAATCGGTCAGACATTTTGGCGTTCAGACGGTTTGTTTTTTTTTTTTTCGTTCAGATGCAGTTAGATCTTAATGGTCAAAACTTGAGAGGGGTGTCTTAACGCGTCTGAATGCCTCTTGTTGACACAAAATAACCAAAAAAAAAAAAATTGTCTTTCCCTTTCAAACAGAGTTTTTTTTTCCCGTTCAGATGCGTTCAGATTCAGACATTTACGCATCAGATTCAGATTCAGACGTGTGGTTCAGATTCAGATTCAGACCCTCTTAATAAACAAACACCACCTAAGTGTAATAAGGAAGCCCCATGACAGCTGTCAGCGCCAACTCAACTTTCCCTCTCTACAACCAACTTAGTGTAATAAAGCGACTGCGGTCACCACCATAACATACCTTACTTAAACCAAAATATACCCCACAAAAACCACACACACAACATACTCATACGACTCGGTCATGCAGTCGACCGAGTCTTGCTAAATTTACATGCAAGCCGTCTTGTGAAGGTCACCATAATAGGGGAGACGCATTTTGGTTTTTTTTTGCCACAAGGAGATGGACGCGGGTTGTTCTTTTGTCTATTACATGTGGTCTAAAAGTATATGTGGTTCATCGGCCGAGATTATTCATGAGCCTGCCTCTTGATAAACAAACAACAACTAAGAGTAAGTTAATGAAACACAAGAGACGGATAATGCTCTTATATATATTATTACATTAACCAAGTCATAGAGTATTATTAATGAACACCCTTTTGTGATGGGAAAATTTTCAGGGGTGTTTGTTTAAGCTTATATGTGGCTTATGAGCTTATTTGTGTTTTGGCTTATATTTCATAAGCCTCAATTTTCCGGCTTATTTTGAGACTTTTGGGCTTATATAAGTTTATTATAATATGATAAACTTATATAAACCCAAAAGTTTTAAAATAAGCAGAAAAATTGTGGCTTATGAAATATAAGCCGAAAGCAAATAAGCTCATAAGCCCACATATAAGATTAAACAAACACCCCTTAAGTTATAAATTGATGGAATAAAGTCCCAATAACATACCTACATACCTACCTAATTCAGTCAAATATGAACCTAAAGTAATAAACAATCTAGTATATATATTATGGAAATGAAAAGATACCTTTGAGAAGGTGTACTTTGTTGTTAAGAAGGAGATGGGACCAAGGTGAATTTGATCTGCAATCAAAAGCACGAACAAGACGAGCGCCCCTGCGAACAAGCTCTAAACAAAGAGATGATCCAACGAAACCCAAACCACCTGTTACTACAAACGCCTTCCCTTCTATTCCTTCATTCTCACTCAGATGCATCTTTTTTCTTTCTTATTTGTTTGTTTTGTTTTGTTTGACTTTGAGGTAGAAATAAGCACTTCTTTCATGACTATGAGCGAGTCCAAAACGGTATTATAATCAATATTCTTCTCTTCTTATTTAATACCCTTCTTTTAAAAAAAAAAAAAAAAAAAAAAAAAAAAAAAAAAAAAAACAACCACACCAACTAATTAAAAAATAGAATATATATACAATTTTTTTTAGCCAACTAGGCAAGTACATGTGCATATCAACGGAAATTTCTATCGACAGACAATCTATAAGTGTTTTGTATAACGTTCAAAACAGAATGTGAAAAAATCAAAATGTAATTGCAAATTGTTGTAACATGCGATAATTTAATGCTAGCAAAAAAAATTTTTAACATGTATCAAACAACATATAAAAACATTTAGTGAAACTGAAAATAAAAATTACATCAATTATGAGATAATAACTAACAATGGACGTTAATCGTCACGTAAAACTTTTTGATACACGCAATGAAGTTTTCTAGCATTTGTTAAGATCTAAAGTCAACTTTACTACTAATAGTGTATTCTCATATATAAAAGTAATGGACTTAAACTACTTTCCATTGTGTATTAGTGTCTGCCGAAATTAGTTTTAACGTTACAACAGTTTCGATTGTGTTTGTGTATTAAGGCCTTCATAAAATAGTTTTAAGGTTCTGTTTGGTAAACTGGGTTCACTCTTAGAATTTGGGTTTAGCTTCAAAAAATTTGTTTAGATGGAAAGATGAGTTAGGATGGGCCCACATCAATTCAAATATTTGACATTCTTGCAAAGGAGGCATGATAAGGGGATTTTATGAAAAACACTGTTGGATTTTTGATGTAGACTAAGTAACAAGATAACACGAATCGGACCTGTTGATTACTTGAATACCAGGAACGATTCAACCAATAATCGTTGATTCAATAGAATACCGACTATTAGGATTCTTAGCAATAAACTGCCAAAAATAGACTTTTGATATTTCTTAGAACTGATTATCCTACATTACAAAGGATCACTTAAATAAAGATGGAAAACTGAAATGGGCCCTAAAAGACAAACGGGCCGAAAGTTATTGCAAAAACAAAATCCAAAAAAAACCCGAAAAAACACTAAAATGCAAATAACTCATAAAATAAAGTGTTTCGGGGCTCGAAAGTTCCGTAAACCGACGAAGTCGTTTACCACAACGTGCTCCTCGTTCCAAGCTTCGAATCGACTGGTCATAGGCCTGAAACGGAGACCCGTAGCCCAAGTTATGCCCATTTTAGTGAAGCCCCTTTAGTCACGCGATCTTGGGCCTCCAGAAACATGATGGCCCGTTCCTCAACACTTGGGCCCGCATCATTCCCCCTGGGTAGACAAAATTCGCCCTCGAATTTACAGCAAGGTCATCATCAGAATCACCATGATAAGGGAATAAGTGTTTCACATTAAACACATCAGAACATCGAATATGGCTTGGTAACTTCAAACGGTAAGCATTGGAGTTAATTTTGTCTATAATTTCCAATGGGCCAATATTCTTAGCGGACAACTTATTATACTCACCAACCGAAAAAACGATCCTTAGTTAGAACAGCCCACACAAATTCACCTACTTCGAAATCCACATGCCTCCGCTTTTGATCAGCATCTTGCTTGTACTTTGAGTTGGCTCGAACCAAGTTGTCATGAACAGCTTTATGAACTTCATGTAACCCTTCAACAAAATCCTGCACTTTCTTTGGAACAGAACCAGAAACAGGAAGAGACATTAAATCAAGAGGTCCACGTGGTTGAGCAGAATAAACCACCTGGAATGGACTAAAACCAGTGCTCCGATTAACAGCATGATTATGAGCAAACTCAGCTTGACATAACTTCTGATCCCATGCCTTCACGTGATCACCTACTAAACACCTCAGCAAATTACCAAGAGATCGATTCACAACTTCAGTTTGCCCATCAGTTTGGGGATGATAAGCACTACTAAAATTGAGTTGAGTATTCACCATCTTCCACAAACTTCGCCAAAAATGACTCAGAAACCGGGTGTCCCGATCAGAAACAATAGATGAAGGCAAACCATGTAAACGGTACACATCTCGAAAAAAAAGTTGGGCCACATTAACTGCATCTGTTGTCTTCTTGCAAGCAATAAAGTGTACCATCTTAGAGAAACGATCAACAACAACAAATATTGAGTCATTACCCCTTTGAGTACGAGGTAACCCCAACACAAAATCCATGCTGATATCAACCCATGGCTGCAAAGGAACAGGTAAAGGCATATAGAGTCCCGCATTAGTAGCCGTACCCTTTGAAACTTGGCAAATACGACACCGCTTGACATAATGCTCCACTTCTTTCCTCATAGTGGGCCAGAAATAAGAAGCTTGCACCAACTGTAAAGTACGATCACGACCAACATGCCCCTCACCATGTAACTCCTTAATGATTTGCAAGCGAAGACTAGAATCTGGAATACATAGTTGATTCCCTTTGAAAAGAAAACCATCATGTAGTAGGAAATCTGGTTTTTGGCCAGATTGCACACCCTGCATAACAACAGAAAAATATGGGTCAATGGTTAACTGCTCGCGAATGAGATCCAGCCCTGGCACATCAACTCTCATAGTTACAAGCAGATTACTTCTCCTACTTAAGGCATCAGCAACCCGATTTGAGACACCAGTCTTGTGTTTGACCACAAAAGTAAATTTTTCAAGAAATGCCAACCAACGCCCATGCTTATGTGACACCTTATCTTGAGTACGAATATGCCTTAAAGAATCATGATCAGTGAACAAAACAAACTCCTTATGAAACAGATAATGGCGCCAATGCTTTATAGCTTGGACAATGGCATAAAACTCCAAGTCATAAGTAGTGTACCTAGACTTCGGTCCTGTCAATTTCTCACTAAAATAGGCAACAGGTCGACCACCTTGACTGAGAACCCCGCCAATTGCAACCTTTGAGGCATCAGTATGAAGCTCAAAAACTTGAGAAAAGTCAGGCAATACCAGAATTGGTGCTGTAGTAAGCTTTTCTTTGATAACTTGAAAAGCCGATTCTGCCTCCTCCGTCCACACAAATGACTTTCCCTTCATGCAATCTGTCAATGGAGCCATAATAGAACTAAAATGCGGGATGAACCGCCTATAAAAAGAAGCAAGCCCATGAAAACTACGAACTTCAGTGATGGTAGTTGGAGTTGGCCACCCCTGAACAGCTGCTACCTTAGACTCATCCACCTGTATTCCATCACCAGAAATAACATACCCCAAGAACAAAACCTTAGGGGTCATGAACACACACTTCTTTGTGGCTGCATAGAAACTATCCTTGCGAAGTAACGTCAAGACCTGCTTCACATGGATGAGATGTTCACTGAAAGAAGTGCTATAAATGAGAATATCATCAAAATAAACAACCACAAACTTCCCAATAAAAGGCCTAAGCAATTGGTTCATCACACGCATGAATGTACTAGGTGCATTTGATAAACCAAAAGGCATCACCAACCATTCATACAACCCTTCACGAGTCTTGAAGGCAGTCTTCCATTCATCACCAGGTCTAAGACGGATTTGGTAATAACCACTCTTCAAATCCAACTTTGTGAAGATAGTGGCACCGCTAATCTGGTCAAGCAAATCATCAAGGCGAGGGATAGGAAACCTGTACCTCACAGTAATTTTGTTGATGGCTCGACTATCAACACACATACGCCATGTACCATCCTTCTTTGGAGTCAATAGGGCAGGAACAGCACAAGGGCTCATACTTTCTCGAACGTGACCCTTAGAAACCAATTCCTCCACCTGCCGTCGCAACTCCTCATGCTCTACCGGGCTCATCCTATAATGTGGCCTGTTGGGCAATTGTGAACCAGGCTCCAGATCAATATGATGTTGGATGTCACGCAAAGGTGGCAACCCGTCGGGCAACTCATCAGGAAAAACATCAGAAAATTCCTTGAGTAAAGGAATCATAGCTTTGGGAATTTCACTATCTTCAGCCACTTCCTTCCCTATTAACACAAAAACTTCACCTCCCTGCTCCAACTCATCCTCAAACTGGGAAAGGGTTAGTAAAGTACCAGTGGGCTTATTGGATAGTTCTTTGGGCTTATTTGGCATCAATGTTATCTTCACACCATCAAATAGGAAACTATAAGTATTAGTTCGCCCATTATGAGTTGTGTCGCGATCATACTCCCAAGGTCTACCCAATAATAAGTGACAAGCATCCATGGGCACCACATCACACCAAACATTATCTTTATAGGTTGTTCCAACAGAAAATAAAACAAGAACACGCTTGGAAACAGTTACCTCACCACCTTTCTTAAGCCACTGTAACTTGTAAGTTTTGGAACGGTTCTCTGTCTTCAGTCCCAACTTCTTAACCGCCTCTTCAGATATCAAGTTATCACAACTACCCGGATCAACCACAAAGGTGCAAACCTTACCCGAAATAGTACATGTCGACTGAAAGATGTTGTGTCTTAACCAATCATCGCCAACAGCTTTTGGTGTTAAGCAAGAGCGCCTTACCACCAAAGCTACCCCCACATCTCCCTCTACAACTTCCTCTTCATACTCCGCATCTTCATCAAATACTGGGGATTCTACATAACCCTCATTAGCCACGTCTTCAGTTTCCCAGGTATACATATTGCCATCAGGATCAGAAAATAAGTGCCTTTTCCCTGCCTTCTTACATTCCGACTGTCGGTGACCGGGTTCACCACAGTTAAAACACTTCAGGCCACTACTTCCAACCCCTTTAGAAACCGGTCCAGTATTGCTACCACCACCTTGTTTCGCCTGATTAGGAACAAAACGAGATGCCACGTTACCTGAGCCAGAACTACCTCCTGTTATAGCAGAAGACGATGAACCACCCACACGTCGGTTCTGCTTTTCAAAAGCTAATGCACGTTGATGTGCATCAGAAAGTGTCACCGGATCAAACATGTTAACAGAATCCATGATCTGGACTCTTAAACCACCAATGTAACGAGAGACTAGTTGTTCATCAGTCTCTTGAATATCATTCCTTGCAATTAATTGGTAAAATTCGGTTGTGTAATCTTCAACAGATTTGGCCCCCTGTTTCAGATTCTGTAACCGCTGGTACATCAAACGTTGGTAATTATGAGGAATAAAGTTGGCCCTCATGCACTTCTTCATCTTCACCCAAGTCGTGACCCTTGGCTTTCCAACTCTCTCCCGTGTCAGTTTCAATTGCTGCCACCATGCGGATGCCCTACCGCGTAGCTTGGTAGCGATCAATGAAACCTTCTTGCTTTCTGGAATCTCTTTGAATTCAAACACTTCTTCAACCGCAGCAAGCCAATCTATGAACCCCTCGGGATTCAAAGTATCCCCATCAAATTCAGGAATATTGACTCTCAGCCCAGATTCCCAACGCCTATTATCCTCCCTTTCATTTCGCCTTGGTCGCCGAACTTGTTGTTCATCAGAAGATGAATCGTCACCCTCACCGAACGGATTTTCTGACAGTTCATCTTCACTTTCCCGACGGTTACGGTTACGAGGTCTTTTTTGATTCATCAAGTCATTCATCTGATCAGTCAATTGATCAACGAATTGACCCATTCGCTCCTCCATTCTTGCCATAAGACGCTGCTCGAACTCTTGTTCATAAACATCATTAATATTCCTATTCCTCCTTGGAGGCATAATGAACAGGAACTTTAGCTTTGATACCAACTGATGTAGACTAAGTAACAAGATAACACGAATCGGACCTGTTGATTACTTGAATACCAGGAACGATTCAACCAATAATCGTTGATTCAATAGAATACCGACTATTAGGATTCTTAGCAATAAACTGCCAAAAATAGACTTTTGATATTTCTTAGAACTGATTATCCTACATTACAAAGGATCACTTAAATAAAGATGGAAAACTGAAATGGGCCCTAAAAGACAAACGGGCCGAAAGTTATTGCAAAAACAAAATCCAAAAAAACCCGAAAAAAACACTAAAATGCAAATAACTCATAAAATAAAGTGTTTCGGGGCTCGAAAGTTCCGTAAACCGACGAAGTCGTTTACCACAACGTGCTCCTCGTTCCAAGCTTCGAATCGACTGGTCATAGGCCTGAAACGGAGACCCGTAGCCCAAGTTATGCCCATTTTAGTGAAGCCCCTTTAGTCACGCGATCTTGGGCCTCCAGAAACATGATGGCCCGTTCCTCAACACTTGGGCCCGCATCATTCCCCCCTGGGTAGACAAAATTCGCCCTCGAATTTACAGCAAGGTCATCATCAGAATCACCATGATAAGGGAATAAGTGTTTCACATTAAACACATCAGAACATCGAATATGGCTTGGTAACTTCAAACGGTAAGCATTGGAGTTAATTTTGTCTATAATTTCCAATGGGCCAATATTCTTAGCGGACAACTTATTATACTCACCAACCGAAAAACGATCCTTAGTTAGAACAGCCCACACAAATTCACCTACTTCGAAATCCACATGCCTCCGCTTTTGATCAGCATCTTGCTTGTACTTTGAGTTGGCTCGAACCAAGTTGTCATGAACAGCTTTATGAACTTCATGTAACCCTTCAACAAAATCCTGCACTTTCTTTGGAACAGAACCAGAAACAGGAAGAGACATTAAATCAAGAGGTCCACGTGGTTGAGCAGAATAAACCACCTGGAATGGACTAAAACCAGTGCTCCGATTAACAGCATGATTATGAGCAAACTCAGCTTGACATAACTTCTGATCCCATGCCTTCACGTGATCACCTACTAAACACCTCAGCAAATTACCAAGAGATCGATTCACAACTTCAGTTTGCCCATCAGTTTGGGGATGATAAGCACTACTAAAATTGAGTTGAGTATTCACCATCTTCCACAAACTTCGCCAAAAATGACTCAGAAACCGGGTGTCCCGATCAGAAACAATAGATGAAGGCAAACCATGTAAACGGTACACATCTCGAAAAAAAAAGTTGGGCCACATTAACTGCATCTGTTGTCTTCTTGCAAGCAATAAAGTGTACCATCTTAGAGAAACGATCAACAACAACAAATATTGAGTCATTACCCCTTTGAGTACGAGGTAACCCCAACACAAAATCCATGCTGATATCAACTCATGGCTGCAAAGGAACAGGTAAAGGCATATAGAGTCCCGCATTAGTAGCCGTACCCTTTGAAACTTGGCAAATACGACACCGCTTGACATAATGCTCCACTTCTTTCCTCATAGTGGGCCAGAAATAAGAAGCTTGCACCAACTGTAAAGTACGATCACGACCAACATGCCCCTCACCATGTAACTCCTTAATGATTTGCAAGCGAAGACTAGAATCTGGAATACATAGTTGATTCCCTTTGAAAAGAAAACCATCATGTAGTAGGAAATCTGGTTTTTGGCCAGATTGCACACCCTGCATAACAACAGAAAAATATGGGTCAATGGTTAACTGCTCGCGAATGAGATCCAGCCCTGGCACATCAACTCTCATAGTTACAAGCAGATTACTTCTCCTACTTAAGGCATCAGCAACCCGATTTGAGACACCAGTCTTGTGTTTGACCACAAAAGTAAATTTTTCAAGAAATGCCAACCAACGCCCATGCTTATGTGACACCTTATCTTGAGTACGAATATGCCTTAAAGAATCATGATCAGTGAACAAAACAAACTCCTTATGAAACAGATAATGGCGCCAATGCTTTATAGCTTGGACAATGGCATAAAACTCCAAGTCATAAGTAGTGTACCTAGACTTCGGTCCTGTCAATTTCTCACTAAAATAGGCAACAGGTCGACCACCTTGACTGAGAACCCCGCCAATTGCAACCTTTGAGGCATCAGTATGAAGCTCAAAAACTTGAGAAAAGTCAGGCAATACCAGAATTGGTGCTGTAGTAAGCTTTTCTTTGATAACTTGAAAAGCCGATTCTGCCTCCTCCGTCCACACAAATGACTTTCCCTTCATGCAATCTGTCAATGGAGCCATAATAGAACTAAAATGCGGGATGAACCGCCTATAAAAAGAAGCAAGCCCATGAAAACTACGAACTTCAGTGATGGTAGTTGGAGTTGGCCACCCCTGAACAGCTGCTACCTTAGACTCATCCACCTGTATTCCATCACCAGAAATAACATACCCCAAGAACAAAACCTTAGGGGTCATGAACACACACTTCTTTGTGGCTGCATAGAAACTATCCTTGCGAAGTAACGTCAAGACCTGCTTCACATGGATGAGATGTTCACTGAAAGAAGTGCTATAAATGAGAATATCATCAAAATAAACAACCACAAACTTCCCAATAAAAGGCCTAAGCAATTGGTTCATCACACGCATGAATGTACTAGGTGCATTTGATAAACCAAAAGGCATCACCAACCATTCATACAACCCTTCACGAGTCTTGAAGGCAGTCTTCCATTCATCACCAGGTCTAAGACGGATTTGGTAATAACCACTCTTCAAATCCAACTTTGTGAAGATAGTGGCACCGCTAATCTGGTCAAGCAAATCATCAAGGCGAGGGATAGGAAACCTGTACCTCACAGTAATTTTGTTGATGGCTCGACTATCAACACACATACGCCATGTACCATCCTTCTTTGGAGTCAATAGGGCAGGAACAGCACAAGGGCTCATACTTTCTCGAACGTGACCCTTAGAAACCAATTCCTCCACCTGCCGTCGCAACTCCTCATGCTCTACCGGGCTCATCCTATAATGTGGCCTGTTGGGCAATTGTGAACCAGGCTCCAGATCAATATGATGTTGGATGTCACGCAAAGGTGGCAACCCGTCGGGCAACTCATCAGGAAAAACATCAGAAAATTCCTTGAGTAAAGGAATCATAGCTTTGGGAATTTCACTATCTTCAGCCACTTCCTTCCCTATTAACACAAAAACTTCACCTCCCTGCTCCAACTCATCCTCAAACTGGGAAAGGGTTAGTAAAGTACCAGTGGGCTTATTGGATAGTTCTTTGGGCTTATTTGGCATCAATGTTATCTTCACACCATCAAATAGGAAACTATAAGTATTAGTTCGCCCATTATGAGTTGTGTCGCGATCATACTCCCAAGGTCTACCCAATAATAAGTGACAAGCATCCATGGGCACCACATCACACCAAACATTATCTTTATAGGTTGTTCCAACAGAAAATAAAACAAGAACACGCTTGGAAACAGTTACCTCACCACCTTTCTTAAGCCACTGTAACTTGTAAGTTTTGGAACGGTTCTCTGTCTTCAGTCCCAACTTCTTAACCGCCTCTTCAGATATCAAGTTATCACAACTACCCGGATCAACCACAAAGGTGCAAACCTTACCCGAAATAGTACATGTCGACTGAAAGATGTTGTGTCTTAACCAATCATCGCCAACAGCTTTTGGTGTTAAGCAAGAGCGCCTTACCACCAAAGCTACCCCCACATCTCCCTCTACAACTTCCTCTTCATACTCCGCATCTTCATCAAATACTGGGGATTCTACATAACCCTCATTAGCCACGTCTTCAGTTTCCCAGGTATACATATTGCCATCAGGATCAGAAAATAAGTGCCTTTTCCCTGCCTTCTTACATTCCGACTGTCGGTGACCGGGTTCACCACAGTTAAAACACTTCAGGCCACTACTTCCAACCCCTTTAGAAACCGGTCCAGTATTGCTACCACCACCTTGTTTCGCCTGATTAGGAACAAAACGAGATGCCACGTTACCTGAGCCAGAACTACCTCCTGTTATAGCAGAAGACGATGAACCACCCACACGTCGGTTCTGCTTTTCAAAAGCTAATGCACGTTGATGTGCATCAGAAAGTGTCACCGGATCAAACATGTTAACAGAATCCATGATCTGGACTCTTAAACCACCAATGTAACGAGAGACTAGTTGTTCATCAGTCTCTTGAATATCATTCCTTGCAATTAATTGGTAAAATTCGGTTGTGTAATCTTCAACAGATTTGGCCCCCTGTTTCAGATTCTGTAACCGCTGGTACATCAAACGTTGGTAATTATGAGGAATAAAGTTGGCCCTCATGCACTTCTTCATCTTCACCCAAGTCGTGACCCTTGGCTTTCCAACTCTCTCCCGTGTCAGTTTCAATTGCTGCCACCATGCGGATGCCCTACCGCGTAGCTTGGTAGCGATCAATGAAACCTTCTTGCTTTCTGGAATCTCTTTGAATTCAAACACTTCTTCAACCGCAGCAAGCCAATCTATGAACCCCTCGGGATTCAAAGTATCCCCATCAAATTCAGGAATATTGACTCTCAGCCCAGATTCCCAACGCCTATTATCCTCCCTTTCATTTCGCCTTGGTCGCCGAACTTGTTGTTCATCAGAAGATGAATCGTCACCCTCACCGAACGGATTTTCTGACAGTTCATCTTCACTTTCCCGACGGTTACGGTTACGAGGTCTTTTTTGATTCATCAAGTCATTCATCTGATCAGTCAATTGATCAACGAATTGACCCATTCGCTCCTCCATTCTTGCCATAAGACGCTGCTCGAACTCTTGTTCATAAACATCATTAATATTCCTATTCCTCCTTGGAGGCATAATGAACAGGAACTTTAGCTTTGATACCAACTGATGTAGACTAAGTAACAAGATAACACGAATCGGACCTGTTGATTACTTGAATACCAGGAACGATTCAACCAATAATCGTTGATTCAATAGAATACCGACTATTAGGATTCTTAGCAATAAACTGCCAAAAATAGACTTTTGATATTTCTTAGAACTGATTATCCTACATTACAAAGGATCACTTAAATAAAGATGGAAAACTGAAATGGGCCCTAAAAGACAAACGGGCCGAAAGTTATTGCAAAAACAAAATCCAAAAAAACCCGAAAAAACACTAAAATGCAAATAACTCATAAAATAAAGTGTTTCGGGGCTCGAAAGTTCCGTAAACCGACGAAGTCGTTTACCACAACGTGCTCCTCGTTCCAAGCTTCGAATCGACTGGTCATAGGCCTGAAACGGAGACCCGTAGCCCAAGTTATGCCCATTTTAGTGAAGCCCCTTTAGTCACGCGATCTTGGGCCTCCAGAAACATGATGGCCCGTTCCTCAACACTTGGGCCCGCATCAATTTTTGACTTTAAGACGTGTGGGTGCTATGTCCACTTGATTTTTTGACTTTACACTATATTCCGATAAAGGTCCTTCTTGATCTCTATTGCACACAATGCGATGGATTTGAAAGTGGTTTGATGGATTCCATTGGTGTTAAGATCCAGGCCAATTAGAGATGGTTGGAAACTTGGAATAATATTTCCGCGCAACGGAACAACTCATCCCTAATTGTGAGCGGTTTTCCATTTGGCAGCACATAGTTTTTGCTTAATATCTTATGCAATGAGCATCAATAATTGTACATTCCAAAAGTTTTAAGATATTTTATAGATGTTTTATAAATGAGAAAGTAAACGGCCCTAAGATAAAATATATGAGGTTCTCCTTCATGTTTCATTATGCCGTACTTCTTTTCTCTCATCAATTTCAAGTAGAAAGAAATTCAAGAATGCATGCTTATATTGATCCACCCTAGCTAATGGATCCATTCGTGAGTTCTTCAACTACATGACATATTTGATCTTGTTTTAGAATGAAGTATAGTATGAACTCGAAGCGAAAGCCAGGGCAAGTACGATACTTTGCAAAAATTCACATTCGAAAGAAACAAGAAGGTATACATGTTATTGATGTGGCAACTTTGACTTAATTAAGATCCAACAAACAAGAAATAAGGATAAAAGTACATAGAACATGACATGTTAGACGTAATTAATCACTTTTGTTTAGTAGGATAAGAAGCCATCTTATAAAGACCACAAATTCCTTCACTTTTACCAGTATTTCTCTTCATCCTGATGTAACCTTTCTCGCCCCATTTTGATCCCCAAGAGTTCCTTACTGTAACGTAGTCGACTCCTTTGCTTGATCCATATCCAACTGCTGCCACTCCATGATCAAGATCAGTTCCACAATGTCCATCAAACACACCCTGCATGTACAACATATCTCTTAAGTGTACAATTATGTAATTTGAGTTCATGCATGCATGATAAAATAAACAGATTATCATGAGATCCTTACGCCGCTGTAAAACTGAAAGTCACGACCAGAAGCATCGATTGCCACACTAATTGGCTGATTTGCAAGTGCTTTCAAGAAGCTATTTTCATTGTTGCGAGGTACGTCATGATAACCACTGATCGTCACCCTTTCTGACACATCCTGATGAAGAAATATAATAATGGACTTGGACACATTAAACAAATGAAAGAAAACCGGCAACAACAAGAATATATATTGATTTCAAGTTATAAATTGATGCATGAGCTAGCTAGCTGGTATGAATCGTAGATGCTCTTTTACTGATTTTGTTGCATATACAATGAAAGCATGTACTTTATGGATCAAGGTTAATTAAACAATGAACAATGTTTATTGCTGGAAAGTATGAAAAATCTGTTTGCTGACAATGTGACCTCACTTTATAAGTTATGTTTTATAAGACTGCATGACTAATTCTTTTTGTAATAGTATGGATTCATATTCGTTTAGTTATATCGATCTAGCTTCTAAATTTGGAATTTACCTTCTTCTCATCACAAGTGCCTTCACTCATGATATAAGGATACTCTTCTTCCTTATGAAGACCACCATTTTTGACTATAAAAGAGAAAGCATAGTCCATCAAACCTCCATTGCAACCATTATTAAAGCTTGTATCACAATCGATCAACTCTTGCTCCGACAACTCGGTTAAATTTCCCGTCA
The DNA here is from genome assembly GCA_021014915.2 of Artemisia tridentata subsp. tridentata. Taxonomy (NCBI): domain Eukaryota; kingdom Viridiplantae; phylum Streptophyta; class Magnoliopsida; order Asterales; family Asteraceae; genus Artemisia; species Artemisia tridentata. The sequence continues at coordinate 4,436,571 of CP139503.1, forward strand.
CAATTTGGTTTATACCCTCCACCGCAGCCACCGTTGAAAATGCCCAGCAGCTACCTGTATAGGTTGTTAGAATTCATCGACCCATAAGAACATACGGATATTATAGTAATCACTTATTAGAAAGATCTAGCTAGCATCTGTGTGCCGATCAATTCTCCAATATTTGTACTTGTGCTAAAAATTTAGTAGAACATCATAAATTTATAGTTATCGACCATAAATGAAAACTAATTATATATGAGCATGTGTGAATTCTGCCCCAGACGACCTCCATTGTAAGTTTAATAGTTCCAATATTGTTTATACGCATTAATATTGGTGATACTCACCGCATGAACCCTGGTTCTTGACGGGTGCAACGGCTCCTTTCTTTCTCCAATCCACAGACTTGGGCAGATCCACAAAATCTCGATAAGTGAACTCTTCAGACGACTCCTCTCTCTTCTCAGGCAACTCACCCTTAAGCCCCAAGAACTTGTTCTTGAACTCTTCATGACTCAAGTCAGCAAACTCATTAAGCCCAAGCCAGTAGTTGCTAACTTTCTTATTTGTTTCATCAATATGCTTCAAGTTATCCTTAAAGATCTCCAACCTATGTAGCTTCTCTTCAAGACTATCGTAAAACTTTCCGTGTTTTGAGACCCATGATTCGAAGAGGTTAATGACCTTATCAATGCACGTCAAATCCTCAGGGGTGTACCCCACGATTGAGTACTCATGGGCTAGAGCGGAAAAGGACAAAAGCGCAAAGAAAAGCACGAAGAAAGATGATCTTTTGGAAGAAGAGAAGAGTGTCATTTTGTTTTTAGTGTTGTGGATGGTTGAGATGAGATTGAATGAAGGATGAATGTGAATTTATATAGGGTGTTTTGGCCATATGTTGCTTTCAAGTTAAGTTGTTTCCATATATATATATTTAAGTCTTAAAGTTTGCTTCTTTTTGGAAGTCTTTTGATCCAAGCATGTCTCCAAGGAATAATTTAACCTCAGAGCAGGTGAAAAGTGTGTAGGTATTGATGGTATTCAACATGTTTATTACATCATTCTTTTGACAATATTTGTTGCTTCTTCTATAACTTTTGCATGTCAAGGCAACTGTTGCTATTCATCCTGATTGAAGTGTGGTTCAAAAAACTGAGAATGACTACAAGATGAACTCATATCAATTTATAGAACTCGTGTCTCGTTGGCTCACTCCAGAATATCAGGGCTTCAACTTCTTGCACACACTGATTAAATCATCGTTTAGATGTAAAAAAGATATACAGAGTAAATGAGTATATCATCTCGTGTCTAAAGTTACATTGTGATTTCGTCACTTAATTCTAGACTTCTAGTCACATTGCATATAGGACATGTACATTACTACAATGTTATAAGAACATCTCTTTATCAACTCAATAGCAATGTCACCTTATGGCAAATCATCTTTTTATAAACAAGCGACTGTTTCTGCAAATCAATAATGTCATGTCATGGCGAACCATGTTATTGTGAACAAGGTCTATGGACCTCCATTAGAGCTGCTCTGCTACTCTATGGAGAGCAAGCCGCTCAAATATACAAGCGCCTCATGTCGCTAGGACAAAATAATTTCAGCGGACTAATTTGGCGTATTTAATAGTCTTCTCTGGTGTTGTGTCTTTGATGGCTATTAAACACAACTGATTTTTGTTTATAGGAACTTAAATATAATCATGTTGGGTACACTAGGAGAAATATATCTTAGACGTCACACTTTCATGTCATATCTTATATGCGAACATTAAGATGAACCTCTTTCATGCAGTTCTTAGTTGTTTTTCCATTGAATTGTTTTACTAATATGTTACAATTGTTTCATGTTTGAAGCTTCACAAGAAAACCTACACAAGATTGTTGGAATTTAAATATCTTGACATTCAAATAAATAAATAAATAAACATCAAAGCACATAATAGCGGAAGCAGGATCTCAATTTAACACATACAAAGTATTATCGAATAATAAATAGATAACGTACCTTTTGGATCCTAGCAAGAACAAGGATCAAATCTTCTTTCTCCTTCACTTGAACAATCAAACGGATTAACGTGGAACCCTTACCTTTTTGTTCCACAATCCAAGATCAATAACTTAAGTAAGTTATATCCAAGCTCTTGTATACACGTACTATAAGCAACTAACGAATGGTGCTAGCAATTGGACACAAGAAAACCAAACAATTTGTTTACTTGGAAAACTTTGGATCGAACACCCCTTAGGGATAGATGTCGACCGGTTTTGGGAAGGAAAAGAAAGAGAGAAACACTTAGGGTTTAGTTACAATGCACTAGCTCAAAACCCTAAGCCTTATGCCTTGTATTTATAGGCAAACCCTAGACTTGGAGCACAAGACATCGAATGGGTTGGGTTACCCATTCAAACCGATCGGCCCTCCCATCAATATGGGTTTCTAGATCTTTCCAATCCTCTATTTTCACTAATAGTCCTTCCACTATTTACTTAACGACCGTTAGTCAATTCGGTTAATTACTTAACGTCCGTTATATATCATTTCGTGTCCAAATAATTAAAATACATAACTATTATATATATATATATATATTAATTATTTACGTTAGTTAGTCATACACGATTTAATATTTTTCCAAAACTCTAACAGCTCCCACTTGGAAATCTATTAAAAGGGTAATGACATTGGTTAGCGTCTAGCAACACGCCAATGCCCCTAGTACAACTCGGGTGGTGGTCTCCTGGAAAAACCACTTGATGATTTATCATCATACTTATCCTTTTGTTTCTAATACTACATTAATAAAGATATGGATGGGTGTGTTTGATTTGTGCTGAATGGAATGGTTCAGCACTAAGTGCTGAATCGGTCAGCATTCCGAGTGTTTGTTAAACACTCGGAATGCTGACCGATTCAGCACTTAGTGCTGAATCATTCCACTTATAATTTGCTACTGAATCATTCCGATTGCTAGATGAATCAAAAAAGGTTGCTGCTACTCTTTCTTTTTTATTATTCCTTCGTTCTTTTTAAGATTTTTAAACCGATTTGTTTTGTTTTTTTTTAATTCGACCATTGTATCCGAATGATAAAGATAAAACGGTAATTTTTTATCATTCAGATAACTCATTCAGAACCGATATCAAACATACAATTTTCATTCAGAACCAAGTCATTCAGAGCCTTTGAACCATTCAGACTTCAGAATCATTCAGCACTAAATCATTCTGTGTTATCAAACACAGCCTAAGTCATTCTTTATTAATAATTCTGTTTCTCGTTGTTTTCGATTGAATAAGATTACCAAATCTTCTGAACATATTCAGGGGAGATCTTGGGCGTGGTCACGCAAACATCTTGTCAACCCTACGAGGGGCCTAGCAGTTTTAAACTTCAAACAATTTAAAGGACCAAATTCTATCTTGACTACGAGCATAATACATGCACTTCTCAATGCTTCCGAAAACAATCCGTATAGCTACCAGTTACGTATAGCGTTAAATTGAATCACATAAATGCACTACATGCATGACAGTTATCTGGCATCTCAAGTCTGAGGATAACTATATACTCATGATTTACTTGATGACAAGATCCATAAAGTAAACTCATGTCGGCGGGATAAGTCTTATACTCAAACATTTTGAATATCATGTGAAATTGGTATGACAACGCATCAATATACTTTCAAGTATATTCTACCAATACTCAGATTTGCCTTAGTTTAATGATATTCCCATATCATTAACCGACAACGGACAGTTTAGAATATATAAATATATTCAAGGATATAAACATGCAAATATAGAATATATTATTAAGAAAATGATAAACAAACATAACCATTATTTTATTTCATTAAAATAATAACTATTCAATAACATCCCATTATCCAAACACTAAAATAGATCAATGCATGATAATTCTTATTAATGAATTATGCCTCAAGTCATGTCAAACATACTTGTTGACAAGGCATAAATCAACTAATCTTGATCTATGAGAATTTTGAGAATACTTATTTCAAGAATTCAATTAATGAAGTTCTTGTATGTGTGCATTCAACTATATTGATAATGCCACATAATATTTCATAAAATGCGTGACATCCTCAACCACGAATTTATGACAATTAAACTATCAAACCTTTTATAGTTTAAAGTATTCTAATTCTTTAATGTATAATGCAACTATGCTTACAGTTAAGCATAACTAGTATACATGGCCATTAACTAGGATGAACTCCCACCATGACTAGTATTGAGTGTCATCTCAATTTTATCAGCATCATTGTATGCAAACAACAATATGCTCTTTAAAATTCCGTAAACTTTAATATCCAATGTGTAATGTTTGATACCTTCCAATCTTTCAAGATTTGTCGGCTATATCAATTACGCAACAATTGCCATATGGTTCATACTTAGAATTTAGGAGCTATTCCAGGATGAGGATGTTCATTCTAAATCCAACCATATCCATTATACTTAGTTATCTAATAACCTTTAATTAGATATTAATGTTGTCAAATCATCTTTCATCAAGCATGATACAACAAACAACATGATGTACATGAAAAATCCTTGCTTCAAACTTAGATTTATTCATGTCATATCTTTTCAAAGATATGTATCTATCTAGACTTTCTAATAGTATAATCATGTTTATTAGAATCAATAATATTACCGCTTATGTTTATAACAATAAACATATATTTCAAGGCTGTATGTTTATTTTCTAAATCTTCACGTGAAGTTTCATTCCAAACTAAGACTTAACATTGAATACTTATGGAATGTTACTTCCTATATGTTATGCAACATATATGAAATAAGAAAATAAATTTTGCACTCCCACTAGCTCTCAGGAATATTAAGGAAATATCTTATTTTAATTATAAATCAACACTTGGATTAATAATCAAACATAAGTGTATCTCCTAGATGCATGCATTAATCCATTCATAAATGATTTGCACTTTGTATACTTCCAAAGATTATTTGAATTCAAATACTCCTTTTAATTACTTATCGTCCTCTCACAAGTAATTACACAAGAAAGAGTTTTCATTGTTAATTTTATGTAATGAAACTAAGAATGACAATCATAATCTTTATTGTAGGATCGAGTACTTCGAGCTTGATTGAGCTTGGTATAAACAAGAACCTCTGTATGCAATACAAGCGTTTATGCGGAAACTAAACAGCAAGTATTATAAAGAAGAAAACTCTAAAGAACAATGATCCTCTATGGATCAAACTATGAACTAAGAATTGTTTATTGAATCTTGAAAAACGTTAAAGGTGTACATAAACTCATAGACGGATATATCTTTTATACTAACAAGATGACCTAACCCTAATCCGTTCTACAAGTAAACGTGTGAAGAGATAAACAACAATCTCTTCTAAAAATAAATCTTAACAAACATTCTAAATATACGGATAATAAATAACACTATCCGCAGGAACAATACTATCGGTAGGAACAAGATAACACTATCGGCAGCAATGAGCTTTCAGCAGGAACCAAAGCTATCGGCAGGAACCAGCTTAACACTATCGGCAGCAACAATGAAACTCTTATTTCCCAGAGATCCTAACAATCCTCCCCTAATCTTGAGGTTGACTAGGTTAACCTGCAAGATTCCACTGTGATAGAGCTTGTAACTCTCAGGCTTGAGGACTGCGACTTAGCAGCAGCAATATTATGTAACCAGCAGCAACATCCATAACTTGCAAGATTCCAACTTCTATAGCATCCAGCAGCAACTTCAATAGTTCAGCAGGAACAAGAAATCTTCTTCAAAACATGTATACTGGTCACCATTACTTTCACTTGAACTTGGATGCTACTATGACAAAATGTACATCAAATCACTTTAAGTTTCATACTATTCTCATCACATCCAGGTGTGTTAACTCCTGTGAGAGGTGAATCATTGAAAATTAATGGATTTGATGTCTCTTTACCAATAGCCATCACTACTGGAGTAGCCAATGTTTAGGTGTGTTAGACCATGGTACATTGATAACCATCTGATTTAGTAGCAAATCAGAAACTATGATGCGTGGGTTTTGCAACCTTACAACAGGTTTTACCTCTCAAGGGATCTCAAGAGGCTTACAACCCCACCAGGCAGTGTACCTGACCGATGTAGTATAGTGTAGTGGTAAGTACGGGGATTGATCGTTCTCCACAGGGAATAGTGTTCGTTAGGTGTGAAAGGCTACTCTAATTAGGTCTAAGGGTTGAGGAAGATTCTTTTTATGTTTTTATATTTTTATGAAAGCAAGTAAAATCTCGGGTTTTGAAGGAGTGGGCGGAATTAGTTGCTAGTCAACTAACCCAAATTACTACAAATGCAAATAAAATAAAATAACAAAAATGAAAAGTGGTGAGAAACTTATGTGTGGAGAAATGTGTTTACTTAGATTTCCTTACTCCCTAACTATCTTTTACCGGTTAATTAGTGTGTATTAGTCGCGTGGATGACGGGTGTATTCCTTAATACCATTCGTGGGGTGGCGTACTTACTTCCCCAAACTCTACAAGCTCCTACTTCACTCCTATGTCGAGCCGGCTAGGAAGCTCCTAACATGGGATCACTAGAATTCGCTTGTGCATTAAATACAACCATAAAAACCTTTAGTACGCGTTTGGTTCATGTTTCTTAAGACGTTCAAGCAAGTTACCGAATAGGAAGTTAGCCAGTTTTCTTAAGCCTAACATAGATAAACAATCATCCAATACAACTAACAACACACTAACAACCAATAATCAATAGCTAGGTTTCATTAGATCTAAGCAAGCACAAGATAAAATTAGCCTAACATGTTAAACAAAAGACAAGCATAAGGTAGAATCAAACAACACATAGACATTTTGAATGATTAATTGATAACTTATCTTTCAATGAAACATGGAAGATCTCAAGGCAAGAAGCCCTGAAAAAGTAGCTAAAATCGTCTTAGGGTTTTATCCCAAAATTCCACACACTAAGCTCTCCTTAATGACAAAAAATTAGAAAACTATATATAGACTTTGACATCTGACGGCGTCACCTTATGCATTGTGACGCCGTCACCTCGCCGCTTTTAGGGTTCCCGGGTGACCTTCTTGACGCCGTCCCTCTTTAGCTCTTCAAAAATCCATTCTGGCTTATCAAGGCTTGACGCCGTCGGATCCAGAACGTGACGCCGTCCCCTTATGATTTAAGCCGTGACGCCCTTGATTTAGTTAAAGCGTGACGCCGTCAGAATTCTCATGCAAACTCACTGGCCCGTCATGAGTAAATTTCACATCCAACTTTTCTTGCCAAGGCATGACGCCGTCTGGAGTTAATGTTGACGCCGTCAAAGGTGACTTTCAGCACAATTTTGAGACTTTGCCGTTTTCTTCACTTTTATGCTCCAAAAACGTCCAAAATGCCTCCTTTTCCAGATTTCTCCTCAAAAGTACCTAAAATGACAAAAGGAACGATTTAGGGCAATATTTGATCAAATAAATACGATTTCGGGCTTAAATGACCCCTTAAAAGCGGTACACTTTTCGCCTCATCAAATACCCTTACACTTGAGATTTGCTTGTCCTCAAGCAAATGCGCTTTTATTCTAATCAAAATACAAGTTAGGGGTCATTTAATGCAAACATAAAAGTAATTACAACAAATAATCGTTCCACTTCAATCATAATAAGCACGGAGATTACATACTAGCACCTCACAAGTAGTGTTTAGATACTCACATCTCTCAAGTGTCATCAAAATAAATCTCATAAATGAAAACGGATAATATCTCTCACTACCTGTCATAGCAAATAGATTACCATAGGCTTGGGAAAGGATCGAAAACCTCCTCCACTAGGCGTAAGCACCTAAGATAAACTATCAAAGAGGGCTTTTAAATGGGTTATAACGTTAGGTGTAGGGAAAAGGAAAACACGGTTTTGTTGGATAAGGGATATTTTACTGGTGGCTAGTTAAAGATCTTGATCAATCACATGTACTATACAACGTTGCTAAGCCAAGACTAGACTCGATCTTAAGCTAGAAACAAAATAACATAAACATAAAATAAACATAAAATAAAACGGGATGGTAGTCCGTATGTTTTTTCTATTTTTCTTTTTCTCATTTTTTTGTATTTTTCTTGATTTTTTTTTTTTTTTTTTTTTTTTTTTTTTTTTTTTTTTTGCATACACTTTTACCCTACCATCCAAAATAATACATCATAGGGGCGTTGCATCCCCTTACACTTGAACTTTTACATAACTTTACAAATAACTATTCTAATGACTCGAATTAAGATAATTGAAAAACTTGGAGTACTTTTAAAACATTTAGCACATATGGGGGTAATAAATGATGTTCTTCCCCATTACTCCATTACACTAGTACTTTACCCATGAGTCCCAATCGTCCCAAAACAATATGTACAAGGATATGACTCGACTTAGCAACCATGTAATCAATTAGATAATTAACTTGGGTTTAAACAAATGTTGTCACAATAATGCACTAAAGATGAGTGCATACAAGGTAGGCTAAGGCGATTTGGGTGTACATTTAAGTGGGGTGTAACAAATTCTTCCTTTAAGTAAAATGCTTAAAGGTCGAAACGAAAAGATAGGCTCTGAGGGGTGTACTAGGGGTATCGTGTACTAAAAATGAGTACAACGCAAAGGGTGTGGGAGAATTACTTGACTAATGTAGCCAAAGTAATTATAACAAAAACACAGGTGTAAAACAATGGGTTAATCCTAATGCCTCTTATCATGTAGTAAATCTAACTACACGAATGTAGTCTCACTTGTGGCCTCGGAATGGTCCTAACGCAAGTTCTAGAATCTAAGTGCTACCGGTACACACATCATAGCAAAATGCTTTTCCTACCAATTCTAGGGGTGAACCTCACATATTTGGGGGTGAAAATTTTTTTAGTGGTACGGTTTTTGTGCTAGTCATATAACTCCTATCCATGAGACGCTCATTAGATCAAATCTTCACTCCTATATGTTGTAAAAAATTTTAAATTTGGCACTAAAATTACCTTAACAAGTATTTCTCTCAGTTTTATTACACATCTACTATTAAACAAACAAAAAATCAAGCGCAATTGTATTCTCTAAAATCGTACTTTTACCCTCCCCTTACACTTAAGATGAACATTGTCCCTAATGTTCAAATAACAAGATGTAAAAGAAAAAGTAAAAGAATGAAATCAAATACTCCCCTGATTCGCTCGTTGGATAATGAAATTACACGGTTAAATCTTCCTCCAAAGAGAATGTTGAAGCTCCATGACTAATGCATCGCCATAAGCTTGATTCAAAACATTTCCTTGTCCAAAATAACCTGTTGAACCTGAGAAAACAAACACGAAAACCTGCATAACATCGGCGGGATAAAATCTATATATAAGGATATAATGCTTGTGGAATGATAACTTTGCAGATTCCTGGAGATTATAAGTTGGAGATTTTAATAAAAACTTTTTATGAAAACAAAATTTTCAAAAATTTCTGGAAATTAAATCTGACGCCGTCAGGTTATAACCCCTGACGCCGTCAGAAATGACCTGACAAAAATTTTCGTTTTAAGTTTCCGGAAAATTTCTGGAAAAACCTTTACCTTACTTCCTGGAAATCCTGCAAAACATCATTATGACTCGATACAAGCATTTGACTCAAACAAATACGAATATGTATGTTAATTTATTATTATTACGATTCATGTTCATATGTGTTCTAATAAACCGATTTAGATTTCCCTTACACTTAACTTTTGCAAAATACCTTTATATGTAGTTAAGACGAAGTTAAAAACAAAATAAAGCATTTTCACAAATTAGTTTTGAACATGAATCAATAAGAATAAAAATTAAACACACATACGAAACAAATAAAAACAAATAAACAAACAAATGAACACACAAAGCAAATAAAACAAATAAAGATTGGGTTGCCTCCCAAGAAGCGCTTTTCTTTATTAACGAGTCTTGTAGCTAGACTCAAAGTCACGTACATTACGTGACTCCATTTTGCATAAAAAATATGGTCTTAAAGCTTTGTATCACTCTTTCATCCCACTTGTATTCCGGACCTAAGGCCAAACACATCGAATACTTAACTCTAGCCCTTCCTTGGTTATTGTTATCAACCTCGAGTGCTGGGATATTATCGACATCCAAGCCCTTAATGCCTTTAAATTTTGGTTCGAACTTAGAGAAACGAGATACATTATGGGGCATCAGGTACTTGATGCATCCTATTTCGCTGGAGAATGTCACACTACCTTCATCCTTATCATAAATTGCTTGGGACGTTCTTATGAAGGGTTCTCCTAAAACTATCTCTCCTAAATACGGATCTATAATCCCCCTTATATCTTCTAAGATCACAAAATCACATTGGTAAACGAAATCTCCGATAAAGATGTGTAAACCACTTGCTAGACTTACAAAATTGCACATCTGATTGGGGTCATACGGGTCTTGTCTAGGGTTCAGCTCATTGCCCATGATCCAATTATAGTAAAGCCTAGACATGAAATTCATTGGTGCCTTGAGATCAATATAGGTATGCTCCCTAAACATGTGACCAATCATGCATGGAACCTTCACATTAAAATAACCCCCCTTTCTAATCCATGGGTACTTACGATTTTTAGCGGGGCAAGGACATTTAAAGATAAACTTATGGTGACTTAATCCTTCTAGAATTGGTGAGGAATTGTGAACTAACCTTAAGTCATCTCTAAGCTCAATCTCACTGCTCGTGCTAAGGCGGGTGAGTCTCTTCTTTCTATCAATTAACTCATTAAGCTCATTGAATGCCTTAATCTCCCTATCCATAGTGACGAACCAATTACGAACAAACACACAAAGAAGGTAGATAGACTAAAGAAAACCTAGAAAAATAAAATAAAAATCTCACTAGAAAGGAATCTAGTGAGTAGACCTAATAGAAATAAAAATTCAACCTAAACAATAACTATTCCCCGGCAGCGGCGCCAAAAACTTGATGCGTGGGTTTTGCAACCTTACAACAGGTTTTACCTCTCAAGGGATCTCAAGAGGCTTACAACCCCACCAGGCAGTGTACCTGACCGATGTAGTATAGTGTAGTGGTAAGTACGGGGGATTGATCGTTCTCCACAGGGAATAGTGTTCGTTAGGTGTGAAAGGCTACTCTAATTAGGTCTAAGGGTTGAGGAAGATTCTTTTTATGTTTTTATATTTTTATGAAAGCAAGTAAAATCTCGGGTTTTGAAGGAGTGGGCGGAATTAGTTGCTAGTCAACTAACCCAAATTACTACAAATGCAAATAAAATAAAATAACAAAAATGAAAAGTGGTGAGAAACTTATGTGTGGAGAAATGTGTTTACTTAGATTTCCTTACTCCCTAACTATCTTTTACCGGTTAATTAGTGTGTATTAGTCGCGTGGATGACGGGTGTATTCCTTAATACCATTCGTGGGGTGGCGTACTTACTTCCCCAAACTCTACAAGCTCCTACTTCACTCCTATGTCGAGCCGGCTAGGAAGCTCCTAACATGGGATCACTAGAATTCGCTTGTGCATTAAATACAACCATAAAAACCTTTAGTACGCGTTTGGTTCATGTTTCTTAAGACGTTCAAGCAAGTTACCGAATAGGAAGTTAGCCAGTTTTCTTAAGCCTAACATAGATAAACAATCATCCAATACAACTAACAACACACTAACAACCAATAATCAATAGCTAGGTTTCATTAGATCTAAGCAAGCACAAGATAAAATTAGCCTAACATGTTAAACAAAAGACAAGCATAAGGTAGAATCAAACAACACATAGACATTTTGAATGATTAATTGATAACTTATCTTTCAATGAAACATGGAAGATCTCAAGGCAAGAAGCCCTGAAAAAGTAGCTAAAATCGTCTTAGGGTTTTATCCCAAAATTCCACACACTAAGCTCTCCTTAATGACAAAAAATTAGAAAACTATATATAGACTTTGACATCTGACGGCGTCACCTTATGCATTGTGACGCCGTCACCTCGCCGCTTTTAGGGTTCCCGGGTGACCTTCTTGACGCCGTCCCTCTTTAGCTCTTCAAAAATCCATTCTGGCTTATCAAGGCTTGACGCCGTCGGATCCAGAACGTGACGCCGTCCCCTTATGATTTAAGCCGTGACGCCCTTGATTTAGTTAAAGCGTGACGCCGTCAGAATTCTCATGCAAACTCACTGGCCCGTCATGAGTAAATTTCACATCCAACTTTTCTTGCCAAGGCATGACGCCGTCTGGAGTTAATGTTGACGCCGTCAAAGGTGACTTTCAGCACAATTTTGAGACTTTGCCGTTTTCTTCACTTTTATGCTCCAAAAACGTCCAAAATGCCTCCTTTTCCAGATTTCTCCTCAAAAGTACCTAAAATGACAAAAGGAACGATTTAGGGCAATATTTGATCAAATAAATACGATTTCGGGCTTAAATGACCCCTTAAAAGCGGTACACTTTTCGCCTCATCACAAATCAGCAACTATAAACGGATTTGACTTGTCTTTACCTGTAGCCGTTTGCTCAGGACTAGTCAATTCTTAGGTTACAGCAAAACCTTGGTGAATTGAATACCAAATATGGATACCAAGTGTCTTTACCACAAACCATACTTTTGTGGACTAGCCAATCCTTTGGATCTCATAAAGGGTTACATCCATGGTGAATTGAGAACCATTTTCAACTCTCAGAAATGAATCATGGGTGAGTTGAAATACCCTATAGCTTTGAGCAAGCTATTACAGCTATCAACGGATTTGATAATCACACCAGAGCCGTACCCTCTTGGTGAGCCAACTCTTTCTTGTCTGCAAGACATGGTGAGTTGAGCACCATTTATTGTGTAGGTGTAAACACCAACACTGTACCTGCAAGGTGTTGCTCAAAACCACTTATTAGCACACAAAATATACAAATTTTTTTTTTTTTTTTTTTTTTTTTTTTTTTTTTTTTTGAACTAAGAAAACAAATCAGAAACACACCAAAAGAAAATAAAGAAAATAAGAAAAGAAATCAAAAGAAAGAAAATATACAACAACAACAAGAACAATCCTCCCCTTGAGCTTTATCCTCCCCTTAAGCTGATGATCCCTTAGCTGCAATTTGATCCTTGATGAATTTAACCAATTGTTCAGCTGTGGTTAGATCATTTCCTATAGTATTCTTAGGAACTCTGACCTTCTGAGTTAGCATTCTCTTTAACACTCCTTCAGTTAAAGGATAAGCAATATCCACAAACATAGTTAGGAACTTGCCAGAGGTGAGTTCCACAACATGAACATTGGAATAGGGATATAATCTCCAAGAAAATACTCTCTATGATGATTGATTACCCCACACTAGTTTAGCCTTGTCTCCATCCAATTTATTCATCAAGACTTGTAAATCTCCCCAAAGCAACAAACCAATTCCAGTTGGAGTAGTAGATTGATAATGATTATCCACTATCCTATAAAGATGCTCCAAATATTTTCTTTCAACCCTATTCAAGATCTCCCTCAGAAATGTAAAGAATTTGACTGTCCCATCAAGAGAAAACCAAACATTAACATCACCATCTGAAGTAGATCTAATCTCCCAATGAGCAATATGACCCCAAGACTGAAAGGAGTCACCCTCTGAATCACTTTCAAAATCAACCTCAATCAAATCATGATCATCCACTTCAAGAATATCCACAGAAGAAGAGTGGAAAGATTGACTCTTCTGCCTTGTTCTTAGACCATATTGAAGGATAGGAACAGATACAGAAGGCTCAGCAGAGACAGAAGCATTAGCAGTAGGAAGATCAGCAGGAACAAGACCTTCTTGTGGTACCTCAGATGCATCAACATTAGAACTTGGAGCATTGAAAGAATCATCCTGAGAACCTTCTCCAGACTTCATTCTCTTTACAACATCAGACTCCAAAGATGAAGATGCTCTTTTCCTGCTTTGTGGAATATCAGTGTCTACTAAAGAGTTGAGCTTTGCATAAGTATCAAGGAACAACTTTTGAATTGCACCATCATTCCAACCCTTGAAGTCACTGATCTTGTAATTAGCTTCATTCTTCAGATACACCTTCATAAAATTGATATTATCTCTGTTTGTGGGCATCTTATATCCTAACCTTTGTCTTTCCTTGATCCTGTGCATCAATTCATTCCAAGTGGTTGCTCTTTGTTTCTTTAAGATGAATGCCTTGAGCAAATCTGACCTTTCATCTGAGTTCAATTCTGACATTTGAAGGACCATAAACCCATGAGCTCTAATAATCATGTCAGTGTTCAATAAATATTCAACTTGTGCACTAAACACTTCTGAAGAAGGATCATCTGAACTTGGGTTATTTATAATCCCAGCAACATTCTTCTCATCAACAGACAATTGTCTTGCAAGCTCTTCATCTTGAGCAAGCTGAGCTAATCTAGCTTCTTCAGCAGCAATTTCCTGTTCATGCACCTTTGCAGCTATCTCTTCATCATTTTCAGTTGCTTCAGGAGGAATGATGTTACTTTCAGCAGCAACAGATGAACTTCCAACAGTAGTAACAGGAGCCTTAGATGCAGAAGAAATATTTTCAACATTGGCAGTAACAGCAGAGACATCAGCAGCAATGGAGACATCGGCAGCAATGGAGACATCATCAGCTGTGGTCCTTGCTTCAGTGGAGACCTGTGCTTGAGGAGTGATGTTGTGCTCAGAAGTTGTAGGTACTTCAGTATTTGCACCATCAAGAGAAACAGATGCTAGAACATTGAGCCCATCAAATATCATATCATCCTGATCTTCCTCAGACTCAGAAAGAATAACCCTTCTTTTCTTTTGCACATGACTACCCTCCAATATGCTGATCTTTTCATTTAGTTCTTGGATAGTTCTACTAAAAGCTTCATTAGAATCCCTGAGCTCCTTTTCCAAATTCTTCACTTTCTCACTAAAAATCCTTTTTGTCTCATTAAGTTCTGACTCCAATGCCTCAATTTTCTTCACAGATCTATCAAGTAACTGGGACATAGAGGTGAGATCAACAGCATCATCATCTCCACCAGCAGGAGCACTTGAGGTATTAGGAGCTACATTGACTCTGGGTGGAGAAACATTAAATCCTTCCCCTGCATTGGTGTCATAACTAAATGGCTGCCTAGTAGGACTAGGTGATGAAAGCCTTGAAGAAGAAGGTAAATCCACAGAAGGAGATGGCTGGAGAATAGGTGTATCAGCTGAGATGGTCTGATCATTAGATTCAACATTGTCATTAGGCTCAGGTGTAGGTGTTACTGGTCTGGGTGATGGTGGTAAAGGATCATCAGCAGCAATAGATGCAGATGCATCAGCAGCAACTGAAGTCTCTTGCTCAGTTGCATTAGGTGATTGTGGGATATTGACATTCTCAGCAGGATCAGGATTTCCGGCAGGATCAGGGATATCAGCAGGATCAGGGTTGTGTAACATATGAGGCAACAAAGGCAAATGTTGGCCAGTAAAGTTCATCTTCATCAGGGCAAACATTTTGGCAGACAACCTATTTATAATCTTAGGGGATGTATTAATGGTCTGTACACCTAAGATGATTTGAAGAAATCTAGGGTACATCAAAAAGCTGTTTTTACCATTACTGAGATTCTCAATCATTCCCTCAAAAATATATTTTGCCCAATTAAAAATCCTACCCTGAGATAAACAGACTAGACCAGATGCAATAGGACTTGGACATTGATCCCAACCACCTGACTTAACACTAAGACACTGGAGTAAAGTGTGAATCAGAAACCTCCATTGAGGAGACAACTTACATTTCAAGAAGGTGCAACTTCCAGTAATAGGATACCCTATAGCTGCCATACCATCAGTAATATCTTGCCTTGAAAGATCATATTCCCCTTGCTCCTCAGGAAATTGAAGCTGAACTCGAATCAACTCCTCAGTAACAATCACTTCTTGGTCATCAATGGTAGCAACAATATCAACTTCCCTTCCCACGATGTGTCTTGCCTTAGCAGTCCTCCAAAACTGTTTGACCAATGAATCATATACCGTCACTGGACAATAAGTGAGGGCATAACGAATAGATGACCCACGAAGAAATGCTAGAACTTCATCATAACCAACACTTCTTGAAGAAGACTCCAAATAAGCCACCTTGTTATGATCATCCTTGTAACGAAGAGTTGTTGTCATTGCGTTATAGAAATGATTTAGGGTTTGAAAATGGGAAAATTAGGGTTCGAGAGGTTTTAGAGAATTTGAGATGAGAGATGTGCAATTATGCGTTGTGTTGCCAAAAATAACACTTTAAATTGCTGCAATTCTTTGCACGTAACATTGACCAATTAAATTGAGAAGGTTTGACCATTCAGCAGAAACATTTGGTCATTCGGCAGCAATAGGAGGTTTGACCAATCGGCAGGAATGAGGTGGTTTGACCAAAGTCAACCTTCCGAACTTAGTCATTAAGAATAACTTACCCGAATTAACTCTCAATACCAACCATCAATAAATTTTGCACTAATCTCCATATCGTTATATAACCCTCAAATCACATAACTTTATCATCACATAACCCTTTATTACCACAAATCAAACTCAATCTTCAAAAATCAAGCCACACTATGAGTTCATCCAAACATCCAATCATCGAAATCTCATCAGATTCTTCCTCCTCTAGTGACTCAGGATGGAACAACTACTTCCCCAAAACAGCATCATCCTCTAAAACCAAAGGTAAGGCCAAGGTTGAGGAGGATTCATCTGATCCTCTTCCATCTACCCCTTCTTCTTTTGAGTACTTTAGCTCTGATGATGAAGATTCATCAGAGTTAAAGTCTTTGGTGTATTGTCAGGGTGAATGGGAGACTTTCCCTCCCAATTTTCCTTTAACAGATGAGCTTAGAGAACAAATGAAGGAAACTGAAGCTCTGCTTGCTGAAGAGATGGAGAGAACAACTGCAGCCTTCTATAAAGTACCAGTTCCAAAAGGCAAGTCTAAACATCAAGAAGGTTCTAGTCGAGAAAAACCAAACCCTAGAAGTCGACACAATCGACAACGTGAAGGCAAAGATGCAAGACAAAGGAAGAATCCCACCAGAACCACTCCCAAGCCATCCCAGCCAGCTTCACAATCAAGCAAGCCAATTCCACAAACAAGCCATCCAGCTCCACCATCAAGAAACCCTACTCCACAACCAATCCATCCAACCACAAGGACACGCTCCAGAACACACCAAAGGCCAACTACCTCAAGCTCTTCAAGGCCACCCCCTGAACAGAGACAACCATTGCCAGTGATCTTGGCACTTGCAGTCCCCCATGTTTATGAAGAGATCAGTCGCCAGAGAGGAAAGAAGTTCATGCCTGAAAATCTGGGTAAGGGTAAAGAGAAGATGGAGTAGGTGGTATGGTTTAGGTAGGTTGATGTTAGAAGGTTGGAATGATGATTTGAATGTTGTTGATTAGTAGCTTTTGAAACTCGAAATCTTTTGTAATCAGCAACTGAATGTACTTATCTCCCTTTTTAATGAATGAAAGTTGCTGTGTTTAGCTTTAAGTCCAAGCACCAATTAACTGCAAAATAAGGGTATCTAGCAAAAGATACTTAAAAACCTGCAAAACAAAATTAGAGAAACACAAACCATAGACATAAACAAAAGAAAACAAGATAAACTACAAGCATACAAGCATTAGCCTCCCTTTAGGCTAATGCAACCAGATAAATCAGCAAACATAATTACAACAACATGATAAACCAAACAGAACAATTACCAAAAATACCATGGAGAATAAGCCATTCCCCCTCCAAAGATGTGATTATTATAGACAGGTCTGAAATCCCTTTGAATATATGAAGAAGTATCAGCAGGAATGGTTCCTTGAAAATCAGCAGGAACAGAGGAACCAGCAGGAACAGGTCTATCAGCAGGAAAAGGACTCCTATAAAAATTCATTCCTGCTGCTTGTGGAACATATGGTGGGATTTGT
Organism: Artemisia tridentata subsp. tridentata; assembly: GCA_021014915.2. Classification (NCBI taxonomy): domain Eukaryota; kingdom Viridiplantae; phylum Streptophyta; class Magnoliopsida; order Asterales; family Asteraceae; genus Artemisia; species Artemisia tridentata. The sequence goes on from CP139503.1 coordinate 4,454,573, forward strand.
TTAACATTTTTCCACAAAGATCTGTTCTGATGTTTCCCACCATTCAACCTTTTCTCATGATAATCACAATCTTTAATAAGATGATATTGACTACCACACACAAAACATGTCTTCTTCCTAACAGCCTTGTTTTTACTACAACTTTTCTTATTATGGACACCATTATCACTAGTGGAACTAGAGACACAGTTGTTTTTAAAAGAATTCATTGAGCTGTTATCTGAAAAGACTGATTTAGGAGTAGATTTACCATTAGTTGAACTTGAGGACTTGTGATATTTGGGTGTGGTTGACTTTTCACTTGAGTCACATGAAACAAAGTCTTTAGAATCTGCTTCTGAGGATTTGTCACTTGTGTGACAAGAGACACAATCATTAGATTCAGGTAAGTCTTTGGACTTTTTACCATAAACCATTTGTGACTCATCTGAGTCAATATCAGAGAGAGAGTGCACAGGAGTAGGCATAAAAACTCCTCTTATAGGTGGAGAAACAGCATTCATTCCACCTTCTTTCACATACACAACAGGTTTTTGGTAGTCTGCAGGTTCAGGGTCAAAAACACTATACTCATTAGGGTCATAAAATTGATTTGGCCCTATCAGGTTACCATACCCTAAACCTCTTTTCGTTTTCGTAGACATAGAACTATCAACTAACTTGTTTAGGTTTTTAGATGAATCTTTCCATTTATTAAACCTAGCCAAGGTATTGTCTAGTTTAGTCTGCATATCCTGTTTTTCTAACACCATCTCAGCCTTTTGAGACTCAGAATGTTTAAGCTCATTAGTGGTGTTTTTCAAGTCCCTCTCTAAAACTTTTATCTTTTCCTCATAAGCTAACTGATTCTTTTGAAACCACACTTTTTGCTTTTCTAATGTCTTAACTGCTTTGTCATAAGCTTGAACCTTAATAAAGTATTCATTATACTTAGATTTCATTTCATCATATTCATTATTAAGGGTTGAGTACAATTCTTGACAAGCAGAATTACATCTTTGTACCTGAGATGGGAATCCCAACAGAGCATATTCTTCCATATTTTCTTTTGTATTAAAGGATTCACCTTTATCAGTCAGCTTTTCCACAGACTTATTTTGAAACAAATTCCTAATCTTCATTGCAGACATTTCAAATTTATCACCCGACAGCAGTGACATTGTTATCAGATTCAAGAAAGACAACTCAACAATGTTTCCTTCTTTATCAGAGATCCTTACCAGGCTCTGATACCACTTGTAGGATCGAGTACTTCGAGCTTGATTGAGCTTGGTATAAACAAGAACCTCTGTATGCAATACAAGCGTTTATGCGGAAACTAAACAGCAAGTATTATAAAGAAGAAAACTCTAAAGAACAATGATCCTCTATGGATCAAACTATGAACTAAGAATTGTTTATTGAATCTTGAAAAACGTTAAAGGTGTACATAAACTCATAGACGGATATATCTTTTATACTAACAAGATGACCTAACCCTAATCCGTTCTACAAGTAAACGTGTGAAGAGATAAACAACAATCTCTTCTAAAAATAAATCTTAACAAACATTCTAAATATACGGATAATAAATAACACTATCCGCAGGAACAATACTATCGGTAGGAACAAGATAACACTATCGGCAGCAATGAGCTTTCAGCAGGAACCAAAGCTATCGGCAGGAACCAGCTTAACACTATCGGCAGCAACAATGAAACTCTTATTTCCCAGAGATCCTAACATTTATACATTTAATGTGCCTAGAAAGTATTTCAATCACAGTTAATTGCTTAAGTGTGTTTGATAACCTTTTCACACATTAAATATGTATACAAAATTTGTCCATTATGATTTCTACTCAAAAATTTAAATCCCTAGGATTTTATTTCCTTTGTAGAAACTCATCTTCATTCTATAGTGTAACTATAGAGTTCAAGATTAACTAAGTTTTCAAAACTAGTTATCTTTCTGGACAGCATCTAAACATTCATAGTATGAGTAAAGTGCACTATAACACCTTCGGTGCACTATGGACCCCTAAAGTGCACTATTTTCTTAAAATGACCCGTACGCCTTTAAACACAAAAAGTCGACACTTTAGACCTATATTTAAACACATTTAATACACATTGAACCAAAATATACCATATACATTGTTTCCCAAAATTCTTAACCCATTTGACCCAAAACGGGTTAAAATGGATCTTGTCCCAAACACCCCTTTTTCTGCATAACCCTTTTGTGCACTTTTGACCCATTTTCCGGAAAACAGCTTCTATAACAAGACATAACACCAAAACTTCCAGAAATCACTAGGACGTTATAAACATCAAATATATGTATAAACTTGGTCATAACGACCCGTGAAAACATGCTTTACAAAGTAACGGGTATTATGCCAAAATACCCATTTTGACCCATTTACACTACAAACCATCTTTACCAATTCATTTACCCACCAAACTTGGCCAATATCATTACTTTAACATAATAAACATGTTCCATAAACACTTGACCCGTTCACAACCCAAAATGGGTATGTTTACACTTAATCCAAACGCCCTTTTAACCTTGACTATAAACACATAAAGCATACTTTGACACAACGGTTGACCACCAAATCGTTAGGACAACCTTGACATAAATTTTGCCACTTGGCTACACTTTACAAAATATTACTTGACTCACGGGAGTACAAACTTTACACTTGAGCTCGATATTCTACCTAAGCTCCTATACACATACTACCTTTGATATTGCATATCCAAATCCTTAATCCCTATATCCAAGCCATCCATAAGAGCATGCCTACCTACAAAACGGTTAGACAACTAAACTGTAAGCACAAAGGCTTAGTAAGTAAAACGATCATAACATACCATTATACTTCAATCAACACATAAGCATCATATACAATAAACACTTACATACGAGCTTACTACTCCACATCTCATCTAACACATAACCTCAACTTACACAATAACATTAACTCATCACATAAGCCATATTCATCACATCACTTAAGCATGTCTCAAGTCCATATTGCTTGACATAAAACATACATAACACATATATGTTAGAAATCCATATAACACATGTCATCATCATTTTACTTATCTTAGCTCCAAGCTAAGCACAATCAAGGCCTCATCATCAACCTTATCATCATCATCATCATTATCATCATCATCATCATAAACACCCTAAATCATAACATCATACAAATACTTAACACATAACATAATAATCATAACAATGGTTTATACAACCATCAACTTACTTCTTTCATCTCTAATCATCATATAATCATATATTGATTACATGATAAACAATCCCATCACTTACTAACTTAAACCCATCATCAACACATCACATAATCATCATTACCTCTTAATTATACTTAAAATACCATTTACCCATCTTTCCCAAGTTAGGGTTCATAAACCCTAACTTCTCAATTCATCAACTAACACTAATTAGAGGGATTACTTACTTACAAGGATCATTGCTAGGGGCTTATCTCTTGATATGGAATCATTCACTAATCAAACTCTTCATTATCAAGCTACTTCCTTTCCCTCCTTTTTCTCTTGAACCGAACTTCACCTACTCACTCTATCTCCTGGAAATAAAATGAAGATACAAGAAGTATCTAGACACTTGTAGGGGATAAGTTTGCCTATATGGCACACTAAGCCCCTCAAGTCCCCTTTCTTCCACATTGGCCACAAATACTTACTATAACACAATTTGGCATATGACAACTTAAGCCCTTGAAGTCACAATACTTTCATAATCTTATTACACATGCTTTGACTATCACTTTGACTATCGGGTTTGACTATAACTTTACATTCATTGACTGGCCAATCACGCAAAGCCGTTGGTCCACTTTCATCTAGGGTGGGGTACAAGTACCCGGAAAACGGGTCTAACAGTTAATGCTTTACAGGAGAAGCTCATCAAACAACATCTGGGCATGGCCCATAAGAGTGGAATTGAACATATGACACCAGGTGGGCATGGCCCACTGCTCAACATTGGCCACGATGCAGAAATTCTTCAAATGGTCCTCTAGATCACCAGTTCCGTCACGAATTTTGACATTGGAGGGCATCCGGGGTCCTTTTTGGAAACTCAAAGTTCCTGATCCGCTGGGTGAAAGGATCCATGTCTTCAACATCATATGGGCGATACAGGTCATCCATATTGTCGTCGACTTCATGCTTTCTAGACCAGGACTTCCAATGTCTTCCAGCACTATCTTCACTCTCCCCCAGGGTCCATTCCCTTTGTTTGCCGGGGTCAGAACGGACGGCTCTATCCCCGTAGTCCCTTTTCCCTTGGAAAGGACGCATGACTTTGGGTTTCTTTTTCCCGTTTGTACGCACCCTTTTCTTCTGAGTACTGACGGTCCTGCCTGTTGCGCCAAGCTTCAGCCCTTTGCTCCCTGCGAGCGCGGCTTTTGGACTTGAGTCAGGTAAAAACATCCGGCTCCTTTTCCCCCAGACGCGACTTGACGTCTCTTTGTCCTTCTCCCAAGCGAGAAAAGACACACGTTTGGGGGTACTTAGTTCTCTCAGCATCTTCTTTTTGAGAAGGCCTTGTCTCTCTACTGCTAAGTCTGGAGAAAGCACTTTGGGAGTAAGAGTATTCGGAAGGTCCGGACCTGACACTAGGACTGGCCTTTCATTTTTTTCTTTGCCCCCAAAGACTTGGACTCAGAGTTTCGAGATTTATCCCGAGACCGTGAGTCTCTTTGTGTTTCGTCATCAAAGTCTAGGCGAGTTTTCACTTTCCTCAACTTTTCCTCATGGACTTTTCAGCCATTAAGAGCAGAAGTTGGTCATAATGCTTGTCGCAAAATTCCCTTATCGCCTTTTCCGGGAGAGGGCACGAATGATGTTCCTCTACTCCCTGGCTCTTCTCTTTCCCCAGAGTGTTACATACTGCTGAACGTTCCTGGGTTGGGGAGGATCCATTCGCCTGATTACTTATGGTAAAGTTAACTTTGGAAACGCAGTTATGTTATGGCATCCCATGGATGGCGCCACTTGTTAGTACAAAACTTGGGCTCAAAATAAAGACTAGTGTAGGCTAGCTTCACGTTGGGCGAATCTTGAACTAATTAAATATGATTTTCTGTGTTCTGCTAAGAAAAATGAAACAAACACCGTTAGTCTCACCGCGGAAGGGGGACCTCCGCGGTCAATCTCGGGTGTGAGAGTAAGTAAGTGTAGAGAGAAAAAGTTTATTTTGTGAGAGAGAATATAAGATACCGTTGAGAGTGGCAAAGTGCCCTCTATTTATACCAAAGGTCTTCTTGTCGGGTTGCCTGGGATCTTGTGCTATGACAGTGATATTTTTGGGCGGCAAACTCCAAAGTCAACTCCTCCTCTTGGCATCTTGCCGGTGATAGCAATGCTTTTGGGAAGGAATTGCGGAGTTTCCCTATATGGAGTCTGCCTGGGTCAGTTATATGGGTTGTAACCACTGGTAAAATTCCACCTTGTAATAAACTATCTTACAGTATACTTATCCTTTTTCTACGTATAATTTTTATTTATTTATCTGATCATAACTACTATCTAATGTGACGTAACTCACATCCGCGATAAACGTGCTCTCACGCGGACCAACATCAACTTGATGTTTATTTTATATAAACATTTCCATATAAAACATTACGATATACCATTTGCCACTTTACGTTAATTCGTTAACAAACAAACTAAACATTTCTTATCTATTAGAATTTCTACAAAACCCTAAACTATTTTAACAATGAATATGAGTAACTAAACCCTAAAACACTAAAGTACAACTCATTCAAGCTAATGTACAAGCTCCTAAAGCACAAAAACCCTAAATTCACTATAACTCCCGATACAAACCCTAAACTCACAAATCTATGATTTTATGTAATAAAATCACAAACCCTAATTAATATGTATATGTTTTCTACAAATTATAAGTATACAAGTCTTACAAGCCAAGGTACAAGTCATTTATGCATAACAACATAATATATATATATAAATCACATTATAAACCTCAATGTACTTATTTTAAAGCACACAATACAAGTCTTTTATACACAAACCTTAAAAATGGATTTCATAAGCATACTAAATATAAGTACAAGTCCCTAAACCTAATGTACAAGTGTCCAATGCATAAAAACCTAAAAACTACATTTATATACTTTTAAACCTAATTAACTAACATATAATTAATGTAACTTAAGCAAACCCTAAAAACATATTTTCTATAATTCTTAAACCTTAGTACAACCCTAATGAGCCTATTGTACAACCCTTTAAAGCACAACATGATTTCTTTTCCTTTTATACACAATTCGACATATATAGAAAATAAACAAACCCTAATCCAATTTCCACCCAACAAATACTTAAACCAAGCCTTGAACTAACCTCGTTACTTCACCTAAACCCTATGTACAACATTCCATAGCCCAAGTACTATCCCTTAAAGCCAATCGAATTATATACAAAATACCTAGTTCGAAGTAACTAAACTAAGCCAAACTACTTTCTTACTTACTCCTAAGTAAATTAGACACCATAAGTTCACTACTAGGTATAAAATTTGTACACACACCAACATGTCCCCTAGATCTTCACTTTGGTAGGTAAATGTCTTGGTTTAGAAGCAAAACACATCACCACCTCACGCTACCTTCATCATCATCACATATCACCTCACAAACTCCAATAGTATACATCATCGTTTCCCCTCATCCCCATAACAAGGTGACTTAGCACCTTGAAAACCCTAATCCATCTCCTTCTATAAATAACGACACAAACACTTTTGTGTTTCATCCACATTTTTCAAACCATATCAAAACAACAACCCACTCATTATTCTACTGATCAAAAAGCCTAAATAGAAGCTAGGAAGGAATTTGAAGAAGCCTGGAAGGAGGAGAAACTCTAGTGTTACAATACCAAGACATTTCGCTAAAATCTCCCCTAGATCGAATTATAACAAGTAAGTATTTCTAGACCCTTTCATATCTTCTTGTAAGCTTTAAATACTCATAAAAATGATACACAATAAGTTGTGATAGCTAACTAGATCAAAAACTAATTTTTCTTTCTTTTTCCTCTTTTGTCGAGCAAAACTAAACAACCCTAACTATTTTATTTTTACACATAACTAATCAAAGAATCTTAAAACATGTAAGAGATAGATTAAATAGGGGTATGATCATGTTAACATGCGTTAAAAACTAGTTTGTATACTTAAAAATCAAAAACCAAACTTATTTTGTTTTCTGGTCCTTATCGCTAAACTGTCCCAAGTGCCCAACTTGGGACAATTGTTTCGACAACCAAACGAACCCCATAAAATCTGAAAACTTGCCCTATTAAAGACCTCCTATCTGACTAATTAATGGATCAAGAACGTCGTAAAAAGCTTGCATTGCCTCGATTTTATTTGAGTCTTTTTCTGGCCTTGTCGCTAACTGAAAACCAACGCACCCTATTAATACACCCAAACCCCCCTCTTTGAAAAATTATTGCGAGCAAACGACGAATGTATAGAACTTGGGATTAGAACCATTCAAAAGACCACCTAGCAAAGAATATAAAGAATCAAGAACGTTGTAAAAATAACGCACGGTCCCGCCTATATTAATTTTTGTTTTGGGCGAGATATAGCAAAACCAAGCGCACCATTTTTTTTAATTTTATTTTCATTTTCGAAAAGATATAAGCTAGAATATAATTGAATAAGCCCTTATTAGCTTATTTACAATCTTATCATAACTTGTATAAACGAGTCGTAGCAAGTCGTGTCTTTTTCCTAAGCGTAAAACGCGTTAATATGAAATAAGGACTTCGAATGAAATAATAAAAATGCTTTGAGGGTTAAAATTGCCAAAGCACTAACTATTTTTATAACTAGGGCCTAAATTGATATCGACCTAAAGTTTAAGGGTAAAAAGTGTCAAGTTAGAAACTGTAGGGTAGAAACTGTCATTTCACCAAAGTTGGGTAAAAATTGTCAATTTATGAAAGTTTAGGGGTAAAAATTGTCATTTTATGAAAGTTCAGGAGAATAAACAGTCAATATATGAAACCATAAGGGTAAAAAGCGTAACATTATATAATTATTATTAGAAATATATTTTGAATATATTTATAATAGAAACTAATAAACGAAATACATTTATCTCGATAACAAACAAACAAAACATAAACATAAACACATGAAATAAGATAAAATCTTATCATTCACCAACTTTTGAAGAGACTTCATGTTTTCTCATTTTAACATTTATTCGACAACCAAAACGTTACGATACAAATATTAAAAATTATATATTTGAATACGATTACTGAAACTTGACATACCAACCCAGGTCGCGTGCCGGAGACGTTTGTCAACTCTATTTAATTTGTTTTCAATCCTGCTAAGGTGAGTTCATAGTCCTACTTTTATACGTTTTCCAAATTTGTGGGGAGATACATTGATATGTGTCTAAATACACATATATTTTACATTGTTTAAACCCACAAAAACGACCAAAAGCACACAAATAACCATATAAATGTTACAAATATCATTGAAATGTGTTTTTGTGTATTTCAAATGCAAAAGGATTGAAAACAATTGAAAAACAATCAATGTTTGCATAATTGGCAAAACTAGTCCCTCGAGTTTCAAAATTGACATAAAACACCCCTGGATATTTAAAAATTGGAAAATTAACATTCAGGGTCCTTTGGTAAATGAAACTTGGCAAGAAATACCCTTGGATCATAAGTTAGGAAAATTGGCAAATCAGGTCCCTCAACTTTGAAACCTGACACATTTGGTCCCTGGGAATTTTTAATTTTGGAAATTATCAAATATTGGTCCTTGGGTTATCAAACTATGGCATGATTGGTCCCTATGAATACTTTGGATAAATTACAAATCAGACCCTAAACTTTTCGGTTTATACACTTTTGGTCCTTGTGATTTATGTTACTAAAACCAAATGGATCCAATCTATTATCCTAACCCAAAACTACACCCAACCCATTAATAAATAAAACCCAAAAACCCAACACCCATTATCCTAAACTGCTAACCCAAGCCCAATCATAAAACCCAAACCCAACCCAATCCAACTTTATTAATAAAACCCGGTCAAACCCTTCGGTCAAACCCACTACCCCGTTTTTCCTTTTCCCTCCTTCTCTCCCACACTGAGTCACAAAACCACCATGGTTTTGGCCACCTGCTACCACCTCACCCTTCCACCTTATCCCCCCAGCTCACCCCTCCACCTCACATAAACTTCCAAACCCATTAATTGCCTGAAAACCCTCACACTCAACCCACAACTGGCAATTGGATATTTTTGGCGCCAAAATAGATTTTGAAGGCTAAGATCACTTTTAGACATCCAACGGCTTAGAAATAAAGTGGGATTTGACCAGAAGACCAAGTGGAACACAAAAAGTCTATAAGAAAGAAGAAAGAAGCAACAGGGAATGTTATGTAGTGTAATGTAGAGTAAAGTAGTGTCGACTTAGTGTAATTTAGTTTTTCAGTTGTAATTTTTAGTTAAAAAAGCTTGTAATCAATCTTTTCAGTGTAATATCAACTTAATTTAAGCTTAATTTCAAGTCTCCTTTGATAATTTCAGAATTAGCATTTTTTTAGTTAAAAATATCAATTTACCCTTGTGTTGTTAAAAATTGTTGGTTACTGATTCTATGATCTTATTTTAGTCCTTGTTAAGCTTTTATAAGCTTTCTTAACATTTGCAATCAGTTTTCTTTCATAAACTAAAAATATAAATAAAATAGGTTGAAAATAAAAAAATCAATGAAGAATGAAGAAGAAGGCAAGGAGCACTGTTTATTAAGGATGGCAGTGGGTTAGTGCTTATTGATAAGCTATAGGTGTGGTATTTGGTCCTTGAATTTCAGTTGAACACCTTGAAGCTATTTGTAAGCCATTTTATAAACTTTTTGCTTTCTACTGTGTACCTACTCATAGCATTGCTCTTTGTTGTTTTTTATGCTTAATTATTGTTATTTGATAAGATTGTAACATTATATTGCATGCTAGTTCAGTAGAATCCATTGTTGCTTAGTGTTTCAATTTCACTGTTAAAATTAGCATCATAGTAATCTTAGGTATTTGTTGTTATAGTGATGCGTGGTTTTGTAACCTTACAACAGGTTTTACCTCTCGAGGGATCTCAAGAGGCTTACAACCCCACCAGGCAGTGTACCTGACCGATGTAGTATAGTGTAGTGGTAAGTACGTGATGAGGCGAAAAGTGTACCGCTTTTAAGGGGTCATTAAGCCTTAAATCGTATTTATTTGATCAAATATTGCCCTAAATCGTTCCTTTTGTCATTTTAGGTACTTTTGAGGAGAAATCTGGAAAAGGAGGCATTTTGGACGTTTTTGGAGCATTAAAGTGAAGAAAACGGCAAAGTCTCAAGAATCGGCTAAAAGTTACTCTTGACGGCGTCACAATTAACATGGGACGGCGTCATGCCTTGGCAAGAAAAGTTGGATGTGAAATTTACTCATGACGGGCCAGTGAGTTTGCATGAGAATTCTGACGGCGTCACGCTTTAACTAAATCAAGGGCGTCACGGCTTAAATCATAAGGGGACGGCGTCACGTTCATGATCCGACGGCGTCAAGCCTTGATAAGCCAGAATGGATTTTGGTAGAGCTAAAGAGGGACGGCGTCAAGATGGTCATCCGGGAACCCTAAAAGCGGCGAGGTGACGGCGTCACAATGCATAAGGTGACGCCGTCAGATGTCAAAGTCTATATATAGTTTTCTAATTTTTTGTCATTAAAGAGAGCTTAGTGTGTGGAATTTTGGGAAAAAACCCTAAGACGATTTTAGCTACTTTTTCAGGGCTTCTTGCCTTGAGATCTTCCATGTTTCATTGAAAGATAAGTTATCAATTAATCATTCAATATGTCTATGTGTTGTTTGATTCTATCTTATGCTTGTCTTTTGTTTAACATGTTAGGCTAATTTTATCTTGTGTTTGCTTAGATCTAATGAAACCTAGCTATTGATTATTGGTTGTTAGTGTGTTATTAGTTGTATTGGATGATTGTTTATCTATGTTAGGCTTAAGAAAACTGGCTAACTTCCTATTCGGTAACTTGCTTGAACGTCTTAAGAAACATGAACCAAACGCGTACTAAAGGTTTTTATGGTTGTATTTAATGCACAAGCGAATTCTAGTGATCCCATGTTAGGAGCTTCCTAGCCGGCTCGACATAGGAGTGAAGTAGGAGCTTGTAGAGTTTGGGGAAGTAAGTACGCCACCCCACGAATGGTATTAAGGAATACACCCGTCATCCACGCGACTAATACACACTAATTAACCGGTAAAAGATAGTTAGGGAGTAAGGAAATCTAAGTAAACACATTTCTCTACACATAAGTTTCTCACCACTTTTCATTTTTGTTATTTTATTTTATTTGCATTTGTAGTAATTTGGGTTAGTTGACTAGCAACTAATTCCGCCCACTCCTTCAAAACCCGAGATTTTACTTGCTTTCATAAAAACTATAAAAACATAAAAAGAATCTTCCTCAACCCTTAGACCTAATTAGAGTGGCCTTTCACACCTAACGAACACTATTCCCTGTGGAGAACGATCAATCCCCCGTACTTACCACTACACTATACTACATCGGTCAGGTACACTGCCTGGTGGGGTTGTAAGCCTCTTGAGATCCCTCGAGAGGTAAAACCTGTTGTAAGGTTGCAAAACCCACGCATCAAGTTTTTGGCGCCGCTGCCGGGGAATAGTTATTGTTTAGGTTGAATTTTTATTTCTATTAGGTCTACTCACTAGATTCCTTTCTAGTGAGATTTTTATTTTATTTTTCTAGGTTTTCTTTAGTCTATCTATTTTCTTCGTGTCTTTGTTCGTAACCATTACCATCCAACATCATGGAAGATGGTAATATCCTTAACCCACACAACCCACCACCACAACAACCACCACCACCTCCTAGAGCCCGTACTTTAGGAGAGTATTCCCGTCCTAGCCACCACGGCTATCGAAACACCATTGAGCTCACACAAGGGGCCAATATCACACCCTTGCGATCCGACACCATCCGGTTGGTGCAAAGCGGATGCGCATTCCATGGACTTCGTTCTGAAGATCCTAATCAACATCTCAAGGACTTTCTTAAAATCGTTGATTCTATAGACCTTGATGTTGCCACTCGAGAGACGACCCGATTGCGTCTCTTCCAATTCTCTCTGCGGGACCAAGCTAGTCAGTGGCTAGAACGTCAACCCGCAGGATCCATCACCTCTTGGGATGATCTCACCACTCGTTTCCTTGCTCAGTTTTTCCCACCGGGAAGAACTACCAAGCTAAGGAATGATATCTTGATGTTCCAACAACGTCAAGGCGAAACTCTCTACGAGGCATGGACTCGATTCAAGGACTTACTCCAAAAAGTCCCTCACCATGGCATAGAACTTTGGCTCCAAGTCCAAATCTTCTATGACCATATCAATCTCTCCACGAGGCAAACCATTGACCAATCGGCCGGTGGCAAGCTACGTGATCTAAGTGCGGAACAATCATGGGCTCTCCTAGAGGATCTTGCTCTTTATGACAACGAAAGTTGGAGTGATCCCCGTGATTTGAATAAAACGGTCAAGGCAATATCTTTGCCTTTGAACAATTCAAGCACTTCCGACCGTAGGATCATAGAACTTGAAGACCAAGTCAAGTTTCTCATGAAATCCTACGAGGCTCCTAAACCTTCAAGCCAAGTGAACAAAATCACTTCTTCATGTGAGTTATGTAGTGGTCCCCACGACACTCGTGATTGCATGGAACTCCCCGAACAAGCTTTTGTGGACTACGCATCATCGCGTACCGACGGAGCGGGAGATAAGTGGTACACTTTCAAACCCGAGCCAAACCCTTATGGTGATTCATATAACCCCTCATGGAAAAATCACCCGAACCTTAGGTGGAAACAAAACCAAAAACACACACAAACCCAATTCTTCCAACCCACCTAATCGTTTCCAATCAAGCGGTTCCAACTCGAACCGTACTTTCAACAACAATCCTTCCGGCAATGGTAGTACCAATAACTTTGAAGGATTGATGTCTCAATTTATGGCATCTCAAGAAGCTCGTTTAGCCAAGTTTGAAGCCGATTTCAAACAAAAACAAAGCGAGATGACCGACAAGATTGACACCTTGTTGAAAGCCCTTAATGACCGAGAAATGGGAGCACTCCCTAGCAACACGGTCAAGAACCCGAAACTAAACGTCAACGCTATTTCATCGGTTTCGTCCCCTAGTTCTTGTCCACAATACTATTCGGTCAATTCCATGAGCACGTGTTTCAAACAAACCCAAATCATTCCAAGTGACCAAGAAGTTATGACATCCAAATTGGTCAACAACATAGTTGAAACACCTCCCACTCAAAACCTTGACGATGAATTCAAGGAGCTCCACCTTGAAAGTCCGGTTGTTGATGAGAAGAAGCTCAAGTTAGGCGAAAAAGGGACCGCCTTTGTTCAAAACAAGCTACCTAAGAAGTTAGATGATCCGGGCTTATTTGTTCTACCTTGCAAGATCGGTAATTCGGAGGCTTATGATACATTAGCCGATCTTGGTTCAAGCCTTAACCTACTTCCGTTACCTCTCTACACCTCTCTAAAACTTGGAAAACTTGAAGAAACCGAGGTGATAATAGGCTTAGCGGATGGAAGTGTTGCTTACCCGGTTGGAGTAGTTAAGGACGTGTTAGTACACATTGGAAAGCTAACCATTTTAGCCGATTTCCACGTCCTTGATATGGTTAGCGACCCTACATGCCCCTTGTTGATAGGTAGAGGATTTTTAGCGACCTCTAGTGCTATGATTGATTGTAAGGAATCTAAGATAGCGGTAGGAGAAGGAGATACTTGGTCAGTCTATGATGTTAAGAAACATGCCTATGATACTAGTGAGGAACCAACACCACATTGGCTAGAATCAAATAGGAGACCATCTAGATATGGACCTTGGATCGATAGAGACTTCATAGGACCCCAACGCCCATTTTACCTAGAAGAGGACTTTGTTAACCGAACGCATTCGGTAGAGCAACTCTTGGCTAGGGACACCGAATTAGATCCATTTGAAGACCCTCTAGTTTTTAGAAGGATGATTGATTTCCTAGGAGTTTTGCCAATTAACCTAGGAATGAATAAGTGGATTTGTGAGGAAGATGATCATAAGTGGAATTGGGATAAACCACCCAATGATGGAGATGGGTCATGGCATATCAAGATGACATTGTATGACCCGGATGGAGAGAAGTTTGAAAAGACATATCGTACTAAGCGAACCAATAGGAAACTTCAATCCAAGCTTAACCCTAAAGACGTCCTTGATGACGAGCTCACTTACATAGGGTAGCGTGACTTTGAGTCTAGCTACAAGACTCGTTAATAAAGAAAAGCGCTTCTTGGGAGGCAACCCAATCTTTATTTGTTTTATTTGCTTTGTGTGTTTATTTGTTTGTTTGTTTGTTTTTATTTGTTTCCGTATGTGTGTTTAATTTTTATCATTATTGATTCATGTTCAAAACTAATTTGTGAAAATGCTTTATGTTGTTTTTAACTTCGTCTTAACTACATATAAAGGTATTTTGCAAAAGATAAGTGTAAGGGAAATCTAAATCGGTTTATTAGAACACAAATGAACATGAATCGTAATAATATTAAATTAACATACATATTCGTATTTGTTTGAGTCAAATGCTTGTATCGAGTCATAATGATGTTTTGCAGGATTTCCAGGAAGTAAGGTAAAGGTTTTTCCAGAAATTTTCCGGAAACTTAAAATGAAAATTTTTGTCAGGTCATTTCTGACGGCGTCAGGGGTTATAACCTGACGGCGTCAGATTTAATTTCCAGAAATTTTTGAAAATTTTGTTTTCATAAAAAGTTTTTATTAAAATCTCCAACTTATAATCTCCAGGAATCTGCAAAGTTATCATTCCACAAGCATTATATCCTTATATATAGATTTTATCCCGCCGATGTTATGCAGGTTTTCGTGTTTGTTTTCTCAGGTTCAACAGGTTATTTTGGACAAGGAAATGTTTTGAATCAAGCTTATGGCGATGCATTAGTCATGGAGCTTCAACATTCTCTTTGGAGGAAGATTTAACCGTGTAATTTCATTATCCAACGAGCGAGTCAGGGGAGTATTTGATTTCATTCTTTTACTTTATGCTTTTACATTTGTTATTTGAACATTGGGGACAATGTTCATCTTAAGTGTAAGGGGAGGGTAAAAGTACGATTTTAGAGAATACAATTGCGCTTGATTTTTGTTTGTTTGATGGTAGATGTGTAATAAAACTGAGAGAAATACTTGTTAAGGTAATTTTAGTGCAAAATTTAAAATTTTTTTACAACATATAGGAGTGAAACTTTGATCCTAATAAGCGTCTCATGGATAGGAGTTATATGACTAGCACAAAAACCGTACAACTAAAAAATTTTCCACCCCCAAATATGTGAGGTTCGCCCCTAGAATTGGTAGGAAAAGCATTTATGCTATGATGTGTGTACCGGTAGCACTTAGATTCTAGAACTTGCGTTAGGACCATTCCGAGGCCACAAGTGAGACTACATTCGTGTAGTTAGATTTACTACATGATAAGAGGCATTAGGATTAACCCATTGTTTTACACCTGTGTTTGTGTTATAATTACATTGGCTACATTGGTCAAGTAATTCTCCCACACCCTTTGCGTTGTACTCATTTTTAGTACACGATACCCCTAGTACACCCCTCAGAGCCTATCTTTTCGTTTCGACCTTTAAGCATTTTACTTAAAGGAAGAATTTGTTACACCCCACTTAAATGTACACCCAAATCGCCTTAGCCTACCTTGTATGCACTCATTTTTAGTGCATTATTGTTACAACATTTGTTTAAACCCAAGTTAATTATCTAATTGATTACATGGTTGCTAAGTCGAGTCATATCCTTGTACATATTGTTTTGGGACGATTGGGACTCATGGGTAAAGTACTAGTGTAAAGGAGTAATGGGGAAGAACATCATTTATTACCCCCATATGTGCTAAATATTTTAAAAGTACTCCAAGTTTTTCAATTATCTTAATTCGAGTCATTAGATTAGTATTTGTAAAGTTATGTAAAAGTTCAAGTGTAAAGGGATGCAATGCCCCTTTGATGTATTATTTTGGATGGTAGGGTAAAAGTGTATGCAAAAAAAAAAAAAAAAAAAAAAAAAAAAAAAAAAATCGAAAAAAAATCAAGAAAAATACAAAAAAATGAGAAAAAGAAAAATAGAAAAAACATACGGACTACCATCCCGTTTTATTTTATGTTTATTTTATGTTTTTGTTATTTTGTTTCTAGCTTAAGATCGAGTCTAGTCTTGGCTTAGCAACATTGTATAGTACATGTAATTGATCAAGATCTTTAACTAGCCACCAGTAAAATATCCCTTATCCAACAAAACCGTGTTTTCCTTTTCCCTACACCTAACGTTATAACCCATTTAAAAGCCCTCTTTGATAGTTTATCTTAGGTGCTTACGCCTAGTGGAGGAGGTTTTCGATCCTTTCCCAAGCCTATGGTAATCTATTTGCTATGACAGGTAGTGAGAGATATTTTCCGTTTTCATTTATGAGATTTATTTTGATGACACTTGAGAGATGTGAGTATCTAAACACTACTTGTGAGGTGCTAGTATATAATCTCCGTGCTTATTATGATTGAAGTGGAACGATTATTTGTTGTAATTACTTTTATGTTTGCATTAAATGACCCCTAACTTATATTTTGATTAGAATAAAAGCGCATTTGCTTGAGGACAAGCAAATCTCAAGTGTAAGGGTATTTGATGAGGCGAAAAGTGTACCGCTTTTAAGGGGTCATTTAAGCCTTAAATCGTATTTATTTGATCAAATATTGCCCTAAATCGTTCCTTTTGTCATTTTAGGTACTTTTGAGGAGAAATCTGGAAAAGGAGGCATTTTGGACGTTTTTGGAGCATTAAAGTGAAGAAAACGGCAAAGTCTCAAGAATCGGCTAAAAGTTACTCTTGACGGCGTCACAATTAACATGGGACGGCGTCATGCCTTGGCAAGAAAAGTTGGATGTGAAATTTACTCATGACGGGCCAGTGAGTTTGCATGAGAATTCTGACGGCGTCACGCTTTAACTAAATCAAGGGCGTCACGGCTTAAATCATAAGGGGACGGCGTCACGTTCATGATCCGACGGCGTCAAGCCTTGATAAGCCAGAATGGATTTTGGTAGAGCTAAAGAGGGACGGCGTCAAGATGGTCATCCGGGAACCCTAAAAGCGGCGAGGTGACGGCGTCACAATGCATAAGGTGACGCCGTCAGATGTCAAAGTCTATATATAGTTTTCTAATTTTTTGTCATTAAAGAGAGCTTAGTGTGTGGAATTTTGGGAAAAAACCCTAAGACGATTTTAGCTACTTTTTCAGGGCTTCTTGCCTTGAGATCTTCCATGTTTCATTGAAAGATAAGTTATCAATTAATCATTCAATATGTCTATGTGTTGTTTGATTCTATCTTATGCTTGTCTTTTGTTTAACATGTTAGGCTAATTTTATCTTGTGTTTGCTTAGATCTAATGAAACCTAGCTATTGATTATTGGTTGTTAGTGTGTTATTAGTTGTATTGGATGATTGTTTATCTATGTTAGGCTTAAGAAAACTGGCTAACTTCCTATTCGGTAACTTGCTTGAACGTCTTAAGAAACATGAACCAAACGCGTACTAAAGGTTTTTATGGTTGTATTTAATGCACAAGCGAATTCTAGTGATCCCATGTTAGGAGCTTCCTAGCCGGCTCGACATAGGAGTGAAGTAGGAGCTTGTAGAGTTTGGGGAAGTAAGTACGCCACCCCACGAATGGTATTAAGGAATACACCCGTCATCCACGCGACTAATACACACTAATTAACCGGTAAAAGATAGTTAGGGAGTAAGGAAATCTAAGTAAACACATTTCTCTACACATAAGTTTCTCACCACTTTTCATTTTTGTTATTTTATTTTATTTGCATTTGTAGTAATTTGGGTTAGTTGACTAGCAACTAATTCCGCCCACTCCTTCAAAACCCGAGATTTTACTTGCTTTCATAAAAACTATAAAAACATAAAAAGAATCTTCCTCAACCCTTAGACCTAATTAGAGTGGCCTTTCACACCTAACGAACACTATTCCCTGTGGAGAACGATCAATCCCCCGTACTTACCACTACACTATACTACATCGGTCAGGTACACTGCCTGGTGGGGTTGTAAGCCTCTTGAGATCCCTCGAGAGGTAAAACCTGTTGTAAGGTTGCAAAACCCACGCATCAGTACGGGGGATTGATCGTTCTCCACAGGGAATAGTGTTCGTTAGGTATGAAAGACTACTCTAATAGGTCTAAGGGTTGAGGAAGATTCTTTTTTATGTTTTTATATTTTTTTTATGAAAGCAAGTAAAATCTCGGTTTTGAAGGAGTGGGCGGAATTAGTTGCTAGTCAACTAACCCAAAATTACTACGGATGCAAATAAAATAAAATAACAAAAATGAAAATGTGGTGAGAAACTTATGTGTAGAGAAATGTGTTTACTTAGATTTCCTTACTCCCTAACTATCTTTTACCGGTTAATTAGTGTGTATTAGTCACGTGGATGACGGGTGTATTCCTTAATACCATTCGTGGGGTGGCGTACGTACTTCCCCAACTCTACAAGCTCCTACTTCACTCCTATGTCGAGCCGGCTAGGAAGCTCCTAACATGGGATCACTAGAATTCGCTTGTGCATTAAATACAACCATAAAAACCTTTAGTACGCCTTTGGTTCATGTTTCTTAAGACGTTCAAGCAAGTTACCGAATAGGAAGTTAGCCAGTTTTCTTAAGCCTAACATAGATAAACAATCATCCAATACAACTAACAACACACTAATAACCAATAATCAATAGCTAGGTTTCATTAGATCTAAGCAAACACAAGATAAATCTAGCCTAACATGTTAATCAAAAGACAAGAATAAGATAAAATCAAACAACACATAGACATATTGAATGATTAATTGATAACTTATCTTCAATGTAACATGGAAGATCTCAAGGCAAAAAGCCTTGAAAAAGAAGCTAAATTCGTCCTAGGGTTTTCTCCCAAAATTCCACACACTAAGCTCTCCTTAATGACAAAAAATTAGAAAACTATATATAGATTTTTGGATCTGACGGCGTCACGTTATGGAGTGTGACGCCGTCACCTCGCCGCTTCTAGGGTTCCCGGATGACCTTCTTGACGCCGTCCCTCTTTAGCTCTTCAAAAATCCATTCTGGCTTATCAAGGCTTGACGCCGTCGAACCTTGAACGTGACGCCGTCCCCTTTTGATTTAAGCCGTGACGCCCTTGATCAAGTTAAAGCGTGACGCCGTCAGAATTCACATGCTATTTTCACTGGCTTATCATGAGTAAATTTCACGTCCACCTTTTCTTGCCAAGCCATGACGCCGTCTGGGGTTAAATGTGACGCCGTCAAAGGTAACTTTCAGCCGATTTTTGAGACTTTGCCGTTTTCTTCACTTTAATGCTCCAAAAACGTCCAAAATGCCTCCTTTTCCAGATTTCTCCTCAAAAGTACCTAAAATGACAAAAGGAACGATTTAGGGCAATATTTGATCAAATAAATACGATTTAGGGCTTAAATGACCCCTTAAAAGCGGTACACTTTTCGCTTCATCAAATACCCTTACACTTGAGATTTGCTTGTCCTCAAGCAAATGCGCTTTTTATTCTAATCAAAATACAAGTTAGGGGTCATTTAATGCTAATATAAAAGTAATTACAACAAATAGTCGTTCCACTTTAATCATAATAAGCACGGAGATTACAAACTAGCACCTCACAAGTAGTGTTTAGATACTCACATCTCTCAAGTGTCATCAAAATAAATCTCATAAATGAAAACGGATAATATCTCTCACTACCTGTCATAGCAAATAGATTACCATAGGCTTGGGAAAGGATCAAAAACCTCCTCCACTAGGCGTAAGCACCTAAGATAAACTATCAAAGAGGGCTTTTAAAGGGGTTATAATGTTAGGTGTAGGGAAAAGGAAAACACGGTTTTGTTGGATAAAGGATATTTTACTGGTGGCGAGTTAAAGATCTTGATCAATTACATGTACTATACAATGTTGCTAAGCCAAGACTCGACTCAATCTTAAGCTAATGAAAGAAAATAACAAAAACATAAAATAAACATAAAATAAAACGGGATGGTAGTCCGTATGTTTTTTCTACTTTTCTTTTTCTCATTTTTTTTTTATTTTTCTTGATTTTTTCGATTTTTTTTTTTTTTTTTTTTTTTTTTTTTTTTTTTTTTTTTGCATACACTTTTGCCCTACCATCCAAAATAATACATCATAGGGGCATTGCATTCCTCTTACACTTGATCTTTTACATAACTTTACAAATAACTATTCTAATGACTCGAATTAAGATAATTGAAAAACTTGGAGTACTTTTAAAATATTTAGCACATATGGGGGTAATAAATGATGATCTTCCCCATTACTCCATTACACTAGTACTTTACCCATGAGTCCTAATCGTCCCAAAACAATATGTACAAGGATATGACTCGACTTAGCAACCATGTAATCAACTAGATAATTAACTTGGGTTTAAACAAATGTTGTCACAATAAAGCACTAAAAATGAGTGCATACAAGGTAGGCTAAGGCGATTTGGGTGTACATTTAAGTGGGGTGTAAACAAATTCTTCCTTTAAGTAAAATGCTTAAAGGTCGAAACGAAAAGATAGGCTCTGAGGGGTGTACTAGGGGTATCGTGTACTAAAAATGAGTACAACGCAAAGGGTGTGGGAGAATTACTTGACCAATGTAGCCAAAGTAATTATAATAAAAACACAGGTGTAAAACAATGGGTTAATCCTAATGCCTCTTATCATGTAGTAAATCTAACTACACGAATGTAGTCTCACTTGTGGCCTCGGAATGGTCCTAACGCAAGTTCTAGAATCTAAATGCTACCGGTACACACATCATAGCATAAATGCTTTTCCTACCAATTCTAGGGGCGAACCTCACATATTTGGGGGTGGAAAATTTTTTAGTGGTACGATTTTTGTGCTAGTCATATAATTCCTATCCGTGAGACTCTCATTAAGATCAAAGTTTCACTCCTATATGTTGTAAAAAATTTTAAATTTGGCACTAAAATTACCCTAACAGGTATTTATCTCAGTTTTATTACACATCCACTATTAAACAAACAAAAATCAAGCGCAATTGTATTCTCTAATCGTACTTTTACCCCCCCTTACACTTAAGATGAACATTGTCCCCAATGTTCAAATAACAATGTTAGGAACACGTTTTAAATTACTTTACAAGTCTTGTTCATTTAATTAATGTTGCATAATTAGGACTATATTGTTTGTATTTTTGGACCGGTTCAATAGTAGTCCTTGGACCGGTCATATCATTTAATCTTATCCTTAGCACATGTAAAGGGAATATTCCCAAGAAATATTCCCCTCCCAATGCCTATAAATACAAGGCAAGGGAGTCATTCTTATTGTTGGTTTTCTATTGTATGTGCGGAAGCTTTGCTAGTGTGTGAATCGTTTGAATGAAAACCTCCCATCTTATTCTTCTCTTCTCATTTCTCTTATTTCTAGCTTATCGTATTTAGCTTATCTATATTTCCATACGTAGCTTATTATTTAGATAAAGTAGTAGATCGAGTGTGATTGTTTAATTCATTAACGAGATAGTGTGTTGTGTTGAGATCATAATAGTGACCTACAAGTGGTATCATACGCCAAAGGTATTTAGGATTAGTGTTTTTAAGAGTAGATCTAATCGTTTTTTCATTTGGTTTGAAAAGTTTACGTAAGTTTTAAAGTTCATTTGCGTCAAAAGTGTGATAAAAGTCGGTTTTGCAAATCGTTGTTTAATCCTTTTAATCAAATATTCGTTTTTTAATCTTTAACGTGGTTAATTTTGGTGCAATTCGTTGTTTTAATCGTTAAAAAATCATTAGATTTACGTTTTCATCATCATCCAACGTTCTGGGTTGAAATTCGAAAAAGACGGGTTTCTCACAATTGGTCTGCAACAATTCAAGGGTTTCTCGCATTTGGTAACAAGGATTTCACGGAATTGCTAGCTTCAGGGTTTCTCGCAATTGGACTGGTTTAAGGATTTCTCGCAATTCATCAGATTCTTCGGATTTGGTACTCGGTGTTTCCTTCTTTGTAAAAGATAGTGAAACTACCTCGACTCGGAGTTATTCTCAACTTTTGTATAAAAGTTTGAGAACGTGATCGAAATTGTAATTTTGAAAAAATCTTTCGAAATTGCTTGATCTTTCGCAATTCAGAGTTATCTCTCGCAATTGCAAAGTTCTATCGCATTTGAAATTGATTCTCGCAATTGCAATTTTCTATCGCATTTGAGAAATCTCTCGAAATTACTCAAGTCTCTCGCAATTGAACAACCTTTATCGCAATTCAGATTCTCTCGCAATTCAAACAGTGTTTCTCGCAATTGGACTAAGAACATTAAGTAAACTTAAAAATCAAATATCATAAATCTTAAAACACATCTTAATTATCTAAAGATCCAAGAAAATGTCTCAACCACCTCACTTCAACTACTACTATCAGCTACAACAACATCCTCAACAACAACAATTTCATCCTCAGTATCAACAACAACAAGCATTCGTTCAACAACATCAATTTCTCTCTCCACCACCAGTATCCCCACAACAAATCATGCAACAGAATCAACAACTGCAGAACTATTCATCCTACTCCAGAGAACCTCATTGGTTTAACAAGATGTGTGAAGCAATCAGTAGTCAGCAATCACGTCATGAAGCTGGAAGTCAAGAAACTCCACCAATGCTAACTCCGGGTAACTACGTACAGTGGGCTAGTAGATTCCTCAGATTCGTTGAACTCAAAAAACCCCATGGTCAATATCTCAAGAAGGTTATTGAAGAAGGACCCTATCCCATTCCAGCTACTGTGGTTTCAGCAACTGCAGAGAGAGAAGAAACATCTACACCCATTCCGGTTGCCAACTACACAACTGAGCAAATATTACAACAAGAAGCAAACCAATTGGCTATGTCTTTCATACTTCAAGGAATTCCCAATCCTATCTACCGAAGTATTGATGCTCAAAAGACAGCCAAAGATATGTGGGAACATGTTCATCTTCTCATGGAAGGAACAGAGTTAAACCAAGAAGATCTTGAGTCCAAGTTATATATGGAGTACACTCACTTCATTATGGAACCAGGGGAGACCATTGAATCTTACTACCACCGTTTCACCAACATTATCAACGATCTTGATCGTCATGATATAAAGTTACCAAAGATTGCTATCAACTCCAAATTCCTTGGATGTCTTGGTCCTGAATGGCAAAAATATGCAACTTTTGTGAGGCAGACAAAGAAAATTGGTGATGTCAAATATGGACTCATGTATGATTATCTCAGACAACATCAATCAGAAGTGGATAAAGAAATTGCAGCACGAGGAGGCTTCACACCAGCACCAACACCAAATTCACTTGCTCTCGTTGCTCAATCTAATTTCTCTTTACCACAACAGGAATTTGGAAACTCATCTTTTCAACCAAGCATTCCACCCCAACCTCATAATCAAATCATTCCTTATGAAGCACCACAACCATACTCTGATAACCAGCTGATTCCATACAACAACAATGATTCAATGCTGTACTCAAATGCAGATCATGATGAAGAAGAGGATGCTTTCAATTCACTTAATGAAGCATTTGGATTGATTGCTAATGCATTTGGCAGATTCACAAAATCCAACAACCGTCTTCGTTCATCTTCAAATACCAGGAATCAGGCAGTTGTTCAAGATGGCAGAGTTGAAATTCAAAATAGGTCTTCAGGCAGATATGGTTCGGGAAATCGTGGATATGGTAATCAAAGGGTTCAGTCAGGAGGAAATCGGTTATATTCTGCAGGGGCAAACAGAAATAGCATGGGGAATGTTCAGAGGGGAAATTCGAATGTTGGGAATGGTCAGAAAGGCATTGCTAATACATCTATCACTTGCTACAATTGTGGGGGGAACGGTCATATGGCTAATGCTTGTCCGAAGCCGAGAACAATGGGAAGTCAGTATCACAAAGAGGCTCTTATGATGGCACTCAAAGATGAAAGGGCAGCTGGAATGATGACTCAGAATGATCAAAGTTTTATGGCAAATGTGGAATCAGATGATGAGATGGAAGACCTT
The DNA here is from genome assembly GCA_021014915.2 of Artemisia tridentata subsp. tridentata. Lineage (NCBI taxonomy): Eukaryota > Viridiplantae > Streptophyta > Magnoliopsida > Asterales > Asteraceae > Artemisia > Artemisia tridentata. Next base: position 4,478,948 of record CP139503.1, read on the forward strand.
GAGGCAAATGCAGCAGTCATGCTTATGGCTAACATGCAAGAGATGAATATGTCCGAGTCAGGCCCGGTTTATGATACCGATGGTCTTTCTCAGGTACCTGATCCGATATGTCTTATTCATGAAATTGCTTCACCGTCTGCATCTTCATCTACAAACGAAACTTTTGTTCAAAATGAGTCATTATCATCATCATCCGATGATCAAGATAACACGGTTGTATCATTTGATGATGATAAAACAGTTGTTTCCTTTGATGATCTCATCGATGATGCTAATTGTGATCATATTGAACAAAAAGATCCTTTGCATGATCAAGATTCGGAATTACAGGCCTTGTTATTGACCACCCAGTCACAAATAGAAAAATGCAATGACATCAATCAGAAACTCAAAGAGAAAATTGCAGTGTTAACAAAGGATAATGAGTGCTATAAATTACAACTTTCTGGATATCTTAAACAAGATAAACGTGAAAAAGGTTTTGAAAAGGCTTTCCAACAAGAGTACGTTAAAGTTCAAAATTTAGAAAGTCAAGTTCGTGAGCTAACCATTGCCAAAGCTGAACTTTTCTCTCAGAAAGAAAAGGATCAATTGGAGTTTAAAATTCAAATTGAGACTTTAAATTCTGAATTGTTGAAAACTCAATCTGAGCTTTCTGCATCTCAGAAGGATCTTCTTGAAGAAAAGAAAGCCAATCGGAAATGTGTTGACTCCTATCTTGATCAAATTCTGGATTTGGAAACCAAACTCAAAGACTTTCAAAATGTTGTGTATAAAACGGGTAATTCTGTAACGCAAATTCAAAAGAATGTTGTAAAACCAAGTCCTAAAGGAGTAAGTTTTGCACTTGGCAGTGACACACCCCGCAATTTACACAAAGCACTCAAAGAAAATCCTAAGTTGTACAATGCAACATTTCTGTTAGATGATTCCTTTCAACGTGTTGTTATGTATTCTGTTGATGAAGAAACTGATTTTCTTGATAACAAGATTAAGGGTCGATCCAATTCACAAACAAAGTTTTCAAAAGTACATTATGATTATAATGCCCGACCTCATTTGAGCAAATCATTTGTTCCTCCTACGGATCATCCAGAACAAACGTTAACATACACAAACATAAGTGCTCCCTCGTCTCTAACTTCTGATCCTACGACTGGTGTACCATTTAAAGATTGTTTGACAGAGGATCTTGTTGATCCACAAATGCCTAAAGAATGTCGGGTTCTTCGATATTTTCAGACATTTATGGATGACATTTCTCGTTTGGAGAGTGAAATTGAGTTCAGTTCTCAAATTCCTATCTCGTCTTTTCTTTCTCCTGTTCAGAAAGAAAAGAAGGAGATTCTTCAAAAGAAAATTCTTCCTCATGTTAGAAATCTGAAAAAGGGTGCAACAAGATGGGAAGAGGAGTTACATACGGAATTAGCATCTATGAAATCCATTTTCAAAGCTAAAGATGACAAGGTTCAACGTCAAAAACTTCAAAAGAAATTTTTAGCAAACGAAAATGATCGACTCTTGCAAAAAGTCTTGTGTTATGACATTGTCTCTGTGATTATGAATTCGCTCTATGAATCTGGTAATGCTTTAATTATGAATGATCATGCTGTGGATATTAAGATGTTGCATATGGAGATTGATAATATGGTACATGAAAATGAGAATCTTCGACAAATCAATTGTGATGTGGAAAACAAAGTTTTTAATCTTCAAAAAAGGTTGGACTGGTGTCAAAAACGAAGTCTTGAATTTGAAATCAAATTTCAAAATCTCATGGGTTCTCTATCATTTCAAAACAGTCATGAACAAAACAAAGAAACAAAGGCTTTCTTAAAAGTTAAACTGTTTCAAAATGACAAAGACCTGGATGAAGTTATTCAAAATAGAAATGACACAGTCTACCTAAATAGGAAATTAGATTCACAAAATCAAGAGTTCCAACACATCATTATTGATTTGAAGAAGAAGATCAGAGTTTTAGACAAGAGCAAGGCAAACATTCATAAGATTGCTCCAGGAATGTATGTAGTGGACAAAGTACATACCCATGCATCTGACACAACCACTGATTCAGCTACTTGTACTTCCACAGGACTAGAAACCACCTCTAAGATCAACCATTCCAAGACTCACAAGAAACAGAGGAAGAATAGAGTCAAGAAATCTAGGAAGGAAGTATCTAAGTCCGAAGAAGTTCAAGAACGTAGTTTGAATAAGACAAATGTAACATCAGAAATAGAATTGCACTTATCTGAGTCTAGTTCTAAGAATGATGTAACAGATGATAACTCTTTGCATATTAATGAAGATGCTTTGGTTGATGCTACTTGTATCTTTTGTCGTCATAGCATACTATCTGGTAATCATACAAAATGTGTTGCTAAAACTTTGCTGACTAAGAGAAAGAAACGAACTAGTGGCGCTTCCTCTAGGCTTAAAACCATTAAGAAATCCATTTTAGGAATGCCCCCACTAGATGTTTCTGAGGAGAAAATAGAAAAGCCCCAATCCAAGACCAAAAAATCACCTAGTGCATACCTTAGGAAAAAGGCAGAGACTAGTTGGACCTGGCAACGCTGGTTACAGAATACTTTTGATTTCAAATGGTTACCTAAAGTACTAACATCTTGTGTAACTAACCCAGCGGATCCAACCGTTATCAATTCTCCACCTGTTTCCCATGTTTGTGATGCAGGTGATTCAAATCGTCCTTTGGATTGTTGATAGCGGGTGCTCCCGACATATGACCGGCAATCTCAAACTTCTACAGAACTTTATTGCAAAGTTTATCGGAACGGTCAGATTCGGGAATGATCACTTCGCTGCAATTATGGGCTATGGGGATTATATTAATGGGAACATCGAAATCAGCCGTGTGTATTATGTTGAAGGTCTCGGTCATAATTTGTTCTCCGTGGGACAATTCTGCGATGGAGACTTGGAAGTAGCATTCAGGGAGAAAACATGCTTTATTCGTGATCTTCAAGGGAACGACCTTATGAAAGGGAAACGCGGAACAAGTCTTTATTCTATCTCCTTTGACGGCATGACAGCTTCTTCTCCTATTTGTTTACTCTCCAAGGCTCATCCCACGAAAGCTTGGTTATGGCACAAAAGATTATCTCATCTAAATTTTAAAACCATGACTGATCTTGCCAAGAAGAAATTAGTTGACGGTTTACCAAAGTTCAGATATGCCAAGGATCACTTGTGTTCTGCTTGTGAACAAGGGAAAAGTCATCGTGCTCATTTTCCTCCCAAAACAGAACACAGCACAGACCATGTCCTACAACTGCTTCATATGGATTTGTGTGGTCCGATGCGCGTTCAGAGTATTAACGGGAAGAAGTATATTCTGGTGATCGTAGATGATTATTCAAGATGGACTTGGGTCTACTTTCTTCGTACTAAAGATCAAGTTCCATCTATTCTAATCACGTTTCTCACCAAGATTCAAGTTCAAGTCCGTAACACCGTCCGAATCATCAGAACAGACAACGGGACTGAGTTTAAGAATCAAATCATTCGGGATTTCACAGAGAAACATGGGATTGTTCATCAGACTTCCATAGCTCGCACTCCGGAACAAAATGGTGTAGTTGAAAGACGAAACCGGACGCTCGTGGAAGCAGCTCGAACTATGTTGATCAATGCTCAATTACCAGATTATCTTTGGGCCGAAGCTGTCAACACTGCTTGCTATACTCAGAACCGTGCCATGATCACCAAAAGACACACCAAAACACCATATGAGATTATACAAGGGAGAAAACCAAACATCAACCATTTTCACGTCTTTGGAGCTTTGTGTTATCCGAAGAATGATAAGGATGATCTTGGTAAACTTAAGGCTAAAGCAGATATTGGGATCTTTGTTGGATACTGTGAAAACTCCAAGGGATATCGTATTTGGAATCGTCGGACTGGGGAAATTCAAGAGACCATACACGCTAATTTTGATGAACTCACCGAAATGGCTTCTGAGCAAGACAGCTTAGAACCCGCACACAACCGTCTGAATTTTCCTGAATCTTCATCTGCACCCCTACCTTTCAACAGGAAGGATCTGGAAGATTTGTTTGCACCAATGTTTGATGACGTTCGTGTTACTAGTGCATCAGCTGATTCCACCAGTTCCGCTGCTCAACAACTTCCACATCAAGCACCTGATCCATCAGCATCTATCTCTACAATAGTTGCTGCCGATGCACCACAACCTGAACCATCATCAAAAATGGAGATAACACCTCAACCAGCAGTTGAAGATTCATCCCCCATTTCTAATAATGTTCCAACACCATCAGGATATGACGGGAATGCCTTCTTTAATCCATTTGCTCCACCACCAACTGTTCCAGATTCCGGAGAATCATCCTCGAGCAACATGGACCCGTCATATCATCATCACAACGTTCAACACTACCCATCAACTCATAAATGGACAAGGGATCATCCGTTAGTAAATGTGATTGGCAATCCAGATAAACCAGTAATGACCCGACAGAAACTCCACACAGATGGTGAAACATGCATTTACGCTCTCACCGTTTGTCAATCTGAACCGAAAAATATCAAAGAGGCCTTGACTTACGACAATTGGATTGAATCAATGCAAGAAGAGTTGGATCAGTTCAAGAGATTAGAAGTTTGGGAACTCGTTGAAAGACCAGATGGAGTTTATGTTGTGGGATTAAAATGGATTTGGAAAAATAAGCTGGATGCAGAGGGAACGGTTATTCGGAACAAGTCTCGGTTGGTTGCTAAAGGGTATAGCCAAGAAGAGGGAATTGACTTCGAGGAATCCTTTGCACCAGTGGCTAGGCTAGAGGCAGTGAGAATGTTTCTGGCATACGCGGCTCATAAGAACATCACAGTTTATCAAATGGACGTGAAGACTGCATTTTTGAACGGACAACTTCGTGAAGAGGTGTATGTTTCACAACCAGAGGGCTTCGTTGATCCAGAACATCCACAACACGTTTACAGACTTAAGAAAGCTCTCTACGGCCTTAAACAAGCCCCGAGGGCATGGTACGATAAACTTGCTGCATTCTTGCTTGCTAATCATTTTACTAAAGGATCTGTGGACCCGACTCTGTTTATACAAAAACACGGGGAGGACATTCTCATCGTACAAATTTATGTGGATGACATCATTTTTGGGTCTACCCATAAAAAGTACTCAAACGCTTTTGCAAAACTAATGAAACAAAACTTTGAGATGTCCATGATCGGTGAATTAAACTTTTTTCTAGGCTTACAAGTTCACCAGTCACCTCGTGGTATATTCTTGAGTCAGTCTAAATATGCACAAGAGATATTAAAGAAGCATGGCATGACAACTAGTGACACCTATAACACCCCAATGGCCTCCTCATCCCCGAAGCTAGATGCTGATTTACATGGGAAACCCACTGATCCTACAAATTATCGTAGTATAATTGGGTCTCTTATGTATCTCACAGCTAGCAGACCGGATGTTGTATTTGCCACATACCTGTGTTCACGCTATCAATCTAACCCAACAGAAAGACATTTATCTGCTGTTAAAAGAATCCTTAGATACATCAAGGGAACCATTAATTTGGGGATCTGGTATCCAAAGGATTCTGGTTTTGCACTAACTGCTTTTTCAGATGCGGATCATGCGGGATGTATTGATACAAGGAAGAGCACATCTGGTGGTGTCCAATTTCTCGGTGATAAGCTGGTGTCCTGGCAGTCCAAGAAACAAGATTGTACGTCTCTATCATCAACAGAATCAGAATATGTAGCTATGTCTGCCTGTTGTGCTCAAATCATTTGGATGCGATCACAACTGATGGACTATGGTTACATATTCAACAAAATCCCGATGTACTGCGACTCCAAAAGTGCTATTGCTATCTCGTGCAACACTGTCCAACACTCCAAGTCCAAACACATCGCTCTCAGATATCACTTCATCAAGGAGCATGTGGAGCAGGGTACCATTGAGTTGTATTTCGTGGGAACGGAACACCAATTGGCGGATCTTTTCACGAAGGCTTTACCTCATGAACGTTTTGTGAAATTGGTTCACCAAATTGGAATGCGATGTTTGACTCCTCAGGAATTGTCAAATTTTCTCAAAAACTAATACATGAGTCAAACATCCAAACTATCTTGTAAAAACACCAAAAAAAAAAAAAAAAAAAAAAAAAAAAAAAAAAAAAAATGTGTGTATGCAAGTACAAATCTTCTTTCAACATTTTGTTCAGTTTAAAATTGTCTTTATTCAATTCTGAACAAATGTTGAGGGGGAGACACAAAATTTTTTACAAATTTTTTTACAAATTTGTACTTGCATATTTTCTGTCACACTGTTGCTTTGTATTGGCTTTGATGTGATATCCTAAGGATTATTAGGAATTTGATGGTTACAAATTATTAGAGGACTAAATGTGTTAAATATTGAAATTCGGTTGGTTAGGATCTTTAGTGCTAAATAATTGAGGTTAAGGGACTGAAAGCGAAAATAGGATAAAAGATAAAAGTAAAAACTTAAATGATAATCTGAATTAAATGTTCTCAGCATTTACTATCTCTGAAAAACCTTTCTCGCATTTACTTTCATCCACCAACCCAATCAACGGCTCTAATTCATCCTAATCATCCGATCAAGATCTAACGAATTTGTGAGTGTTTTCATGTTTGTATAACAATTATAAGATATGGTTTTGATGGAATTTAAGATCCAACGGTGGAATTTGTATCAAATATCTAGACGAATTTCTAGGGTTTGCGTAGAATTGGGATTTTTTTTATCCTATGTGTTTTGAGTAATAATGCTTGTACTGTTATACTTAGATTTTGATTATGTAACTTAAATGCGTGATTAATTGTTCCAGAAACTCATCTAAGTGATTATACGAAGGTTTAGGGTTTATGTTCATCATTTGGGAATAATCGAATGTGAATGTTTTGGTGTAATTAAAGTGTTATAATATTGTTGTTATGATAAGAATCAAACAATTGTTGCCTCAGAATAAGCCCAGAAACAACAAATAGTCATTAAGTGAGATTTAGGGTTTATCAAGAACACGTTGCACTAGCAGTTTGATCTTATAGATTTTGTGGATAGAAAGTGTTAAAAGTTGGACAAAATGAGTAAAATAGCTTAGTAAACCTATTGCAATTGGTATGGAATCATTAATCTGTGAATTGCGAAATTTTTTGTGAATGAATCATCGTCAAAACGGGTTTCGGAATTTCTTGGATAAGATATTCTCGAATTTGCAATTGCTATCGCAATTGTCATTTGTTCTCGCAATTGCCATTGCTCTCGCAATTGGTATTGCTATCGCAAATGGTAATGTGCTCTCGCAATTGAAAACCTTTTTCTCGCAATTGAAATTTTTCCCGCAATTGGAATTTTTATCGCAATTGGAAATTTTTTTCTCGCAATTGGAAATTTTTCTCGCAATTGGAAATTTTTCTCGCAATTGAAATTTTTCTCGCAATTGAAAATTGTTCTCGCAATTGGAAATTTTTCTCGCATTTGACAAGTTTTTCCCGCAATTGGTTTTTTCTCTTGCAATTGGTAATTTTTCTCGCATTTGTCAAAATTTCTCATTTTTGATTATCTGCCTTTGAAATTACTAATTTCCATTGAAATTTTCAATTCCTTAAGTCTTGTCAAATTAAAGGGAAGGTTTCATTATGCAAATTCAAATGATCAATTCACAGATTAACGATTGCTCAATCATATCAGAAAGGATGTTATGTGCAAACACTCAATTTCAACTAATGCTAACACACATATATCCTGCAAATTGGTGTCATAATGCTGTTTCAGATCATCCACAATGTCTTCACAACAACAACAATCACTTCCACCTATCACCAAAGCAGAGTTATTCCCACAAGGATTCAAGGCTAAGTATGGAAAGAACAATTCAAGAGTGGTCTTCGATAACATCAAGTGTGCTGAACCAAGTTGTCGAATTGTCATCGAGATCCTCAAAAGACATGAATGCAGGAGTATCTTGGAAGATTCAGATAGTATTCCAGAGATTTACATTCATCAGATGTGGAGCACTATCAAACCAGATGACAACAACAAATTCTTCACCTGCACTCTTGACAGGAAACAAGTCAAGGTCACTCTAGCACATCTACGTGAAGCTTTATCTCTACCAGATCCACCGGAACCCTCAAGACGATACTGGCCTGCACCTACTGAACAAGACATTCTCAACTTTCTCATTGGCCTTGGATATGATGTTGATCCAGATCTTCCACTCAACATCCTCTCAAATATCAATGCCAAATCTATTCCTCAACCGTGGAGAGCAATGTACTATATTCTGATTCGATCAGTGTCTGGAAGAGACAGTGGACACGAACATCCAAGACTCTCTCATGCTCAACTCTTCTGGGGTTTTGTTACCAAACACAACCTTGATTTTGCTGCTCTTATCTGGGAAGACTTTATGCATCAAATACATGGTGTACTCAAAAAACCCTTGACTAAAATCCCATTCGTACGTTACACCAAGTTGCTGATCAGTCTTCTTCTTGATAAAGATCATGATATCTCTAATCGTCCCGAAGACAGAGAAAGACATGTAATCAAGATGGATACGGACTTCAAATCAGTATACTTTCCAAAGGATAGCACTCACAAACAAGGTCTTAAGCTGTTTGATGTTCTACTTACTGAAGAGGTCAAGGAAACTCCTGCTTACGCTGATTACATTCAAGCTTATGAGAAGAAGCTTGTCGGTATCACTAAAATGACTGAGGGAACAGGTTCTTCCAAAACTCGTTCCAAGAGTAGTAGAGCTAGCAAAACTGGAAGTGCATCAAGTGCTTCAAAGAAACAACCCCCAAGCAAGAGGAGAATCATCAAGACTGCTCCAAAACCAAAAGTTGAAGATCTTGGTATTCGTGATGAATCCTCTGAATCCTCCGAAGACACTGAACCAGAAATAGAAATACTCAATGAGCAAGAAGCCGAGTTTCAAACTAAGATTGATTTAGAGAATGCTGCTAAGGCAAGTATTAAACAGAAAAGGATTGATGAAGAAAGAAGAGCAGAAAGAAGAGCAGAACTACAAAAGCAAGTTTTGAGAGAATTGGAAGCAAAGAAGAAGGAAGAGATTGCTAAGGGAGCAGGAGGATCAGGAGTCACTCCAGCACCAATTTTATCTTCTAATCCGGTTAATCAACCCGGTGTATTACAAACTTCCACAGTTCAGCCAAATACGGTTAATCAACCCGCTATGGCTTCATCTACAGTTCCTCCTCCTCCATCAAGCTCGGTTAATCAACCCGACTTGGAAAATCCACCACAATCTGAATCAGAAAAGATTGTCTTCACAGAAAATGAAATTTCAGATTCAATGTTTGATGACATCCCACATCAAGAGGAAGAACATCATCAAGATAACATTGAGGAATGGGGAGATTCTGAGGAAGAGAAGGAGATTACTGGATAAAACTACTAAAGCTGTAATGAACTGGAGGAAGAAATTGCTGAAGCAGAAAGGAAAAGGAAGGAAGAAATGGATAGGAAACAAAAGGAGGATGAGGAAGCAGATAACTACATTGTATCTCCATTGAATGATCCATTCAAATCTCCTCAACAACAATCACGTGATCAAACTCCTCCCATTCCTTCTCCCAAACCTTTCTCACCTCCTAAGTCACCTCCTAAGCATCAAACTCCTCCAGAATCACCGGAAAAATCTTCAAAACCTTCATCTTCATCTCACAAAGACTCTGCTTCTCCTAACTCATCATCATCTATTCCATCACTCACTCCATCACCATCAAGGTCACCACCAAACAAAGGCAAAGCAACATTGGCAGAAAGAATCAAAACAGTCATGAAGGGCAAACAAGTCAATAAAATCGCCAAAGTCACAAGAGTTGAAGTTCTCTCACCAATATCTAGGCAAATCAAGAAAGCAGCAAAACTTGCTCAAGCAAGAAAAGAAAGCAAGATGCAAGAACAGATGACAGAAATGCAAAATCTTATCAAGGGTCTATCTGAACAAGTCAAGGAGATGCAAGTAACAAAGCAGAACATGGATGAGTTTCTTTCTTTCGATATAGAAGACAATATCAAAAGTAAGACAAGACATTATGTCAAACGTTTTACTGCTGATCTACAGAAGAATCTTAATGAGAATGTCAACACTCAACTTGATATCAAGGTCAAAGAAGCAATCATCCTCAACTCTGGCTTCAAGCAACTCAAAGACTTCACCACAGAAGAACTCAAACTTGAGCTTCTCAACAGACTCCACACTATGACATCTCCTTCTTCTGAAGATATTAGTCTTATGAAGTCAATTGCAGCACATATTGAGAAGGTTTCCTGCAAGGTTGCTGCTGATAAAGGAAAGAGGATTCGTGATGACGACACTGAGGATCCAGATCCAAATTCCACACAAAAGAAACAAAAGACTGTGAGTGGATCTGGTATTCACATTCAGGAACCACCAGAACAGAGAACTTCTCCACCATCTCCAAATCATCAAGACTCTGGTCCTAAGGAAACTGAGCATCACTTTGAACATTTCATCAATGATGACATTGAGTTTCAACCTCAAGATGACCCACCTCAAGATGATCCACCTCAATCACCTCCAAAACCAGCAAAAACCAAACCATCCAGCAGTAAAAAGTCTTCTGAAGAACCAGCTGTGCTTACATGGTTAGATACTGACGAAGACTTACATGGAAACAACTGGTTCGACCACCTTGCACAGGCTCAAATCATCGACGACGAAGCTTCAAAGATAGAAGATAGCACGTTTGAATACAATCAGAAAGTCAAACATGCTTTCAACATTAAGAAGATGACTAAAAGAGAGCTTCGTAGAATCAAGAATGATGCGTTCAATCTTTTAAAAGATAAGTCTGCAAGTGCTGCTGAGTTGGAATATCATCTGGAGAATATTGCTAGAGCATTATCAAAAGACTTCGATTGGACAAATCCAGATGTATACAGGGAAGGTGGACTTGACAGCAAGAAACGTCCATACATCACGGACTGGACAAAACCACTTCCTGTGATACGACCTTATCATGGAACGTCCGAAATTCCATTTGCATTCTTCTTCAACCAAGATCTGGAACTACTTGTGCATGGGGCTTCTAGTGAAATCAAGTATGCTACCTCAATAACGTTCACTCCTGCTGCGAATTACACCAATCCTGCCATTGAAGAAGAAGCTAGACGTCGCAAACTCTTCATCAACAAAAGGGTTAAATATGATCGTGATGCTGAACTTGGCATTCATCATTGGTTTGACAAACGTAAATCATGGTACAAGTACAAGCTAGCCCTCATGGCATCTCGTGAAAAGGTGTACAGTGATCTTCGTATCAAGGCAGTGATTGATGCTAAAGGATCTCAAAAGCTTGGTTACACATTCATCTCTGAAGTCACGGTTCGCAGACAAGATAATCTTATTTACACGTTCAATGAAGCAGATTTTCCTGAACTCAGTCTCAACGACATTGAAGATTTGTATTTAATGAAAGTTCAAGGGAAGCTGAATCATCTCAATCCTACTCTTCTGTATGCATTTAGCACTGCTATATGCCACTTCATCAGAAGAACAGTGATCAAAGAACGTGTAGAAGATCTTCAACTTGGAGTTGAAAGTTATCAGAAGAAACTGAATCTTGAGGATCCCATGTTTACTCTCACTGATAACAAGGAGCCTCAGTACTTGCTCAAGACCGACCCTGTCTTCGGATTCGTCTACAGAAGTGCCACAAACACCAACCGTTTCATGCCTCATAAAGAGATTCACAAGTTCTGTGACGACACTCTTAAGAATGTTCGAGATGGGTTAGTCACACGGGTTCAGGATCAAATATTGAAGAAGCACAAGAAATGGAATCATCAGCAGCTCAGGCAGGTCAAGAATTTTATCTGGTCAATCGAAGAAAGGCTCTACAGAAGGGATCAGATGAGGAGATTGGAAACTTATGTTGGTGGTCGTCCTCCATTTGCCATCAGATTATTCCAGAGAACAGATCCAAAATTCACCACGTTTGGCCGAGGCGGTTAATTTGTAAGAATTTGATTTCAATATTCAAATATTCATTCAATATTCTTACTTATATATGACTGTGGATATGACTACGGCTTGTGCACACATAACAGTGTACAACCCGGACCCCAAAGAAAGGACCCTGAGGTACGCTTCAGTGCCTCAATCCTGAAAAAGGAGCGAAAGCTTCTTACTTATGAGCAGAATTAAAATCAGAATGTTTTCCAACGTTTTTCAAACATTCTGCTCATAAGGACAAGTATTCCCTCGTCCAGGGGGAGTATTTGAAAAATATAATCTTTGTTCAAAAATAAGTATCAAAGTTCTTGAAACTTCTTTCCTAAAACTCAAAAACAGCATATTTTAATCATAAACGTTTTTCCAAAAACATCATGAGTATGCTATTTTTGAGGGGGAGAAGAAACAAATGATTAAAATATGATGTCTCATTTGCTGGAATCTCGTGTGCTCATACTCAGAATTGACCTTCGAATTGACGAATAGGAAAGTCAGTAGTCGAAAGGACATGTCCCGGACGGGTAATAATTTCAAGCCAGTTTATCTGGTGATGTAAGCGTGTCTCGCAAAGGGCGTGTCTGAGTAGAATGTACCGATTTCGAGCGATAATCTTTGAATCTGATCTGGACGGGTAATAATTTCAAGCCAGTCTAACTGGTGATGTAAGCGTGTCTCGCAACGATCAGGTTCATTGAAAATCAATCAATTCAAAAGTGCCAACTCCTTCCGGCATGTGCAAATTTCAAAATTATTACTTATGCGCACATGTTAAGGGGGAGCCTTTCTGAAAATCATCAAACTCTCAAAGTGTCAACAAAATGTCTTTACAAATGATCGACACTTTGAGAGAATTTCAAAGGTTTTGGTTGTATGGCATCATTAGGATAGTCATGGAGTTATAAGGTGACTAAGGTTAGGGAAAACCGTCCTATGATCCGCCAGAGCCGGAGGGATCTACCCAAGGACAATACCACTAGTTTAGACTAGAAAGTCCTAGGTATGATATAAAAAAAGGAGAAAATGAATGTACGGAGAAAGAAGGGGTTGAAGAATTAAAAAGAAAAGCAAAGAAAAGGGTGAAAAGAAATAGCCCTCCATTTGTTCAACCTTAGGGCAGACACCGGGTTCAATTCATAATCTACTGGTTGATGAGCATCACCGGTATTGAAGACCAAAGACGTCATGGACCCAGTGACGCACTAAAAAACCTTCTAAGCCACTCAAGTGTCTCTCAAAAGACATTTGTTTCATTCACACGGAGAACCCTTCATAATCTATCGACATCTCATTACGAGATTGTTGATATTGAAAAGGAGGCAATCTGCTCCACGCCTCCGATGACCAAACAAATGTGCACTTATTGAGTCTAGAGCCATGAGATTCATCAAAAGATCTCTTAGGTACACTTAGAATTACTCTGGTGTTCTACATCATGGGCATCAGGTGTAAATTAGGAAAAGTGTCCTTCGCAGATCTTAGCAATCTGCCAAGAACATTCATGAGAAAAATCACAATTGTGATTATCAATGATTGAATGGAAATCCTGCCAGAACAACATCAAACAACTCTGTCAGCAGGTCACTTCGGTAACTCCTTGTGGGTTACGCTTAGTGTTTTGCTCCAAATGGTCTACAGTCGTGGGGTGATCTCCAGCGACTCACTGAATCGTGGGTGCACTTCGGTGTGTCCGAGTAATCCCTTTCGGGGGAATCCGGTTCAGAACGGTCTGGGTTAAGATTTGAGAAAGTCTTCACACTATGCTGTTGATGATCTCAAGTCTGAGCCTGTAAGTACCGGTTGGTACGTGCTGTTGCTGATGCTGCTGCTACTGCTGCTGAGGAACTGGAGATCGACCATCAAGACTCCATCATGCTTATATTTTGAAGAAATGTTCTCTTAATGACTCAGTTATTACAGAAGTTCAACACAAGCTATAGTAAAGTCAAAAGTTCAAGCATCTCAACCTTTCACAAGTTTAAAGATTGAAAAGTAAGAACATATTGCAGATAACAAGTCAAAGATATATGAGCATGATGGAGAAGACGAGAAGACGTTGGAGATTGGCAGATAGAGACAACATCATATCATCATTACACAAGAACAAAGAAACAAAGATTATAAAGACGTCGGAAGCCTAAGAAGCAAAGAAGACGTCGAGCAACATTGATGATCAAGACTTAGGGGGAGATTGTTAGGAACACGTTTTAAATTACTTTACAAGTCTTGTTCATTTAATTAATGTTGCATAATTAGGACTATATTGTTTGTATTTTTGGACCGGTTCAATAGTAGTCCTTGGACCGGTCATATCATTTAATCTTATCCTTAGCACATGTAAAGGGAATATTCCCAAGAAATATTCCCCTCCCAATGCCTATAAATACAAGGCAAGGGAGTCATTCTTATTGTTGGTTTTCTATTGTATGTGCGGAAGCTTTGCTAGTGTGTGAATCGTTTGAATGAAAACCTCCCATCTTATTCTTCTCTTCTCATTTCTCTTATTTCTAGCTTATCGTATTTAGCTTATCTATATTTCCATACGTAGCTTATTATTTAGATAAAGTAGTAGATCGAGTGTGATTGTTTAATTCATTAACGAGATAGTGTGTTGTGTTGAGATCATAATAGTGACCTACAAACAAGATGTAAAAGAATAAAGTAAAAGAATGAAATCAAATACTCCCCTGATTCGCTCGGTGGATAATGAAATTACACGGTTAGATCTTCCTCCAAGGTAATGTTGAAGCTCCATGACTAATGCATCACCATAAGCTTGATTCCATAAACATCTCCTTGTCCAAAATAACCTGTTAAACCTGAGAAAACAAACACGAAAACCTGCATAACATCGGCGGGATAAAATCTATATATAAGGATATAATGCTTGTGGAATGATAATTTTGCAGATTCCTGGAGATTATAAGTTGGAGATTTTAATAAAAACTTTTTTAAAAACAAAACTTTCAAAAATTTCTGAAAATTAAATCTGACGCCGTCAGGTTGTAATACCTGACGCCGTCAGAAATGATCTGACAGAATTCTCATGTTAAGTTTCCGGAAAATTTCTGGAAAAACCTATACCTTACTTCCTGGAAATCCTGCAAAATATCATTATGACTCGATACAAGCATTTGACTCAAACAAATACTAATATGTATGCTAATTTATTATTATTATGATTCATGTTCATTTGTGTTCTAACAAACCGATTTAGATTTCCCTTACACTTAACTTTTGCAAAATACCTTTATATGTAGTTAAGACGAAGTTAAAAACAAAATAAAGCATTTTCACAAATTACTTTTGAACATGAATCAATAATAATAAAATTTAAACACACATACGGAAACAAATAAAAACAAACAAACAAACAAATAAACACACAAAGCAAATAAAACAAATAAAGCTTGGGTTGCCTCCCAAGAAGCGCTTTTCTTTATTAACGAGTCTTGTAGCTAGACTCAAAGTCACGCTACCCTATATAAGTAAGCTCGTCATCGAGGACGTCTTTAGGGTTAAGCTTGGATTGAAGTTTCCTATTGGTCCGCTTAGTACGATATATCTTTTCAAACTTCTCTCCATCCGGGTCATACAATGTCATCTTAATATGCCATGACCCATCTCCATCTTTGGGTGGTTTGTCCCAATCCCACTTGTGATCATCCTCCTCACCAGTCCACTTATTCATCCCTAGGTTAATTGGCAAAACTCCTAGGAACTCAATCATCCTTCTAAAAACTAGAGGGTCTTCAAATGGATCCAATTCGGTGTCCCTAGCCAAGAGTTGTTATACCGTATGTGTCCGGTTCACAAAGTCCTCTTCTAGGTAAAATGGGCGTTGGGGTCCTATGAAGCCTCTATCTATCCAAGGTCCATATCTAGATGGTCTCCTATTTAATTCTAACCAATGGGGTGTCGGTTCCTCACTAGTATCATAGGCGTGTTTCTTAACATCATAGACTGACCAAGTATCTCCTTCTCCTACCGCTATCTTAGATTCCTTACAATCAATCATAGCACTAGCGGTCGCCAAAAATCCTCTACCTATCAACAAGGGGCATGTAGGGTCGCTAACCATATCAAGGACGTGGAAATCGGCTAAAATGGTTAGTTTTCCAATGTGCACTAACACGTCCTTAACTACTCCAACCGGGTAAGCAACACTCCCATCCGCTAAACCTATTATCACCTCGGTTTCTTCAAGTTTTCCTAGTTTTAGAGAGGTGTAGAGAGGTAACGGAAGTAGGTTAAGGCTTGATCCAAGATCGGCTAATGTGTCATAAGCCTCCGAATTACCGATCTTGCAAGGTAGAACAAATAAGCCCGGATTATCTAACTTCTTAGGTAGCTTGTTTTGAACAAAGGCGGTCCCTTTTTCGCCTAACTTGAGCTTCTTTTCATCCAACTCATCAACAACCGGACTTTCAAGGTGGAGCTCCTTGAATTCTTCGTCAAGGTTTTGAGTGGGAGGTGTTTCAACTATGTTGTTGACCAATTTGGATGTCATAACTTCTTGGTCATTTGGAACGACTTGGGTTTGTTTGAAACACGTGCTCATGGAATTGACCGAATAATATTGTGGACAAGAACTAGGGGACGAAACCGATGAAATAGCGTTGACGTTTAGTTTCGGGTTCTTGACCGTGTTGCTAGGGAGTGCTCCCATTTCTCGGTCATTGAGGGCTTTCAACAATGTGTCAATCTTATTGGTCATCTCGCTTTGTTTTTGTTTGAAATCGGCTTCAAACTTGGCTAAACGAGCTTCTTGAGATGCCATAAATTGAGACATCAATCCTTCAAAGTTATCGGTACTACCATTGCCGGAAGGATTGTTGTTGAAAGTACGGTTCGAGTTGGAACCGCTTGATTGGAAACGATTAGGTGGGTTGGAAGAATTGGTTTGTTGTGTGTTTTGGTTTTGTTTCCACCTAAGGTTCGGGTGATTTTTCCATGAGGGGTTGTATGTATCACCGTAGGGGTTTGGCTCGGGTTTGAAACTGTACCACTTGTCTCCCGCTCCGTCGGTACGCGATGAAGCGAAAAGTGTACCGCTTTTAAGGGTCATTTAAGCCCTAAATCGTATTTATTTGATCAAATATTGCCCTAAATCGTTCCTTTTGTCATTTTAGGTACTTTTGAGGAGAAATCTGGAAAAGGAGGCATTTTGGACGTTTTTGGAGCATTAAAGTGAAGAAAACGGCAAAGTCTCAAAATTGTGCTGAAAGTTACCTTTGACGGCGTCAAGATTAACTCCAGACGGCGTCATGCCTTGGCAAGAAAAGTTGGATGTGAAATTTACTCATGACGGGCCAGTGAAAATAGCATGTGAATTCTGACGGCGTCACGCTTTAACTTGATCGAGGGCGTCACGGCTTAAATCATAAGGGGACGGCGTCACGTTCATGGTTAGACGGCGTCAACCCTTGATAAGCCAGAATGGATTTTTGAAGAGCTAAAGAGGGACGGCGTCAAGAAGGTCATCCGGGAACCCTAGAAGCGGCGAGGTGACGGCGTCACACTCCATAAGGTGACGCCGTCAGATCCAAAAGTCTATATATAGTTTTCTAATTTTTTGTCATTAGGGGGGGCTTAGTGTGTGGAGTTTTGGGAGAAAACCCTAAGACGATTTTAGCTACTTTTTCAGGGCTTTTTGCCTTGAGATCTTCCATGTTTCATTGAAAGATAAGTTATCAATTAATCATTCAATATGTCTATGTGTTGTTTGATTCTATCTTATTCTTGTCTTTTGTTTAACATGTTAGGCTAAATTTATCTTGTGTTTGCTTAGATCTAATGAAACCTAGCTATTGATTATTGGTTGTTAGTGTGTTGTTAGTTGTATTGGATGATTGTTTATCTATGTTAGGCTTAAGAAAACTGGCTAACTTCCTATTCGGTAACTTGCTTGAACGTCTTAAGAAACATGAACCAAACGCGTACTAAAGGTTTTTATGGTTGTATTTAATGCACAAGCGAATTCTAGTGATCCCATGTTAGGAGCTTCCTAGCCGGCTCGACATAGGAGTGAAGTAGGAGCTTGTAGAGTTGGGGAAGTAAGTACGCCACCCCACGAATGGTATTAAGGAATACACCCGTCATCCACGCGACTAATACACACTAATTAACCGGTAAAAGATAGCTAGGGAGTAAGGAAATCTAAGTAAACACATTTCTCTACACATAAGTTTCTCACCACATTTTCATTTTTGTTATTTTATTTTATTTGCATTTGTAGTTATTTGGGTTAGTTGACTAGCAACTAATTCCGCCCACTCCTTCAAAACCGAGATTTTACTTGCTTTCATAAAAACTATAAAAACATAAAAAGAATCTTCCTCAACCCTTAGACCTAATTAGAGTAGCCTTTCACACCTAACGAACACTATTCCCTGTGGAGAACGATCAATCCCCCGTACTTACCACTACACTATACTACATCGGTCAGGTACACTGCCTGGTGGGGTTGTAAGCCTCTTGAGATCCCTTGAGAGGTAAAACCTGTTGTAAGGTTGCAAAACCACGCAATCAAGTTTTTGGCGCCGCTGCCGGGGAATAGTTATTGTTTAGGTTTGAATTTTTATTTTATTAGGTCTACTCGCTAGATTCCTTTCTAGTGAGATTTTTATTTTCTTTTTCTAGGATTTTCTTTAGTCTATCTTATTTCTTTGTTTGTTTGTTCGTAATTTCCATTGACTCTTCCGTTCACCATTATGGAGAACGCGAATCCACCATACTACCAACCACGTAATTCACCCACTCCATATGACATCTTGATGTTTAAACAACATGAAGATGAACCTCTCTATGATGCATGGACTCGTTTTAAATATTTACTCCAAAAAGTCCCTCATCATAACTTCGATTTTTGGTCCCTAACTCAAATCTTTTACAATCATGTCGACCGACATGCCCAAAGGGACATTTACCATATTGCCGGCAGGGATATTAGGGAATTAAGTGCTGAGAAAGCATGGGAAGCTATTGAAGAGTGTGCCCAATATTATTATATAGTAGACAACCCAACAAACGTTAGTACAAGTCAATTGACCACAAATTTCGAGGATCATGAAACAAGTTTGTTTGGGGATGAATATGTTAGTGTTGAGATACCTAAGTGGATGTCATGTAATGCCATATTACAAAACAAACACATAGGTGACCTTGATATGACGGAGGATTTAGCCGAACATGATCACATTGATCAAAAAGACCTAGGTTTTGTGATTGATGACGATGAATCTCAAGAAACACATGATGAATCTTTTGGGCAATTTGAATATAGCAGTCAGAATATTGAGGATGATCCTTATGATTCGGATATAGAAGTTGAGATGCCTAGAGAAGCACTTGAGATACTAGGAAAAATGTTAGGGTTAGATTCTACTAAAACACATGATGAGGATATAGGTGATCTTGACACAAGAAATGATGAGGTAAGTAACATAAGCCCACCAAGTACCCCACAAGTCCTACCATCATTTGAGGCACACACACCGCCCGTGACTTACCCGGAAGAAGTTGAGGAGACTATAGGAACCCCAATAGAGGTAGAGCCCTTGGACCAAACACAACTAGAAGAAATAGGTTTGAATGCTTTTAGTGATCACAACCTTTCTTTTAGTCCTATGGAAGTTCCTAGTTTTGATGAGCCGGAGCCTCAACCAAAACCGTTACCTAATCCTCCATCCTTGGATGAAAATTTAGGAATTGAATTAGGTCCCGATCCACCCATCAAAACATATAGTCCGGGTAGTCTTAAGTTTAAGGTAGTAGACATTAAGCCTTGTAGTGAGGAAGCTAATATAGGAGTGAACCATAACCTTTCATACTTACATCACCCATTCATGATTAATCACAAGAAACACTATGGGTTTAAACCGGGTTTATTAGGTCAAGATGGATTCCCAACTAGGAGTCTCTCGAAGTTGATAGAAGATGATCCCTTTCTAGGAGAAAACTTCAATTCACCCATTGACCCAATTGAACTAAGTAAGGTTATGATGATTGGATCCCACATCTTTGAGCATATAATTCATCCACCACTCTTTCCTCACGTGGCATACTTCCACCAAGATGGTGTGTATCGCTACTTTCACCCACACTTAATCCTAAGTGTAGGGAAAACCTCCCCTATTTCCGTTAAATAAGGGTAGAGTCAGGCTCGTGACTCGAACAAAAACAAGCGCTCTTGGGAGGCAGCCCATGCTTTATTTGCTTTGTGTGTTTGTTTGTTTGTTTGTTTTTATTTGTTTCCGTATGTGTGTTTAATTTTTATTATTATTGATTCATGTTCAAAACTAAATTGTGAAAATGCTTTATCTTGTTTTTAACTTCGTCTTAACTACATATAAAGGTATTTTGCAAAAGATAAGTGTAAGGGAAATCTAAATCGGTTTATTAGAACAAATGAACATGAATCGTAATAATATTAAATTAACATACATATTCGTATTTGTTTGAGTCAAATGCTTGTATCGAGTCATAATGATGTTTTGCAGGATTTCCAGGAAGTAAGGTAAAGGTTTTTCCAGAAATTTTCCGGAAACTTAAAATGAAAATTTTTTGTCAGGTCATTTCTGACGGCGTCAGGGGTTATAACCTGACGGCGTCAGATTTAATTTCCAGAAATTTTTGAAAGTTTTGTTTTCATAAAAAGTTTTTATTAAAATCTCCAACTTATAATCTCCAGGAATCTGCAAAATTATCATTCCACAAGCATTATATCCTTATATATAGATTTTTCCCGCCGATGTTATGCAGGTTTTCGTGTTTGTTTTCTCAGGTTTAACAGGTTATTTTGGACAAGGAGATGTTTATGGAATCAAGCTTATGGCGATGCATTAGTCATGGAGCTTCAACATTCTCTTTGGAGGAAGATTTAACCGTGTAAATTCATTATCCATCGAGCGAATCAGGGGAGTATTTGATTTCATTCTTTTACTTTTTGCTTTTACATCTTGTTATTTGAACATTGGGGACAATGTTCATCTTAAGTGTAAGGGGAGGGTAAAAGTAAAGATTTTAGAGAATACAATTGCGCTTGATTTTTGTTTGTTTAATAGTAGATGTGTAATAAAACTGAGAGAAATACTTGTTAAGGTAATTTTAGTGCCAAATTTAAAATTTTTTACAACATATAGGAGTGAAACTTTGATCTTAATGAGCGTCTCACGGATAGGAGTTATATGACTAGCACAAAAAACCGTACCACTAAAAAATTTTCCACCCCAAATATGTGAGGTTCGCCCCTAGAATTGGTAGGAAAAGCATTTATGCTATGATGTGTGTACCGTAGCACTTAGATTCTAGAACTTGCGTTAGGACCATTCCAAGGCCACAAGTGAGACTACATTCGTGTAGTTAGATTTACTACATGATAAGAGGCATTAGGATTAACCCATTGTTTTACACCTGTGTTTTTGTTATAATTATTTTGGCTACATTGGTCAAGTAATTCTCCCACACCCTTTGCGTTGTACTCATTTTTAGTACACGATACCCCTAGTACACCCCTCAGAGCCTATCTTTTCGTTTCGACCTTTAAGCATTTTACTTAAAGGAAGAATTTGTTACACCCCACTAAAATGTACACCCAAATTGCCTTAGCCTACCTTGTATGCACTCATTTTTAGTGCATTATTGTGACAACATTTGTTTAAACCCAAGTTAATTATCTAATTGATTACATGGTTGCTAAGTCGAGTCATATCCTTGTACATATTGTTTTGGGACGATTGGGACTCATGAGTAAAGTACTAGTGTAATAGAGTAATGGGGAAGAACATCATTTATTACCCCCATATGTGCTAAATGTTTTAAAAGTACTCCAAGTTTTTCAATTATCTTAATTCGAGTCATTAGATTAGTATTTGTAAAGTTATGTAAAAATTCAAGTGTAAGGGGAATGCAATGCCCATATGATGTATTATTTTGGATGGTAGGGTAAAAGTGTATGTAAAAAAAAAAAAAAAAAAAAAAAAAAAAAAAAAAAAAAAAAAAAAAATCGAAAAAATCAAGAAAAATACAAAAAAAAAAAAGAGAAAATGAAAAGTAGAAAAAACATACGGACTACCATCCCGTTTCATTTTATGTTTATTTTTATGTTTTTGTTATTTTTGTTATTTTGTTTCTAGCTTAAGATTGAGTCGAGTCTTGGCTTAGCAACATTGTAAAGTACATGTAATTGATCAAGATCTTTAACTCGCCACCAGTAAAATATCCCTTATCCAACAAAACCGTGTTTTCCTTTTCCCTACACCTAACGTTATAACCCATTTAAAAGCCCTCTTTGATAGTTTATCTTAGGTGCTTACGCCTAGTGGAGGAGGTTTTCGATCCTTTCCCAAGCCTATGGTAATCTATTTGCTATGACAGGTAGTGAGAGATATTTTCCATTTTCATTTATGAGATTTATTTTGATGACACTTGAGAGATGTGAGTATCTAAACACTACTTGTGAGGTGCTAGTATGTAATCTCCGTGCTTATTATGATTGAAGTGGAACGATTATTTGTTGTAATTACTTTTATGTTAGCATTAAATGACCCCTAACTTGTATTTTGATTAGAATAAAAGCGCATTTGCTTGAGGACAAGCAAATCTCAAGTGTAAGGGTATTTGATGAAGCGAAAAGTGTACCGCTTTTAAGGGGTCATTTAAGCCTTAAATCGTATTTATTTGATCAAATATTGCCCTAAATCGTTCCTTTTGTCATTTTAGGTACTTTTGAGGAGAAATCTGGAAAAGGAGGCATTTTGGACGTTTTTGGAGCATTAAAGTGAAGAAAACGGCAAAGTCTCAAAATTGTGCTGAAAGTTACCTTTGACGGCGTCAAGATTAACTCCAGACGGCGTCATGCCTTGGCAAGAAAAGTTGGATGTGAAATTTACTCATGACGGGCCAGTGAAAATAGCATGTGAATTCTGACGGCGTCACGCTTTAACTTGATCGAGGGCGTCACGGCTTAAATCATAAGGGGACGGCGTCACGTTCATGGTTAGACGGTGTCAACCCTTGATAAGCCAGAATGGATTTTTGAAGAGCTAAAGAGGGACGGCGTCAAGAAGGTCATCCGGGAACCCTAGAAGCGGCGAGGTGACGGCGTCACACTCCATAAGGTGACGCCGTCAGATCCAAAAGTCTATATATAGTTTTCTAATTTTTTGTCATTAGGGGGGGCTTAGTGTGTGGAGTTTTGGGAGAAAACCCTAAGACGATTTTAGCTACTTTTTCAGGGCTTTTTGCCTTGAGATCTTCCATGTTTCATTGAAAGATAAGTTATCAATTAATCATTCAATATGTCTATGTGTTGTTTGATTCTATCTTATTCTTGTCTTTTGTTTAACATGTTAGGCTAAATTTATCTTGTGTTTGCTTAGATCTAATGAAACCTAGCTATTGATTATTGGTTGTTAGTGTGTTGTTAGTTGTATTGGATGATTGTTTATCTATGTTAGGCTTAAGAAAACTGGCTAACTTCCTATTCGGTAACTTGCTTGAACGTCTTAAGAAACATGAACCAAACGCGTACTAAAGGTTTTTATGGTTGTATTTAATGCACAAGCGAATTCTAGTGATCCCATGTTAGGAGCTTCCTAGCCGGCTCGACATAGGAGTGAAGTAGGAGCTTGTAGAGTTGGGGAAGTAAGTACGCCACCCCACGAATGGTATTAAGGAATACACCCGTCATCCACGCGACTAATACACACTAATTAACCGGTAAAAGATAGCTAGGGAGTAAGGAAATCTAAGTAAACACATTTCTCTATACATAAGTTTCTCACCACATTTTCATTTTTGTTATTTTATTTTATTTGCATTTGTAGTTATTTGGGTTAGTTGACTAGCAACTAATTCCGCCCACTCCTTCAAAACCGAGATTTTACTTGCTTTCATAAAAACTATAAAAACATAAAAAGAATCTTCCTCAACCCTTAGACCTAATTAGAGTAGCCTTTCACACCTAACGAACACTATTCCCTGTGGAGAACGATCAATCCCCCGTACTTACCACTACACTATACTACATCGGTCAGGTACACTGCCTGGTGGGGTTGTAAGCCTCTTGAGATCCCTTGAGAGGTAAAACCTGTTGTAAGGTTGCAAAACCACGCAATGGTTTGGCTCGGGTTTGAAAGTCAACCACTTGTCTCCCGCTCCGTCGGTACGCGAGGATGCGTAGTCCACAAAAGCTTGTTCGGGGAGTTCCATGCAATCACGAGTGTCGTGGGGACCACTACATAATTCACATGAAGAAGTGATTTTGTTCACTTGGCTTGAAGGGTTAGGAGCCTCGTAGGATTTCATGAGAAACTTGACTTGGTCTTCAAGTTCTATGATCCTACGGTCAGAAGTGCTTGAATTGTTCGAAGGCAAAGATATTGCCTTGACCGTTTTATTCAAATCACGGGGATCACTCCAACTTTCGTTGTCATAAAGAGCAAGATCCTCTAGGAGAGCCCATGATTGTTCCGCACTTAGATCACGTAGCTTGCCACCGGCCGATTGGTCAATGGTTTGCCTCGTGGAGAAATTGATATGGTCATAGAAGATTTGGACTTGGAGCCAAAGTTCTATGCCATGGTGAGGGACTTTTTGGAGTAAGTCCTTGAATCGAGTCCATGCCTCGTAGAGAGTTTCACCTTGACGTTGTTGGAACATCAAGATATCATTCCTTAGCTTGGTAGTTCTTCCCGGTGGGAAAAACTGAGCAAGGAAACGAGTAGTGAGATCATCCCAAGAGGTGATGGATCCTGCGGGTTGACGTTCTAGCCACTGACTAGCTTGGTCCCGCAAAGAGAATTGGAAGAGACGCAATCGGGTCGTCTCTCGAGTGGCAACATCAAGGTCTATAGAATCAACGATTTTGAGAAAGTCCTTAAGATGTTGATTAGGATCTTCAGAACGAAGTCCATGGAATGCGCATCCGCTTTGCACCAACCGGATGGTGTCGGATCGCAAGGGTGTGATATTGGCTCCTTGAGTGAGCTCAATGGTGTTTCGATAGCCGTGTTGGCTAGGACGGGAATACTCTCCTAAGGTACGGGCTCTAGGAGGTGGTGGTTGTTGTGGTGGTGGGTTGTGGGGGTTAAGGATATTACCATCTTCCATGATGTCGGATGGTATGGTTACGAACAAAGACACGAAGAAAATAGATAGACTAAAGAAAACCAAGAAAAATAAAATAAAAATCTCACTAGAAAGGAATCTAGTGAGTAGACCTATAAAATAAAAATTCAACCTAAACAATAACTATTCCCCGGCAGCGGCGCCAAAAACTTGATGCGTGGTTTTGTAACCTTACAACAGGTTTTACCTCTCGAGGGATCTCAAGAGGCTTACAACCCCACCAGGCAGTGTACCTGACCGATGTAGTATAGTGTAGTGGTAAGTACGGGGGATTGATCGTTCTCCACAGGGAATAATGTTCGTTAGGTATGAAAGACTACTCTAATAGGTCTAAGGGTTGAGGAAGATTCTTTTTTATGTTTTTAAATTTTTTTTTATGAAAGCAAGTAAAATCTCGGTTTTGAAGGAGTGGGCGGAATTAGTTGCTAGTCAACTAACCCAAAATTACTACGGATGCAAATAAAATAAAATAACAAGAATGAAAATGTGGTGAGAAACTTATGTGTAGAGAAATGTGTTTACTTAGATTTCCTTACTCCCTAACTATCTTTTACCGGTTAATTAGTGTGTATTAGTCGCGTGGATGACGGGTGTATTCCTTAATACCATTCATGGGGTGGCGTACGTACTTCCCCAACTCTACAAGCTCCTACTTCACTCCTATGTCGAGCCGGCTAGGAAGCTCCTAACATGGGATCACTAGAATTCACTTGTGCATTAAATACAACCATAAAAACCTTTAGTACGCCTTTGGTTCATGTTTCTTAAGACGTTCAAGCAAGTTACCGAATAGGAAGTTAGCCAGTTTTCTTAAGCCTAACATAGATAAACAATCATCCAATACAACTAACAACACACTAATAACCAATAATCAATAGCTAGGTTTCATTAGATCTAAGCAAACACAAGATAAATCTAGCCTAACATGTTAATCAAAAGACAAGAATAAGATAAAATCAAACAACACATAGACATATTGAATGATTAATTGATAACTTATCTTCAATGTAACATGGAAGATCTCAAGGCAAAAAGCCTTGAAAAAGAAGCTAAATTCGTCCTAGGGTTTTCTCCCAAAATTCCACACACTAAGCTCTCCTTAATGACAAAAAATTAGAAAACTATATATAGATTTTTGGATCTGACGGCGTCACGTTATGGAGTGTGACGCCGTCACCTCGCCGCTTCTAGGGTTCCCGGATGACCTTCTTGACGCCGTCCCTCTTTAGCTCTTCAAAAATCCATTCTGGCTTATCAAGGCTTGACGCCGTCGAACCTTGAACGTGACGCCGTCCCCTTTTGATTTAAGCCGTGACGCCCTTGATCAAGTTAAAGCGTGACGCCGTCAGAATTCACATGCTATTTTCACTGGCTTATCATGAGTAAATTTCACGTCCACCTTTTCTTGCCAAGCCATGACGCCGTCTGGGGTTAAATGTGACGCCGTCAAAGGTAACTTTCAGCCGATTTTTGAGACTTTGCCGTTTTCTTCACTTTAATGCTCCAAAAACGTCCAAAATGCCTCCTTTTCCAGATTTCTCCTCAAAAGTACCTAAAATGACAAAAGGAACGATTTAGGGCAATATTTGATCAAATAAATACGATTTAGGGCTTAAATGACCCCTTAAAAGCGGTACACTTTTCGCTTCATCATAGTAATCTTAGGTATTTGTTGTTATAGCTGGTGTTTATATGCTCATTTCAGTTCATTATGTCATTATATGAGTTTATGTTTCAAATTCATGGTCCACATTAGTGTCTTGCTTGAAAAATCACAAAATCATACATTTAAAGGGCTGTTTGGATTTGCTGATATATTGGTGTTCCAGTGAGTACTTGTTGTTGTTGGTTGTTGAAACATGTCATTAAAGGTTCTAATAGCATAGTTCTACTCTAAAAACCAGTTGCTATTTGGTAAAAAGTCAAGATCTCATTTTAATCTTTCTTTAGCATTCACTGTTAACTTTTTAAGTTGCATAATAGATCATTTAGATGCTTTAGTTGTTATAATAGCTTGTTTTAGTCTCTTTATAGCTTATTAATACCTTTTCAGTGTATTAGAACCAATCAAAACTCACCAAAGTCAACTTTTGTGTTTTACTGCAAAAGTAAAAAAAAATCAGGTTTAAATGCTGATTCTGATTGCTGATCTAGGTGCCAATTAGGATAGCAAATGATGTTTAATTTTGGGAATTTTTGGTGATTTGGATAGCCAGTAGTATAAGCTTGATTTTGCCCCCTTCACTTTCCAAAAAATTGCTTATTTAGTGTCTTAAAATTCAGCTAGAAGTATGCCATTTAGCCTTGTTTCTTTCTTTTAGTAAACTGTAATATTACTCGAATCGGCTGACGGCCAGGGCATATCTGAGGTTTTTCAGTTGAATTGAGTTTGTTTTAGTATATTACACTGTACCTGAGCTTTTGGTGCATTCTAGTGCTTATTTGCTTATTTTTGTGCTTATTTCCAAACTGCTTATTAGCCCATTCAGCTTATTATTGGGCTTATCTAACTTTTTATATTTTTCCTAGTATTCTGCTATCATATAGTATTTACCTTGAATTTTTCAGATTTTTCCCAAGTCATTTACTATTTTTAATCCTTTTAATTAGTTTCTAATAGTTTTTAATTCATAATAAAAAATATAAAAGTCAGAAAAATATAAATCTTTTTTCTAAAATTTTCTTTTATTATTTTGGATTTAAGAAAAATAATTTTGCACTTGTAGGATTAGTTTTCTATTATTTCAGTTTTTAGCCCGTTTTTCACTTTATTCTACTTTTTTCGGTGCTTATTTTAACTTTTCAAAAATATTGTCTTTTATAAAAAATGCTTATAATTAAGTACTTTATCAATTTCGAAAATCAAAAATCCAAAATCTCTTCGTTTTTATTTATTTAATTAGAGTGATTTAGTTTTTAATTAATAATAATTAAATAAATAGTCAAATAAATATTTTTATTTTTCCTAAAATTTTCTTTTATCATTTGGATTCTAAAAATATAATTTTCACATCCGTGAGATTTATATTGGTCAGAATTCACGTTTTATTTTGTACGTTTACGTAATTTTTATTTAGACGTACGCGTTTTTAAGTTTTAAACGTTACCAAGTATTTTTCCTTCACACACTTGTTCTATTAGCTTATTTAAGCTATTTTCTTTTATTTCCTTAGTTTAATCACTCACAAACCCTTTTCTGTTCAATTATCACCCGATCACACATTCATTTTATTACAGAATTCACATCTCGTTGGGACTTAACGACCCGGGGATACACTGTACTCCTTTGGTAAATTGCATTGTGCCCTAGATTGTTTGAATCTTGTTGACCATTTACCTGGTCGATATTAGCAGACGTTTTAGAACCGATCAAATTTTGGCGCCGCTGCCGGGGAGGTGTGCTGCGTTGAACGAATTTGAAGCATCTGTGATTGTTGAATATACACCCATTGTATATTTACCATCTTTGTCCATATTCTCTTATTTTCAGAAAAAACCAAAATTATCGTGAAGTTAATTCATTTGACTAAACGATTACCAAAAACATCTTTATTCAAGTTTTCAACGAACACAAAAAAAAACCCAAAAATATTCATCCTTACCCTCTTACCCTTTTTGATTCTTTATCCCTTTACCCTCTATCCATTTGATTCTAAACTTCTTATACCTTTCTTCTATGGCGTCTCTCGGGTACAAATGTTTTGATTGTAAAAGCCCGTTGATTGACAGCCATCGTTGTTCTAAGTGTGCGTGTGAGCGGTGTGGAAAGCATGCACCAAAGGATCGTGGATCTTGTTATTGGTGTGAATTATCCACTAAAGAATCTCTCAAGGATTCTCAAAGTCCTTCCTACTACCCTCCACAGCCCGAGATACGTGCTATTAATGACAAACCGTCGAGAATCGATCCTAACCTTTCAGGATTTACGGTTAAAAGTTTGTCAAGCAAACGTACAGAGCTTAGAACGGTGACTAAAAAGAACGACTTGCCTAATCTTCACGTTTATCAAGAACAAAAACCAGAGACCATAACGGAAGTGGTGGAAATTCCTAGCTCTCAGAGCACACCACTTGTCCCACCTCTGGATTTTATTCCTTGTGTTGGTTGTGGTGAGCCGCTTTTTGGTTTACCATGTCGTTGGTGTACATGTGAACAATGTGGTAATGATATTCGAGACGGAAGTTGTTTGTTTTGTGGTTTGAGGAATTCATTTTCTTATGATCCTAATCCGAACTCATTTAACGACTCTTCGAATTTTTCCAACTACCCATCACATTCATACGAGCAAGAATCATATTATCCAAATCCCAATGATGCATCGTATCAAAATACACCAAACTTTTCTTGTGAATTTTGTGGAGATTGTCCTCATCCGGAATATGATTGTCGAACGGGAGATATGCTTGTCTATGAGCAGAACCCTTATAACAATCAGACATCATCCGGATTTGACACATCTCCATATTATCCACCACCACCACAACAGTTTTACTGTTGTGAATACTGTGGAGGTCCGCATTATGAATCCGATTGTCAAACGAGAACCCCGCTTGTCAATGAGCATGGTCCGTGTAACAGTTACGATTATTCTTATCAAGACCAACCTCTACAGTATCAAACAATTCAACCACCACCTCAGCCATCATCACAAGAACTTTCTCAAGATACTCTTGAAATTCTTAATTTACTCAAAAAAAATTAAGGGTTCAATTAAAGAACTTCCCCATGAAGATCTTCATGAGAAATCTTGTGCAGAACTTCTAGCCGAAGATCGAGCAGCACACAATCGTTTCTTGTTTAAACAGGCGTGCATACTCGATGATGATGATGATGATGATGAGGATGAAGAAGACGAAGAGGAGAGTGCTATTCTTTTAAATGATACCGTTTATCAACTCCCTCAGTCTGCTGTTATCACACCCGAAGTTCCCACTAATTCTCTTATTATGGGGGACGAGTATTTTGACACTATTCCTGAAAAGGAATCGGACAAATTCATAAAGTCTAGTGTTGAGAACCTTGTCCCAATCCCAAGTGAGTCACAGGGAACTTTTGATCAAATGTGTGATATCCCTCCTCCTCTTGATTTTTCAAAAGATCATATTGGGATGTTCTCCGATTCCACTAATGACGATTCTTTATCATGTGGAGACATCATTTATATGGAGGAATTTCCTTCTGAGCCATTCAGCTTAGAAGAAGAGAATGATGAAGAAATTGACACTGAAATCAAAGATGAAGCTCTTCGAGCAACATTATTGAATGTCAGTCTTCTCGTTTCTAAAATCGAGGCTTTTAAAGAAAAAACCATTTCATCTCCTATCCCCATAAAGGATAGTGACATATTTTCCGATGATTCTATTCCGGAAATGGAAGCCTTCTGTTTTGATCAGATGGGAGAGAAAATTAGTGGCAACACCACTTCTCATTCTCATAATTCTCTCCCCGATTATGAATCATTTACATTTGAGGAGTTCGCTGATGAACTCACTCACATCAAATCCGAATATGATTCATTCACCTTTGAGGAGTTCTCCAGTGAACTCACTCATATCATATCTCCGCTGGAGTATGATAACTTCCACTTTGATTAATATCAAAATTCCATCCCTCCCACCCAGAATATGTCTTGATCAAATGAGCTTAAATGATGAGATTCATGATACTGAAATCATGAATTCTCCTTCTAATGATGATGAGTTAGTCATGATTTTTATCATGACTTTCTTTCTTTTCTTCACCTACACGGTGACTTCTCCTGTTCTTCACTCCTTCGGGAATGAAGACACTATCTTTGATCCCGGCATTTTCATTTATCATTTGTGAGCCGGATCTCTGTGTATATCTCATCGGAGTGGAACTTTCAAGTACTTCAATGTTTATCCAAACATCTTGAATGAAAGTCCGATGGAGATTTTTTGTTCCACTTGCTTCCCCAAGAACCAATGAATGCGGGGTCGAGTCAAGCTAGTGACTCGGTGAACAAAAATATTAGCGCACCATATGGGTTTTCACCCATATTTCTGACTTCTTTCTCTGTTCTACCACCCAAGTGTGGGGGAGATGCCCTCATGTTATATGTAAATTTCAACAACAACAAAAAAAAAAAAAAAAAAAAAAAAAAAAGGTGTGTGTGTATATATAAAATAATGGCTATTAGTATTTCCCTTTCACGTTCTAAGTGTTGGTGTAACAACCGGTACTTTGAATATTGAGGGCAATATTCAGTTCTAAGTGTGGGGGGGAATTCTGGCGAATTTGATCAAATGTGTACCTTTTAGTGCCCAAGTACCCCCATTTTGGCCAAAATTTAAAAAAAAAAAAATTTCCTCACTTAGAACGCAATAAATGGTTATCAGTCCGCCATGTCTAACCCACATAAGGATTGGCTAATCCAGGAGCAAACGGCTCTTGGTAAAGATATATCAAATCCGTTTATGGCTTGCAATTTGCCAAAAATTGTATGGTTTTCGACTCACCATATCTTTATAAGTGAAGAGTTGGCTAGCCCGCAAGGTTATGGCTTGTGGTAAAGGCAAGTGGAAAAACCATAATTGGTAATCAGCTCACCAAAGATAATAATTGTATTTTATCTAAGAGTTGGCTAGTCCAGAAGCAAACGGCTTCTGGTAAAGACAAATCAAACCCGTTTACAGCTGATGATTTGCTCAAAATCATTTGGTTATCATTGTACCAAAGTATCACATACTAAAACAGTGGCTACTCCAGAAGTAATGGCTTTTGGTAAAGAGATAAAA
The DNA here is from genome assembly GCA_021014915.2 of Artemisia tridentata subsp. tridentata. Taxonomy (NCBI): domain Eukaryota; kingdom Viridiplantae; phylum Streptophyta; class Magnoliopsida; order Asterales; family Asteraceae; genus Artemisia; species Artemisia tridentata. The sequence continues at coordinate 4,510,890 of CP139503.1, forward strand.
TCCATTAAAATTTAAAAAATATTGCTAGGGACTAGCAATAGTTTAGTGTGGGGGATTTGATATGTGTCTAAATACACATATATTTTACATTGTTTAAACCCACAAAAACGACCAAAAGCACACAAATAACCATATAAATGTTACAAATATCATTGAAATGTGTTTTTGTGTATTTCAAATGCAAAAGGATTGAAAACAATTGAAAAACAATCAATGTTTGCATAATTGGCAAAACTAGTCCCTCGAGTTTCAAAATTGACATAAAACACCCCTGGATATTTAAAAATTGGAAAAGTAACATTCAGGGTCCTTTGGTAAATGAAACTTGGCAAGAAATACCCTTGGATCATAAGTTAGGAAAATTGGCAAATCAGGTCCCTCAACTTTGAAACCTGACACATTTGGTCCCTGGGAATTTTTAATTTTGGAAATTATCAAATATTGGTCCTTGGGTTATCAAACTATGGCATGATTGGTCCCTATGAATACTTTGGATAAATTACAAATCAGACCCTAAACTTTTCGGTTTATACACTTTTGGTCCTTGTGATTTATGTTACTAAAACCAAATGGATCCAATCTATTATCCTAACCCAAAACTACACCCAACCCATTAATAAATAAAACCCAAAAACCCAACACCCATTATCCTAAACTGCTAACCCAAGCCCAATCATAAAACCCAAACCCGACCCAATCCAACTTTATTAATAAAACCCGGTCAAACCCTTCGGTCAAACCCACTACCCCGTTTTTTCCTTTTCCCTCCTTCTCTCCCACACACTGAGTCACAAAACCACCATGGTTTTGGCCACCTGCTACCACCTCACCCTTCCACCTTATCCCCCCAGCTCACCCCTCCACCTCACATAAACTCCCAAACCCATTAATTGCCTGAAAACCCTCACACTCAACCCACAACTGGCAATTGGATATTTTTGGCGCCAAAATAGATTTTGAAGGCTAAGATCACTTTTAGACATCCAACGGCTTAGAAATAAAGTGGGATTTGACCAGAAGACCAAGTGGAACACAAAAAGTCTATAAGAAAGAAGAAAGAAGCAACAGGGAATGTTATGTAGTGTAATGTAGAGTAGAGTAGTGTCGACTTAGTGTAATTTAGTTTTTCAGTTGTAATTTTCAGTTAAAAAAGCTTGTAATCAATCTTTTCAGTGTAATATCAACTTAATTTAAGCTTAATTTCAAGTCTCCTTTGATAATTTCAGAATTAGCATTTTTTTAGTTAAAAATATCAATTTACCCTTGTGTTGTTAAAAATTGTTGGTTACTGATTCTATGATCTTATTTTAGTCATTGTTAAGCTTTTATAAGCTTTCTTAACATTTGCAATCAGTTTTCTTTCATAAACTAAAAATATAAATAAAATAGGTTGAAAATAAAAAAATCAATGAAGAATGAAGAAGAAGGCAAGGAGCACTGTTTATTAAGGATGGCAGTGGGTTAGTGCTTATTGATAAGCTATAGGTGTGGTATTTGGTCCTTGAATTTCAGTTGAACACCTTGAAGCTATTTGTAAGCCATTTTATAAACTTTTTGCTTTCTACTGTGTACCTACTCATAGCATTGCTCTTTGTTGTTTTTATGCTTAATTAGTGTTATTTGATAAGATTGTAACATTATATTGCATGCTAGTTCAGTAGAATCCATTGTTGCTTAGTGTTTCAATTTCACTGTTAAAATTAGCATCATAGTAATCTTAGGTATTTGTTGTTATAGCTGGTGTTTATATGCTCATTTCAGTTCATTATGTCATTATATGAGTTTATGTTTCAAATTCATGGTCCACATTAGTGTCTTGCTTGAAAAATCACAAAATCATACATTTAAAGGGCTGTTTGGATTTGCTGATATATTGGTGTTCCGGTGAGTACTTGTTGTTGTTGGTTGTTGAAACATGTCATTAAAGGTTCTAATAGCATAGTTCTACTCTAAAAACCAGTTGCTATTTGGTAAAAAGTCAAGATCTCATTTTAATCTTTCTTTAGCATTCACTGTTAACTTTTTAAGTTGCATAATAGATCATTTAGATGCTTTAGTTGTTATAATAGCTTGTTTTAGTCTCTTTATAGCTTATTAATACCTTTTCAGTGTATTAGAACCAATCAAAACTCACCAAAGTCAACTTTTGTGTTTTACTGCAAAAGTAAAAAAAAATAAGGTTTAAATGCTGATTCTGATTGCTTATCTAGGTGCCAATTAGGATAGCAAATGATGTTTAATTTTGGGAATTTTTGGTGATTTGGATAGCCAGTAGTATAAGCTTGATTTTGCCCCCTTCACTTTCCAAAAAATTGCTTATTTAGTGTCTTAAAATTCAGCTAGAAGTATGCCATTTAGCCTTGTTTCTTTCTTTTAGTAAACTGTAATATTACTCGAATCGGCTGACGGCCAGGGCATATCTGAGGTTTTTCAGTTGAATTGAGTTTGTTTTAGTATATTACACTGTACCTGAGCTTTTGGTGCATTCTAGTGCTTATTTGCTTATTTTTGTGCTTATTTCCAAACTGCTAATTAGCCCATTCAGCTTATTATTGGGCTTATCTAACTTTTTATATTTTTCCTAGTATTCTGCTATCATATAGTATTTACCTTGAATTTTTCAGATTTTTCCCAAGTCATTTACTATTTTTAATCCTTTTAATTAGTTTCTAATAGTTTTTAATTCATAATAAAAAATATAAAAGTCAGAAAAATATAAATCTTTTTTCTAAAATTTTCTTTTATTATTTAGGATTTAAGAAAAATAATTTTGCACTTGTAGGATTAGTTTTCTAATATTTCAGTTTTTAGCCCGTTTTTTCAGTTTATTCTACTTTTTTCGGTGCTTATTTTAACTTTTCAAAAATATTGTCCTTTATAAAAAATGCTTATAATTAAGTACTTTATCAATTTCGAAAATCAAAAATCCAAAATCTCTTCGTTTTTATTTATTTAATTAGAGTGATTTAGTTTTTAATTAATAATAATTAAATAAATAGTCAAATAAATATTTTTATTTTTCCTAAAATTTTCTTTTATCATTTGGATTCTAAAAATATAATTTTCACATCCGTGGGATTTATATTGGTCAGAATTCACGTTTTATTTTGTACGTTTACGTAATTTTTATTTAGACGTACGCGTTTTTAAGTTTTAAACGTTACCAAGTATTTTTCCTTCACACACTTGTTCTATTAGCTTATTTAAGCTATTTTCTTTTATTTCCTTAGTTTAATCACTCACAAACCCTTTTCTGTTCAATTATCTCCCGATCACACATTCGTTTTATTACAGAATTCACATCTCGTTGGGACTTAACGACCCGGGGATACACTGTACTCCTTTGGTAAATTGCATTGTGCCCTAGATTGTTTGACTCTTGTTGACCATTTACCTGGTCGATATTAGCAGACGTTTTAGAACCGATCATACATGCTACAAAACCGAACACAAGTATTTTTCTGTATGCTTTCCTGATTAATATTGCCTAAGTTACCTGTTGCCTAAAAGACCCTCCATCATGGACCATTAATCACCTTCGGGTGAGCGCGAATATAGTGAATAGATCTATTGGGTGTGACGACCCCTTTGTGTTACAATAACATGACCAAATGTACTTTATTTGAGATCAATAAAGAGACCGGCGATCTCCTACTCGGGGGCAAAATTACTTCATTTAATTATGTAGTAATATACATCATTAGCTTATAACTATGATGATAAACCAGTTAACGTTTTGCGTGTCATGAGACTTAGGGCAATATATTGAACTGCAATATTACTGAATTACTTTCTACTTAGCTTGTGTTCAAACTGATTATAACTTTAAACGCTATGGATTCACTCAACCTTTGTGTTGACTTTTTAGCATGTTTTATCTCAGGTAATTAGAAGCTTGATTTGGCACGGAGTAGCTGTAGACTTTCTTCTTATAAAAAGAGTGTCCATTTTGTTATCATTCAACAAATAACGTATCTTTTATAATGTATTTTAGAACTTCTCGTTGGGACCTCTATAATGTAACTCTGATTTAAATAAATGAACGATGACAAATTTTATTTAAAACGTCTCTTTTCGAGTCATTTTCTATTTTCATGACTGTGATACTTGAAGTAATACCCCAACTTATATTCCGCTGCGTATATCGAAAACGGGGGTGTTACATGGGTGCCAACGATATTCCTTACTCTTTTGGTTGATCCGTGGTCTAGACCTATTTGGGACGTTCCGAGCTTGGTATTGGTTCGCGGATAGGAGTATCCGCATTTTCCTGGTCTGGACGGGCGGACCAGAGAGGTTATTGCCCGTCTCGTCTTTAGGTCTTGGATTGCTGTATATCCGACCAATGATGATAACATATTCACAATGAAACAATTGCAATTAAATGCATGATAATGATGAAGGCAGAGACAAGACAATAACAAATTATATATATATACTAAAAAGGGGAAGGGTGCTTCCCTCCTAAACAGTGCTTAACAGTTTGTTGTTTGCATGCTATTGGTGGAGAGGATTGACTGGTACACTAGCCATTTTTTCATTGGATAGCACCCCGTAAGATCACTGTTACAACAACTGTAGCTTCTGTAAGTCCACTATAGAAACAACTGTGTCACCCCGTTCTCCGTTATACTTTTCCCACCCATATCCATTCCAGTTCTAGAAAATTCCCCTTAACTCCTAGAAAATCCCAGACCCCTTCCCTCTCATCAAACCACAGATCCATTAGGGGGTATTTTGGATTGTGTATTTAAGTGCTTATTAACTTAACTCAAAAGCAAGCAAAGCACTAAGTGGTTGGATAAAACTGCTTATATGTTCTTTTCTAGAATAACTGAATATACCACAACTTAGAATTAAAGGCCTGAGATGCTCGGATGAAACTGCATATTTGCTTATTCTTAGAGTAACTAGACAACTCTTATTGAGCCTTACTTAACCCGACCGAATCACCCATCTTGACACCTCTACGTACATCCTTTGTATTAAATCAGACGCATATATTATATATGGCACATGTATGGTGGGGGCATACGTTCAGCAAAAGCCACACTTGAAAGTGACACAAGATTGACCTCTCTTATCACTTTGATATACAATGTGTAACATTTTTAATTTAATATGTGACATCAATCTAATTTTTCTCAGGTGCTTGATTTCGAAGCAGGAAGAAAACTGACCGGTCCAACACTATATGTGCAGGTGATCTTATCACTTCTTTCAGTTTTTACTTTCTGCTATTGTTGCAAGTAAATAGTTTTCCTCATAGCAATGTCGAAACGTGCCTTCATATTTTATGAACACTTTTGGTTTCCTGTTTTTTAATGGAATATATGGACTTCGTTTTCTCTTTCTACTTGCTCATATCTGCCCTGTGTTGTAGGATGATCCAAACAAAGACATAAATGCCAAAAACAAATATTCAGCATGAGGCCTGCCCAAATAGAAGTTGTATAAGGTAACTGCAACAACATTAAAATTTGATATACCTCTTTTTCTACATACAACCATTGCCAGGTAGTTTTCAAAACTTTTCAATTTTTATAGCACTTTTCTTACATAAGATATATGTCAGTTTAAGTTACTTGAGGTTGAGTTGGAGGATGTTTATAATGTGTTAAATGAAATGTCAAGAGCCTTAGAAAGTGCAAAAGAAATTATGATAATAAGGCTTTAATTTTGGAGCTTTTGTATGCAAGTAGTTTTCGGTAGTATATGTGCATTATTGTTCACTTCTTTTAGAAAGTAGCCTGTTACTGAACTCATTAACAAGCAAACGGCAGCCCTTAATAACATGCCAAGACACCGAAATGGATGCTGAAAATAAGCTATCCAAACAACCCTTAATAACATGTTTAGGACAACAACTGATATGAGGCTTAAGGTCCGTGTAATAGTTCAAAAGAGTAAGGTGAATACCAATTTTTCTCTTACAATTTGTATATATTACCAGAAAAGACTTCATTTTTAAGGAAACCTAATAAGTTTCTAATATCTATCATAATATATATCCCAACGGTCAATTTTAATGTATTTCCAAACATCCCTTTTAAGTGAAATTTTTTGATTGAGTTGGTAATGCACTTTTACCTTTATGGGTCCAATATAAGGAAGAATAAGTTGTTTGAAGGTTCCGATTATAAGTTGTGTTTGGATATGCATATGTATAAGTCGTTATTGATGCATATGACTGCTTATTTTGTATTATGACTACTTATTTTGTTTTGATACATTAGGGGGTATTTTGGATTCTGTATTTAAGTGCTTATTAACTTAACTCAAAAGCAAGCAAAGCACTAAGTGGTTGGATAAAACTGCTTATCTGTTCTTTTCTAGAATAACTGAATATACCACAACCTAGAATTAAAGGCCTGAGATGCTCGGACGAAACTGCATATCTGCTTATTCTTAGAGTAACTCGACAACTCTAATTGAGCCTTACTTAACCCGACCGAATCGCCCATCTTGACACCTCTACGTACATCCTTTGTATTAAATCAGACGCATATATTGTATATGGCACATGTATGGTGGGGGCATGCGTTCAGCAAAAGCCGCACTTGAAAGTGACACAAGAGTGACCTCTCTTATCACTTTGATATACAGTGTGTAACATTTTTAATTTAATATGTGACATCAATCTAATTTTTCTCAGGTGCTTGATTTCGAAGCAGGAAGAAAACGGACCGGTCCAACACTATATGTGCAGGTGATCTTATCACTTCTTTCAGTTTTTACTTTCTGCTATTGTTACAAGTAAATAGTTTTCCTCATAGAAATGTCGACACGTGCCTTCATATTTTATGTAAATTTTTGGTTTCCTGTTTTTTAATGGAATATATGGACTTCGTTTTCTCTTTCTACTTGCTCATATCTGCGCTGTGTTGCAGGATGATGCAAACAAAGACAGAAATGCCAAAAACAAATATTCGGCATGAGGCCTTGTAACCACTGGTAAAATTTCACCTTGTAATAAACTATACTTAACCTTTTTCCTACGTATAATTTTTTTATTATTATCTGATCATATCTATTATCTTATGTGACGTAGATCACATCCTCGATAAACGTACTCGCATGCAACCCAACCTCAATGTACTTAATAAGCATCTTCATAAAAAAACTTTAAGATATCCCATTTACCACTATACGTTAATTCGTTAACGTGCGTTTAAAACTGAACGTTTCTTATCCAATAAGAGTTTTTATGAAACCCTAAGCTACCATAACAACATGTGAGAATAACAAAACCCTAAAAATACTAAAATATGATTTATTTGAGTAATGTACAAGCATCTAAAGCTCAAAAACCCTAATTCCGTTTTAACTCCCGATAAATGTAACGCCCCGTGACCAAAAACGATAAAAAACGTGAAAATTTTTCGCAAAACTCACACCCGAAACTGACACCTTGTTACTCTTTCGCATGCTGACAAAAATCTACACATAATTAGACCTTGAGACTATTTTTAAATGAAACTAGACTCAACTACCTTCAAAACGATAGGTAGCACGTCCCGTTTCGACTTACGGATTAAAAGATATGAATTTTTGAAAACTGCCAAACCTGGACTGTTGGATAGATGCGCCATATCCCAAAAAGGAGATGCGCCGTATCACCTGATACGCCATATCTCAAAAAGGAGATGCGCCGTATCTACTCTGCACAAACTGTCCAGAAATTCTGGACTGACCTACTGTCTCATTTTTGCATTTTCGCGAAGCCCGCTCAGAAACCCGACCTCCCGGACTCGAAACTTGACGAAACTTTCCAGAATCCTTTAGTATGTCCATAAGATTATTTTCATGCAAAAACATCTCCCGTTTGACCACCCAAATTATTACCTCAAAATTGGACGGGTTATGCATAAAACCCATTTCGACCCATTGACACACAAAACCACTTAGACCACTTCATTTACCCACCATATTCAATCAAAACCTATAACTTATCATACTCAACTTGTCTCAAACGTCCATGACCCGTTCAAACCCAAAATGGGTAAAAACTAGCTTATACCAAACACTCTCTTAAACTAACTTTCATAACACACTTTTTATGCAAAACACACAACTACTACATATACTTTTTGGACTCATACACAACTTAACATTTCTAACATATTGAAAGAGTGTTGGTACAACGTCATGACCCGTAACTTCCCAAAATGGGTGGATTTGGCTATTGCCAAACACCCCTATAAAGTTTGACTACAACCATAACCATTACCATATGAACATCATAACTTATACACAAACTTGACCCTTGACCTAAACATGAACAAAGACCATATATGACCACAAGACCATGGATAAAAAAATGACCACAAGGATTGAAGTATACCAAAACACGACAAGACACTTCGGGGCTTCCAACTTCAATATTCTTGGTCCAAAAGAGTACGGTCTTTTACTACATAATCACTTACACCTTTTCCTTACCTTTGCTAGATCCTTCGGTACCTATCAAGAAACATCACAACTAAACATGTAAGCGAAACGCTTAGTAAGTACATGGCATAACAAGCTAAACATCATACATAACCATAACTAGTCTAACCACTAGTTAAGCTAGCGATATAGGGGCACTTACCTCACGCCAACATAGTCGGCCTAAACACGATCAACCCATAAAAGGTTGAACCTCATCCCATAGTTAGCCCAACGACTAACTAAGCTAAGCCTAGTGATGGATCCATAACTAGCTAACGCACCCTATACCCTATCCTTCACCATTACCATGTAATTAAACATGATAAAGCTAACAAACATCAACCATTATCATACCAAGAACATTGATGCGTGGGTTTTGCAACCTTACAACAGGTTTTACCTCTCAAGGGATCTCAAGAGGCTTACAACCCCACCAGGCAGTGTACCTGACCGATGTAGTATAGTGTAGTGGTAAGTACGGGGGATTGATCGTTCTCCACAGGGAATAGTGTTCGTTAGGTGTGAAAGGCTACTCTAATTAGGTCTAAGGGTTGAGGAAGATTCTTTTTATGTTTTTATAGTTTTTATGAAAGCAAGTAAAATCTCGGTTTTGAAGGAGTGGGCGGAATTAGTTGCTAGTCAACTAACCCAAATAACTACAAATGCAAATAAAATAAAATAACAAAAATGAAAAAGTGGTGAGAAACTTATGTGTAGAGAAATGTGTTTACTTAGATTTCCTTACTCCCTAGCTATCTTTTACCGGTTAATTAGTGTGTATTAGTCGCGTGGATGACGGGTGTATTCCTTAATACCATTCGTGGGGTGGCGTACTTACTTCCCCAACTCTACAAGCTCCTACTTCACTCCTATGTCGAGCCGGCTAGGAAGCTCCTAACATGGGATCACTAGAATTCGCTTGTGCATTAAATACAACCATAAAAACCTTTAGTACGCGTTTGGTTCATGTTTCTTAAGACGTTCAAGCAAGTTACCGAATAGGAAGTTAGCCAGTTTTCTTAAGCCTAACATAGATAAACAATCATCCAATACAACTAACAACACACTAACAACCAATAATCAATAGCTAGGTTTCATTAGATCTAAGCAAACACAAGATAAATTTAGCCTAACATGTTAAACAAAAGACAAGAATAAGATAGAATCAAACAACACATAGACATATTGAATGATTAATTGATAACTTATCTTTCAATGAAACATGGAAGATCTCAAGGCAAAAAGCCCTGAAAAAGTAGCTAAAATCGTCTTAGGGTTTTCTCCCAAAACTCCACACACTAAGCCCTCTTTAATGACAAAAAATTAGAAAACTATATATAGACTTTTGGATCTGACGGCGTCACCTTATGGAGTGTGACGCCGTCACCTCGCCGCTTTTAGGGTTCTCGGATGACCTTCTTGACGCCGTCCCTCTTTAGCTCTTCAAAAATCCATTCTGGCTTATCAAGGCTTGACGCCGTCAGATCGTGAACGTGACGCCGTCCCCTTATGATTTAAGCCATGACGCCCTCGATCAAGTTAAAGCGTGACGCCGTCAGAATTCACATGCTATTTTCACTGGCCCGTCATGAGTAAATTTCACATCCAACTTTTCTTGCCAAGGCATGACGCCGTCTGGAGTTAATCTTGACGCCGTCAAAGGTAACTTTCAGCACAATTTTGAGACTTTGCCGTTTTCTTCACTTTAATGCTCCAAAAACGTCCAAAATGCCTCCTTTTCCAGATTTCTCCTCAAAAGTACCTAAAATGACAAAAGGAACGATTTAGGGCAATATTTGATCAAATAAATACGATTTAAGGCTTAAATGACCCCTTAAAAGCGGTACACTTTTCGCCTCATCAAATACCCTTACACTTGAGATTTGCTTGTCCTCAAGCAAATGTGCTTTTATTCAAATTAAAATACAAGTTAGGGGTCATTTAATGCTAACATAAAAGTAATTACAACAAATAATCGATCCACTTCAATCATAATAAGCACGGAGATTACATACTAGCACCTCACAAGTAGTGTTTAGATACTCACATCTCTCAAGTGTCATCAAAATAAATCTCATAAATGAAAACGGATAATATCTCTCACTACCTGTCATAGCAAATAGATTACCATAGGCTTGGGAAAGGATCGAAAACCTCCTCCACTAGGCGTAAGCACCAAAGATAAACTATCAAAGAGGGCTTTTAAATGGGTTATAATGTTAGGTGTAGGGAAAAGGAAAACACGGTTTTGTTGGATAAAGGATATTTTACTGGTGGCGAGTTAAAGATCTTGATCAATTACATGTACTATACAATGTTGCTAAGCCAAGACTAGACTCGATCTTAAGCTAGAAATGAAATAACAAAATAACAAAAAACATAAAACAAACATAAAATGAAACGGGATGGTAGTCCGTATGTTTATTTCTCATTTTCTCATTTTTTTTTTTTTTTTTTTTTTTTTTTTTTTTTTTTTTTTTGCATACACTTTTGCCCTACCATCCAAAATAATACATCATAGGGGCATTGCATTCCCCTTACACTTGAATTTTTACATAACTTTACAAATACTAATCTAATGACTCGAATTAAGATAATTGAAAAACTTGGAGTACTTTTAAAACATTTAGCACATATGGGGGTAATAAATGATGTTCTTCCCCATTACTCTATTACACTAGTACTTTACCCATGAGTCCCAATCGTCCCAAAACAATATGTACAAGGATATGACTCGACTTAGCAACCATGTAATCAATTAGATAATTAACTTGGGTTTAAACAAATGTTGTCACAATAATGCACTAAAAATGAGTGCATACAAGGTAGGCTAAGGCGATTTGGGTGTACATTTTAGTGGGGTGTAACAAATTCTTCCTTTAAGTAAAATGCTTAAAGGTCGAAACGAAAAGATAGGCTCTGAGGGGTGTACTAGGGGTATCGTGTACTAAAAATGAGCACAACGCAAAGGGTGTGGGAGAATTACTTGACCAATGTAGCCAAAATAATTATAACAAAAACACAGGTGTAAAACAATGGGTTAATCCTAATGCCTCTTATCATGTAGTAAATCTAACTACACGAATGTAGTCTCACTTGTGGCCTCGGAATGGTCCTAACGCAAGTTCTAGAATCTAAGTGCTACCGGTACACACATCATAGCATAAATGCTTTTCCTACCAATTCTAGGGGCGAACCTCACATATTTGGGGTGGAAAAATTTTTTAGTGGTACGGTTTTTGTGCTAGTCATATAACTCCTATCCGTGAGACGCTCATTAAGATCAAAGTTTCACTCCTATATGTTGTAAAAAATTTTAAATTTGGCACTAAAATTACCTTAACAAGTATTTCTCTCAGTTTTATTACACATCTACTATTAAACAAACAAAAATCAAGCGCAATTGTATTCTCTAAAATCGTACTTTTACCCTCCCCTTACACTTAAGATGAACATTGTCCCCAATGTTCAAATAACAAGATGTAAAAGCAAAAAGTAAAAGAATGAAATCAAATACTCCCCTGATTCGCTCGGTGGATAATGAAATTACACGGTTAAATCTTCCTCCAAAGAGAATGTTGAAGCTCCATGACTAATGCATCGCCATAAGCTTGATTCCAAAAACATTTCCTTGTCCAAAATAACCTGTTAAACCTGAGAAAACAAACACGAAAACCTGCATAACATCGGCGGGAAAAATCTATATATAAGGATATAATGCTTGTGGAATGATAATTTTGCAGATTCCTGGAGATTATAAGTTGGAGATTTTAATAAAAACTTTTTAAAAACAAAACTTTCAAAAATTTCTGGAAATTAAATCTGACGCCGTCAGGTTATAACCCCTGACGCCGTCAGAAATGACCTGACAAAAATTTTCATTTTAAGTTTCCGGAAAATTTCTGGAAAAACCTTTACCTTACTTCCTGGAAATCCTGCAAAACATCATTATGACTCGATACAAGCATTTGACTCAAACAAATACTAATATGTATGCTAATTTATTATTATTACGATTCATGTTAATTTGTGTTCTAATAAACCGATTTAGATTTCCCTTACACTTATCTTTTGCAAAATACCTTTATATGTAGTTAAGACGAAGTTAAAAACAACATAAAGCATTTTCACAAATTAGTTTTGAACATGAATCAATAAGAATAAAAATTAAACACACATACGGAAGCAAATAAAAACAAACAAACAAATAAATAAACACACAAAGCAAATAAATAAAATAAAGCTTGGGTTGCCTCCCAAGAAGCGCTTTTCTTTATTAACGAGTCTTGTAGCTAGACTCAAAGTTACGCTACCCTATGTAAGTGAGCTCGTCATCAAGGACGTCTTTAGGGTTAAGCTTGGATTGAAGTTTCCTATTGGTTCGCTTAGTACGATATATCTTTTCAAACTTCTCTCCATCCGGGTCATACAACGTCATCTTAATATGCCATGACCCATCTCCATCTTTGGGTGGTTTATCCCAATTCCATTTATGATCATCTTCCTCACTAATCCACTTATTCATTCCTAGGTTAATTGGCAAAACTCCTAGGAAATCAATCATCTTTCTAAAAACTAGAGGGTCTTCAAATGGATCCAATTCGGTGTCCCTAGCCAAGAGTTGCTCTACCGAATGCGTTCGGTTAACAAAGTCCTCTTCTAGGTAAAATGGGCGTTGGGGTCCTATGAAGTCTCTATCAATCCAAGGTCCATATCTAGATGGTCTCCTATTTGATTCTAGCCAATGTGGTGTTGGTTCCTCACTAGTATCATAGGCATGTTTCTTAACATCATAGACTGACCAAGTATCTCCTTCTCCTACCGCTATCTTGGATTCCTTACAATCAATCATAGCACTAGCGGTCGCTAAAAATCCTCTACCTATCAACAAGGGGCATGTAGGGTCGTTAACCATATCAAGGACGTGGAAATCGGCTAAAATGGTTAGTTTTCCAATGTGTACTAACACGTCCTTAACTACTCCAACCAGGTAAGCAACACTTCCATCCGCTAAACCTATTATCACCTCGGTTTCTTCAAGTTTTCCTAGTTTTAGAGAGGTGTAGAGAGGTAACGGAAGTAGGTTAAGGCTTGATCCAAGATCGGCTAATGTGTCATAAGCCTCTGAATTACCGATCTTGCAAGGTAGAACAAATAAGCCCGGATCATCTAACTTCTTAGGTAGTTTGTTTTGAACGAAGGCGGTCCCTTTTTCGCCTAATTTGAGCTTCTTCTCATCCAACTCATCAACAACCGGACTTTCAAGGTGGAGCTCCTTGAATTCTTCGTCAAGGTTTTGAGTGGGAGGTGTTTCAACTATGTTGTTGACCAATTTGGATGTCATAACTTCTTGGTCATTTGGAACGACTTGGGTTTGTTTGAAACACGTGCTCATGGAATTGACCGAATAATATTGTGGACAAGAACTAGGGGACGAAACCGATGAAACAGCGTTGACGTTCAGTTTCGGGTTCTTGACCGTGTTGCTAGGGAGTGCTCCCATTTCTCGGTCATTGAGGGCTTTCAACAAGGTGTCAATCTTATCGGTCATCTCGCTTTGTTTTTGTTTGAAATCGGCTTCAAACTTGGCTAAACGAGCTTCTTGAGATGCCATAAATTGAGACATCAATCCTTCAAAGTTATTGGTACTACCATTGCCGGAAGGATTGTTGTTGAAAGTACGGTTCGAGTTGGAACCGCTTGATTGAAAATGATTAGGTGGGTTGGAAGAATTGGTTTGTTGTGAGTTTTGGTTTTGTTTCCACCTAAGGTTCGGGTGATTTTTCCATGAGGGGTTGTATGAATCACCATAATGGTTTGGCTCGGGTTTGAAAGTGTACCACTTGTCTCCCGCTCCGTCGGTACGCGAGGATGCGTAGTCCACAAAAGCTTGTTCGGGGAGTTCCATGCAATCACGAGTGTCGTGGGGACCACTACACAATTTACACGAAGAAGTGATTTTGTTCACTTGGCTTGAAGGTTTAGGAGCCTCGTAGGATTTCATGAGAAACTTGACTTGGTCTTCAAGCTCTATGATCCTACGGTTGGAAGAGCTTGAATTGTTAGAAGGCAAAGATATTGCCTTGACCGTTTTATTCAAATCACGGGGATCACTCCAACTTTCGTTGTCATAAAGAGCAAGATCCTCTAGGAGAGCCCATGATTGTTCCGCACTTAGATCACGTAGCTTGCCACCGGCCGATTGGTCAATGGTTTGCCTCGTGGAGAGATTGATATGGTCATAGAAGATTTGGACTTGGAGCCAAAGTTCTATGCCATGGTGAGGGACTTTTTGGAGTAAGTCCTTGAATCGAGTCCATGCCTCGTAGAGAGTTTCGCCTTGACGTTGTTGGAACATCAAGATATCATTCCTTAGCTTGGTGGTTCTTCCCGGTGGGAAAAACTGAGCAAGGAAACGAGTGGTGAGATCATCCCAAGAGGTGATGGATCCTGCGGGTTGACGTTCTAGCCACTGACTAGCTTGGTCCCGCAGAGAGAATTGGAAGAGACGCAATCGGGTCGTCTCTCGAGTGGCAACATCAAGGTCTATAGAATCAACGATTTTAAGAAAGTCCTTGAGATGTTGATTAGGATCTTCAGAACGAAGTCCATGGAATGCGCATCCGCTTTGCACCAACCGGATGGTGTCGGATCGCAAGGGTGTGATATTGGCTCCTTGAGTGAGCTCAATGGTGTTTCGATATCCATGGTGGCTAGGACGGGAATACTCTCCTAAAGTACGGGCTCTAGGAGGTGGTGGTGGTTGTTGTGGTGGTGGGTTGTGGGGGTTAAGGATATTACCATCTTCCATGATGTTGGATGGTAATGGTTACGAACAAAGACACGAAGAAAATAGATAGACTAAAGAAAACCTAGAAAAAGAAAATAAAAAATCTCACTAGAAAGGAATCTAGTGAGTAGACCTAATAGAAATAAAAATTCAACCTAAACAATAAATATTCCCCGGCAACGGCGCCAAAAACTTGATGCGTGGGTTTTGCAACCTTACAACAGGTTTTACCTCTCAAGGGATCTCAAAAGGCTTACAACCCCACCAGGCAGTGTACCTGACCGATGTAGTATAGTGTAGTGGTAAGTACGGGGGATTGATCGTTCTCCACAGGGAATAGTGTTCGTTAGGTGTGAAAGGCTACTCTAATTAGGTCTAAGGGTTGAGGAAGATTCTTTTTATGTTTTTATAGTTTTTATGAAAGCAAGTAAAATCTCGGTTTTGAAGGAGTGGGCGGAATTAGTTGCTAGTCAACTAACCCAAATAACTACAAATGCAAATAAAATAAAATAACAAAAATGAAAATGTGGTGAGAAACTTATGTGTAGAGAAATGTGTTTACTTAGATTTCCTTACTCCCTAGCTATCTTTTACCGGTTAATTAGTGTGTATTAGTCGCGTGGATGACGGGTGTATTCCTTAATACCATTCGTGGGGTGGCGTACTTACTTCCCCAACTCTACAAGCTCCTACTTCACTCCTATGTCGAGCCGGCTAGGAAGCTCCTAACATGGGATCACTAGAATTCGCTTGTGCATTAAATACAACCATAAAAACCTTTAGTACGCGTTTGGTTCATGTTTCTTAAGACGTTCAAGCAAGTTACCGAATAGGAAGTTAGCCAGTTTTCTTAAGCCTAACATAGATAAACAATCATCCAATACAACTAACAACACACTAACAACCAATAATCAATAGCTAGGTTTCATTAGATCTAAGCAAACACAAGATAAATTTAGCCTAACATGTTAAACAAAAGACAAGAATAAGATAGAATCAAACAACACATAGACATATTGAATGATTAATTGATAACTTATCTTTCAATGAAACATGGAAGATCTCAAGGCAAAAAGCCCTGAAAAAGTAGCTAAAATCGTCTTAGGGTTTTCTCCCAAAACTCCACACACTAAGCCCTCTTTAATGACAAAAAATTAGAAAACTATATATAGACTTTTGGATCTGACGGCGTCACCTTATGGAGTGTGACGCCGTCACCTCGCCGCTTTTAGGGTTCTCGGATGACCTTCTTGACGCCGTCCCTCTTTAGCTCTTCAAAAATCCATTCTGGCTTATCAAGGCTTGACGCCGTCAGATCGTGAACGTGACGCCGTCCCCTTATGATTTAAGCCGTGACGCCCTCGATCAAGTTAAAGCGTGACGCCGTCAGAATTCACATGCTATTTTCACTGGCCCGTCATGAGTAAATTTCACATCCAACTTTTCTTGCCAAGGCATGACGCCGTCTGGAGTTAATCTTGACGCCGTCAAAGGTAACTTTCAGCACAATTTTGAGACTTTGCCGTTTTCTTCACTTTAATGCTCCAAAAACGTCCAAAATGCCTCCTTTTCCAGATTTCTCCTCAAAAGTACCTAAAATGACAAAAGGAACGATTTAGGGCAATATTTGATCATATAAATACGATTTAAGGCTTAAATGACCCCTTAAAAGCGGTACACTTTTCGCCTCATCAAACATGATAAAGCTAACAAGAATATGTTATAGCCAATAAACTTACCTTGATTCTCCAATACCACTTCACTAGCAATGGCTTCCCACTTCCTACTTGCTTCCTATATCACATTCATCTCAAATTAGGGCTAATTTCAACATTACCATGATATACCATCAATCCCTAACCTCTATACTCATTCTCATATCAAGAACCCTAATTTATAAATTTAGGGAAAGCACTTACTTGTTAAAAGGATTACAATTAAAGGTTCTCAAGACTTATTAGAACACTTCAAGATGAAAGATTTGAGCTTAATTGCAAACTTGTTCCTCCCTCCTATTTTTTCTCTACAAGCCGACCTTCACCAAAGGAGACAAAAGAAAAGCCTGGATCTTTCTAATTCTATCTAGGCCAAGACTTTTAATTATTTAAGTTTACTCATTTGGCCATCTTAACCCTTCTAGTTTCATTCTTTCTATAATGCCCACACATTTATTTATTTAGCTAACTCATCACACATAACTTATAATATACAATACATATTATTTACATAACTAGTACCTTATCGGGATATGGGTGTAACAATTCTCCCCTCCTTAAAATAAGATTTCATCCTCGAAATCTACTCTTGAAATAAATGAGGATACTCATTCCTCATCTTCTCCTCTAGCTCCCATCTAATACTTGTACCCTTACGATGTCTCCATTGCACTTTTACTAACGGAATTTCTTTGTTTCGAAGTTGCCTCACTTTCCTTCCTAATATCGCTTCCGGTTCATCCTTTTGTGAAATCAAATCCGGATCAATTTCGATATCATCTAAAGTGACCACACTAGCCTCATCCGCTAGACATTTCCTCAAGTACGATACATGGAAGGTATTATGAATACCTCTCATTTCTTCGGGCAATTCCAACACATAAGCTACCTCGCCAACACGTTTCAAGATTTTAAACGGCCCTATAAACCGCGGACTTAATTTCCCTTTGTTTTTAAACCTAAAAACGCCTTTCCACGGAGAAACTTTTAACATAACCAAGTCACCTACCTCGAATTCAATTGGCCTCCTTCGATTATCGGCATAACTTTTCCACCTATCTTGTGCCGCCTTAAGTCTTGCTCGAATCATTTCAATCTTTTCTGTCGTTGCCAACACTATATCCGTGCTAGCCACTTCCCTCCTTCCAACTTCTTCCCAACATACGGGGGTCCTACACTTTCTACCATAGAGCATCTCATAGGGTGGCATGCCTATACTAGCATGATAACTATTATTGTATGCGAATTCAACTAGAGGTAAATGGTCATCCCAATTACCTCAAAAGTCAATCATGCAAGCTCGAAGCATATCTTCTAAAGTTTGAATCGTCCTCTCGCTTTGCCCATCTGTTTGAGGATGAAAGGCCGTGCTCATATGAAGTTTCATACCTAACTCTTCTTGGAAATCATGCCAAAAATTTGAAGTGAAACGCCCGTCTCTATCGAAGACTATAGATATAGGTACCCCATGACGCGCAACTATCTCATTAACTTAAATTTTTGCTAACTTATGAACAGGCATATTCTCCCTAATCGGAATAAAGTGTGCACTCTTAGTCAAGCGATCGACCACTACCCAAATGGTATCATTCTTCTTTTTCGTCCTTGGCAATTTCGTGATGAAGTCCATAGTAATCTTCTCCCACTTCCAAACTGGAATGTCTAAGGGCTGGACTTTTCCGTATGGCTTTTGGTGTTCGGCTTTCACTTTCAAACAAGTTAAACATCTTTCTACGTACTTCACGCAATCTCTCTTCATACCCGGCCACCAATAGTTTCTTTTCAAATCAAGGTACATTTTCGTAGCTCCCGGATGTATAGAATACTTTGATTTATGGGCTTCATCCAAGAGTAATTCTTTAATGTTGCTTCGAAAAGGAATGTAAACTCTTCCATGCCGTGTCTTAATCCCTCGACTGTCTTCTTCGAGATGAGGAATGTGGGAAATAATACGTTCTTTCTCTCGATTCTCTTCTTTCAATGCTTCCTCCTGAGCCAACTTAATTCTATCAAAAAGATCAGATGTGACAATCATCCGTAATGAGTGAATCCGTGTAACATCACTATAGCCCTGGCGACTTAGCGCATCCGCTACGACATTCGCCTTACCGGGATGGTAGCGAATTTCACAATCATAATCTTTCAGCAAGTCTAACCACCTACGTTGCCTCATATTCGGATCTTTCTTATCAAGGAAATACTGAAGACTTCTATGGTCGGTGTAAATTATGAACTTCACGCCATATAGATAATGCCTCCAAATCTTCAAAGCAAAGACTACGGCCGCAAATTCAAGATCATGAGTCGGGTATTTCTCTTCATGCTTCTTTAGTTGTCTTGAAGCATAAGCAATCACTTTACCTCTTTGCATAAGAACACATCCAAGACCGGAATAAGATGCATCACTATAGACTACCATGTCTTCAGTTCCTTCTGGTAACACTAGGATCGGCGCTTCACATAATCTTTTTCGTAAAGTACGGAAGGCTTCTTCTTGCTTCTCGCCCCACACAAAAGGAACATTCTTCTTGGTGAGTTCGGTTAACGAAGATGAAATTTTAGAGAAGTCCTGAATGAACCATCGATAATAACCCGCGAGTCCTAGAAAACTTCGAATTTCACCAATGTTCTTCGGCGCTTGCCAATTCATCACGGCCTCGACCTTTGACGGGTCAACTTTAATACCATCGGGATTAATAACGTGACCAAGGAACTGAACTTCTTGCAACCAGAATTCACACTTTGAGAATTTAGCATACAACCGTTCTTTTCTTAACGTTTCAAGGATTTCACGAAGATGTAGTTCATGTTCTTCCTTGCTCTTAGAATAGATAAGGATATCATCGATGAACACTATAACGAATCTATCCAACATCGGTCTACATACACGATTCATAAGGTCCATGAAAACTGCCGGCGCGTTCGTAAGACCAAAGGGCATAACCGTAAACTCATAATGTCCATAACGGGTCCTAAAAGCCGTCTTAGGAATGTCTTCTTCTCGAACTTTCAACTGATGATAGCCCGATCGAAGGTCAATCTTTGAAAACCACCTTGCACCTTGAAGTTGATCAAATAAATCATCAATTCTTGGTAACGGGTATACATTTTTCACCGTGACTTTGTTCAATTCACGGTAATCAATGCACATCCGCATACTACCGTCTTTCTTTTTAACGAACAGAATCGGAGCTCCCCATGGTGAGCTACTTGGGCGAATAAAACCCTTGTCAAGTAACTCTTGGAGTTGACTCATTAACTCCTTCATTTCGGATGGAGCAAGACGATAAGGAGTTTTGGCAATAGGAGTAGCACCCGGAACAAGATCAATATGGAACTCAACTTGTCTGTCAGGTGGAATACCCGGTAAATCTTCCGGAAATACATCACGGAATTCATTAACAATCGGAACATCGTCGATACTTCTCTTCTCAAAACTCGTATCTACCACGTGTGCCATAAAGGCAAGACAACCACGTGATAGATATTTTCTAGCCTTCATTACGGAATAAAGTTTTAACTCGCCTTCCCTCTTATCACCATAAATCATCATTTCTCGACCACTAGGATTCACAACTCTAACGATCTTTTGTTTGCATAGAATGGCGGCATTGTGTTTGCTAAGCCAATCCATGCCAACAATAATATCAAACTCTACAAGCATTATAGGGATTAAATCGATCCTAAAAACATTCTCATCGATCTCTATTTCTACATCACGATACACATTTGACACTACCACAACTTTACTATCGGCGATTTCAACTTCTACAGGTATTGGAAGCTTATCTAACGGGGTAGACAATTCTTTACTAAAGTTATAAGATACAAAGGACACACTTGCACCAGAGTCATACAAAACACGAGCGGGTTTAGAATTAACGAGAATTATACCTGTGACAACATCTGAACCCGACTTCGCTTCTTCGGCACTCATCTGATAAACACGAGCTGTAGGCCTCGGAACCTCAACCTTTTCTCCTTTAATCGGTTTAAACGGCTTCGCTTGCTTAGGATTGGCCTTAGGACATTCACTTACCTTGTGTCCTTCTTCGTTGCACCCATAACATATTACCAAAGGCTTGGTGCAATCCTTGATAATATGGCTAGTATCCCCACATTTATAACATCCCTTCATCCCAGATTTACATTCTCCGATATGGTTCTTACCGCATTTATTACACTTAAGAGGTAACTTCCCTGTGTTGTCCTTCTTTGTGAAATCAAACCTGCCTCGCTTACCAAATGTTGATGATTGCTCTTGCTTCCTTTTTAAGTCCTTCTTCTCTTTACTTTTCATCCTATCTAAATCCGCCTCACGAGTACGCGCTCTGCTTAGAAGATCATCCATGGTAGTGCACTTGAAAGGTGATACTATCGTACGAATTTCATCTTTGAGCATTCTTTGAAACTTGTCAACTTTAAGCTTTTCATTATTAATATACTCCGGGCAATATTGTACCATGTCACAAAACTTTCCCCACAACTCATTCACCGATTCATCAGTTTGCACAAGGGAATGGAAAGCTTCTCTTATTTTATCAATCTCCTCCGCGGGAGCATACTCTTTCATAAACACTTCCTTGAATTGATCCCACGTGCACGACTCTCTCCAAGCACTACCCTTCTCATTTGCCTTGCCTTCCCACCATATTTTAGCCCGTTCACGAAGGTAATTAGTAGCAAAGTTTACCTTATCCTCCTCTACACAACGACTCGTACGAAAAGCCCCTTCTATATCGGTAATCCATCTAGAACTCTTTAACGGATCAAGAGTCCCTGTAAACGTGGGTGGAGCACAAGCGGTAAAATCACGGTAAGTGGATTTCTCCTTCCCTACACCGGGTCTAGCATTCGAGTCATTCACTAATTCCCCACTCTTCTTAAGCTTCTCAATCTCCTCCTAAAATATCTTTTGTAAGTTCTCGGTTGTTTGGTTGACATAATAGGGCATAACTTTCTCAATTGCCCTTCCAACTCTATCAGTCACCAAAGTATCCAATTCTTTCAATTCTGCTCTAGTGAAACTTCTAGGATTAAGGTTTTTCGGCATTGATATTGAAGTGTCACTATTAGAGTCTCCATCATTATGTTCATCACTATCATGGCGGGAGGAGGTCGCTCTCAACACCTCCTTATTCCGAATTGCCGCCATCTTTTCTTCTATACTGAAATTTAAACAATTCACACTATTAAACAAAATCATATACATAGTCGATGTATGAATGACATATCTATCCTTATACTAAACACCCTAGAGTTTATCATCCATGTATAGCCTAAATGATTTCAATCTCACATATGTATCATATTTTTATCACTACGGTGGCCAGGCGTAGTCATAAAAATACTTAACATATGTGTTCTCGAAATCAACCAATCAATACACAAATAACAAAAATCAATAATAAACGCGTCTACACAGGGCCTAAGACTAGGAAATCTTTAAAGGGAAATCCTAAATCTCTTAGACCGAAGCTCTGATACCAAGTTGTAACGCCCCGTGACTAAAAACGATAAAAAAACGTGAAAATTTTTCGCAAAACTCACACCCGAAACTGACACCTTGTTACTCTTTTGCATGCTGACAAAAATCTACACATAATTAGACCTTGAGACTATTTTTAAATGAAACTAGACTCAACTACCTTCAAAACGATAGGTAGCACGTCCCGTTTCGACTTACGGATTAAAAGATATGAATTTTTGAAAACTGCCAAACCTGGACTGTTGGATAGATGCGCCATATCCCAAAAAGGAGATGCGCCGTATCACCTGATACGCCATATCTCAAAAAGGAGATGCGCCGTATCTACTCTGCACAAACTATCCAGAAATTCTGGACTGACCTACTGTCTCATTTTTGCATTTTCGCAAAGCCCGCTCAGAAACCCGACCTCCCGGACTCGAAACTTGACGAAACTTTCCAGAATCCTTTAGTATGTCCATAAGATTATTTTCATGCAAAAACATCTCCCGTTTGATCACCCAAATTATTACCTCAAAATTGGACGGGTTATGCATAAAACCCATTTCGACCCATTGACACACAAAACCACTTAGACCACTTCATTTACCCACCATATTCAATCAAAACCTATAACTTATCATACTCAACCTGTCTCAAACGTCCATGACCCGTTCAAACCCAAAATGGGTAAAAACTAGCTTATACCAAACACTCTCTTAAACTAACTTTTATAACACACTTTTTATGCAAAACACACAACTACTACATATCCTTTTTGGACTCATACACAACTTAACATTTCTAACATATTGAAAGAGTGTTGGTACAACGTCATGACCCGTAACTTCCCAAAATGGGTGGATTTGGCTATTGCCAAACACCCCTATAAAGTTTGACTACAACCATAACCATTACCATATGAACATCATAACTTATACACAAACTTGACCCTTGACCTAAACATGAACAAAGACCATATACGACCACAAGACCGTGGATAACAAAATGACCACAAGGATTGAAGTATACCAAAACACGACAAGACACTTCGGGGCTTCCAACTTCAATATGCTTGGTCCAAAAGAGTACGGTCTTTTACTACATAATCACTTACACCTTTTCCTTACCTTTGCTAGATCCTTCGGTACCTATCAAGAAACATCACAACTAAACATGTAAGCGAAACGCTTAGTAAGTACATGGCATAACAAGCTAAACATCGTACATAACCATAACTAGTCTAACCACTAGTTAAGCTAGCGATATAGGGGCACTTACCTCACGCCAACATAGTCGGCCTAAACACGATCAACCCATAAAAGGTTGAACCTCATCCCATAGTTAGCCCAACGACTAACTAAGCTAAGCCTAGTGATGGATCCATAACTAGCTAACGTACCCTATACCCTATCCTTCACCATTACCATGTAATTAAACATGATAAAGCTAACAAACATCAACCATTATCATACCAAGAACATGATAAAGCTAACAAGAACATGTTATAGCCAATATACTTACCTTGATTCTCCAATACCACTTCACTAGCAATGGCTTCCCACTTCCTACTTGCTTCCTATATCACATTCATCTCAAATTAGGGCTAATTTCAACATTACCATGATATACCATCAATCCCTAACCTTTATACTAATTCTCATATCAAGAACCCTAATTTATAAATTTAGGGAAAGCACTTACTTGTTAAAAGGATTACAATTAAAGGTTCTCAAGACTTATTAGAACACTTCAAGATGAAAGATTTGAGCTTAATTGCAAACTTGTTCCTCCCTCCTATTTTTTCTCTACAAGCCGACCTTCACCAAAGGAGACAAAAGAAAAGCCTGGATCTTTCTAATTCTATCTAGGCCAAGACTTTTAATTATTTAAGTTTACTCATTTGGCCATCTTAACCCTTCTAGTTTCATTCTTTCTATAATGCCCACACATTTATTTATTTAGCTAACTCATCACACATAACTTATAATATACAATACATATTATTTACATAACTAGTACCTTATCGGGATATGGGTGTAACAATAAAACCCTAATTTCATAGAACTATGATTATATGTATTAAATTCACAAACCCTAATTTATTTATATGAGATTTTTACAAAATATTAATGTACAAATCAATTAAGACAATGTACAAGTCAATTATGCATAAAAACTATATATATTAATAAAAACCCTATTAAAACCCTAAATATATTTATTCTAAACCACAATTTACAAGTCTTTCATACACAAACCTTAAAATTAAATTTTCCTAAACTCATTAAATGTTAGGACAAATCTTTAAAACTAATGTACAAGTGCCTAATGCACAAAATCCAAAAATCTCACTTATATACTTTATAACCTAATAAAAACTAACATAATATATATAAAAATTAATCTAACATTAAAAATATATTTTCTATATTTCTAAACCTTTGGTACAACTCTACCAAGCACATAGTACAACACTTTAATACACAGCATGGTTTTCCCTTCCTTTTACATACAAATCGATTACAGACATATATA
This sequence comes from Artemisia tridentata subsp. tridentata, assembly GCA_021014915.2. Lineage (NCBI taxonomy): Eukaryota > Viridiplantae > Streptophyta > Magnoliopsida > Asterales > Asteraceae > Artemisia > Artemisia tridentata. Next base: position 4,535,833 of record CP139503.1, read on the forward strand.
TATACAAAACTCTAAATTATTTTTCTACTTTACAAATACATAAACAAAACCCTAACATTAACTAGCTACATCCTTAAAACCTAGGGTACCACACAACATAACCCAATGTACTACTCTAATATGCCACTCGATCCATATTTTCCTCCTTTCTCTTTTACCTAGTTCGATCTTAGATAAACCCTAACCAAATTAATACTATACTTACACCTAAGTAACTTTTATACCATAAGTAATCTTTAGGTTATAAATAAGCACACATGAACATGTCTAGTGAAGTAAGTAAACCCATGGTTCCTAATCAAACCACATCACCACCCCATAAAATCATACACGATCTCCCCCCCCCCTCCTCCATACACATGGAGCCAATAGAATTTTGACACACCTTCTTGTTCCCCTCATATGATACAAGGTGACGTAGCCATTTGAAAAATCCTGCCCTCTTTCTTTTCTATAAATAACAAACACACAACCTTAGTTTTCCCTACACCTATTCGAACCATTTCCACAACAGCCCACATCCACTTAAACACAGATCAAATCAGTTCATTTAGGAGCTAAAGAGAGGGATTGAGGAAGCCTAGAAGAAAGAAACCCTTAATATCCCATTTCCAAATAGAATTCGCCACACATACTTCCATACTCGAACCATCATTCAAGTAAGCATTTTAACTCTTTTCAAATACTCTAATATATTTCAAAAACACTCTTAAAAACATTCCTAAGAAACTTCTAAAAGAAAGCATGATCAAAAACCAAAGTTATCTTTCTTTTTCTTTCTTGTTCGAAACAAACCAAACGCACCATAATATTTTTTTTAGAGCAAACAAATCAAGAACACTTAAAACATATTAGGGATGGGTTAAATATGTTCATTATCACGTTAACATACCATAAAAATCAGTTGGAACATCAAAAGATCAAAAACCCATTTAGTTTTTCTTTTTCTTTCCTGTCGAGCACCACCAACAGACCACCAACTTTGAACCTTTGTTTCACCCATCAAACGAACTCTAAAAATTCCAGATTTTTGACATGTTAAAGATCACCTAGCTATCTAATTTTAGGAAAAAGAACGGAGTAAAAAGCTCGAGTATTCATCGAGATATTTGTTTTTCTTTTCTGCCCAAATCTGCGATCAAACGCACCCTTAATAAAATTATTTCGAGCTCGTGAGCTCGAATCACGAGCTGAAAACTTGTAAGAATGATGTTTATAAGCTAATAATAAAGTGTGTAAAAGAGTCGTAAAAAGTTTTGCCTTTTTTGGGTAACGTATAACGTATTTTATAAAAATAAGGACGTCGTGTGTAACACCTTGGGAGTCTCAGGGGTATTTTCTACCAAAACTTCAACTGTTTTTATAACAAGGACTTAAATTGAAGTCGATCTGCAGTCCAGGGGTAAAAAGTGTCATTTTTAAAACTACAAGGGTAAAAATTCTCATTTGACCAAAGTTAAGGGGTAAAAATTGTAATTTTATAAAAGTTAAAGGGTAAGAATTGTCATTTCATGAAAGTTCAAGGGGGTAAACTGTCAATATATGAAACTCTAGGGGCAAAAACATAACATTGTATAATTATTAATATAATTATTAGTATTATTAATAAATATATATTTCGATTTCATTTATAAAAGAAAATAATACGTTTATTTCGAAAACGAACGAGATATATATTTAACGAACAAACGAACGAATGGAAACATAAAAACGAACAATAAGATAAAACCTTATCCAACTTTTGAAGAGACTTCATGTTGTCTCAATTAAACATTTAACCATCAAGCAAAAACGTTACGAAACCAATATTAAAACTTATATATTCAGAAACGATTACTGAAACTTGACATAACGAACCAGGTTGCGTGCCGGAAACGTTTATCAGCTTTGTATAACTTTGTTTTCCATCCAGACTGTCAAGGTGAGTTCATAGTCCCACTTTTCTTTATATGTTTTCCAAACTTGTGGGAGATACATGCTACCAAACCGAACACAAGTATTTTCTTGATTGTTATTGCACTAAGTTAACTGTTCCCTATTTATATTTATTATTTAAAAGTCCCTCGTATCATGCACCATTAGTCACCTGCTGGGTGAGCGCGAATATGTGAATAGATCTATTGGCCTGGTGACCCATTTGTACTAATCGGATGGATATCTTTGTGGTAGCCGGTTAGACAGATGCATTATATTTGATATCTAATCTTGGGGGCAAACCACTTTCATTTTTATTATGTTAGTGAGACTGGAAACTGTCAACGCATTGCGTGTCATGAGGTTTAGTGCAATATTCTGAATTGTGATATAACTGATTTCTTTTATTTAGCTTGTGTTCAAAACTTATTATAACTTTAAACGCTATGGATTCACTCAACATTTGTGTTGACTTTTTAGCATGTTTATCTCACGTAATTAAAAGATTGGACTTGGCACGGAGTGGTCGTGGACTTTCTTATAAAAGAGTGTCCATTTTGTTATCATTCAAACGAATAATGTAACTTTTATAACATATTTCCAAACCTCCCTCTGGGACCTATATTATGTACTCTGATTTAAATAATGAATGATAACAATTTTATTTAAAACGTCTCTTTTCGAGTCGTTTTCTATTCTCATGACTGTGATACTTGAAGTAGCACCCCAAACTTATATTCCGCTGCGTATATCGAAAACGGGGGTGTTACAGATTGGTATCAGAGCTCATGGTTATAGAGAACCAAATGTTTTCAAACATTGGACTATAACCGTTTTCCACAAAAACATAACCAAAGTCCTCCGTGCCACGACGTTACTAAAACGTTATTTGTACGTAATTTATTGTTAATCGTTTAAGCTGCATAATGAAATATTTATAATTATCGGGTGGTTACAGAATCATGATTTCCCTATCCAATTTATCCCTCTTATGTCCAGACTCGGACATCAAGATAGTACCGTACTTGGTACCTTACCTATTAGGATTATTTCATATTAGATTTCGCACTTTTGATAGACACTCCCACACACTTGAATATTTTATCTTCATTCTTCTTTCTCTACTGTTATTAATTTCTTATAATAATTACTTGTAATTATTATTTGCAAATTACTACAGTACCATGTCTCCCGAAACCCCTGATATGAACGAAACTACCCCAAAACCACTCCCATTATCACCTACTCATTCGTCTCCACGTCAGAAACTTAAGGAAGAAACTGAATCTCATGAAAAGTTGAATGGTTGTCCAACAACATTTGAGGTTGGGCAGAATACACACCAAGAAACAATTCAGAAAGATGAAGGGCCAAACTCTCCACTACCTGACACTCCAAAATCCCCAATACCAGACAACCCAGATGATGAGTCTTCATCTAATTCCCCCGACTTTAGTTTAAACCCTAATGATTCGATATGGAACCTTCTTTATCAACAAGCCAACACTCTCGACACTCATACTAAACAGTTGGAAGGGTTACAACCATTACGTTTTGAATGGTACGACCGTAACATCGACACCCTGTTTAGAAGGGCAGATGCCGAGAGACGAGCGGTGTTTGATTTTAGAGTGAAGGTTGACAAGATGAAAGATACCTACAATCATAAAATTAGAAGCCTAGATTCCAGGATCCGCTGTTCAAGAAGAGAGCACTGTGAAATACATGGTAGGGTGGAAGACATTGAAAGAACCTTGTGGATAGCCAGTGAAACGGCAAGAAACCAGGATCAGAAGATTTTCGCCTTAGAAGCCCTATTGGACAATCAATTAAGGATGTACCAGAAAATTCAGGAACGCTTCTTAGAAATGGAAATTGCACATCTGAAACTTGAGACTGAAATTAAGCATCTACGTCAAGGACGTAACTGATCTTAAAGTCACATGTATCCTTGTTGTAAACCAAATAGTATTTGGTTAGTATTTCCTGTATTATCTAAAAAGTCTGAAATTTTCAGAGTTGTAATCAACTTATAAATCTATAACAATCTACTTTTGTTATATATTTTCTTTTGTGAACACACTCATTCTATTACGTCTTACTATGATGCTGTGCATACATGTAATGACTACTCATGACCTTATACCAAAAATCCCATCATTTACTATCCTCGATAAACAAAATGGCTTCACATAAACCAAACCATACCTAGAACGCAATATAAGTCATATTTCTTTCCTCCAAACCTGGGGAAATCGACCAACTGGTAACCTAATAAGTGACGGAAACTAGGACTACTATTGACAACAAGGAACCCAACCATTCATACTAAAGGCATAGAATCCTTAACCTACCCCATGGAATATTAATAAAAGACCTTGTATTAATTGTTTTGTGTAAAAACAATCGATCAAGTTATTAATATCATGTAACTTTCAGTGATTAAGCTCAGACCTACCATGACTTTACCTAGGATTATTATGATTCCATAAACCTACCATAACTAGGCTATAACCATAGAACCCTCTAAGATAAATTTCGAAAGAAAACTTGATGAATGAAGAGAAAGTTGCTAGACTTCAAATGAAATAGTTTGACCTTAAGCAGTTCATATCAAGAGTTAATCATTTATTTACGATATTAACCAGACACATCGTAAATTTATGAATCTCCCTGACTAAACCTATTATCACCCTAACCCAAGAAATTAAGCAAAATAACCAAAAGCGAAAACTCAATAATAGAAAGACCATCACCTTAACTTAAGGATTTCCCGACCTAGAAACTAAGCAAGGTGCTACGCCCAAGAAAAGACTTTAAGAGAAAACTTGATAGGAAAACTTCAATCCCAATTGGAAAGCCAAGACTAGTGAAAAAGAAAACTAGAACTCATTAAGAAATCCCAACCATGTCCTAGGATGACCCTTAAGTTTAAACAGAAGATAAACCCCTGTAGTAGATAAATAAATTGAGGTTTAGAACTCACTAAGTTGTAATTTCTTTTGAATCTCTACCTTAGTTACGATGAATGTAACCTAAGTATAATAACTACCTTTCTACCGTATGAAGCTTTCCTCTTGTAACATTTTCGTAATAATCACAATCTGCGTTTGGTTTCAAATATCTATTCTATTCCTCCTTACCCTGTTCATAATTAGTACCTAGCAAAACACTAGTATACCATTAGGAAATTTGGTGAATATTATTTCTGATGGAACAATAGACTATCCTTACCCTGTAGGAACCTTAGACAAACCCTAAGATTTATTTTGAGGATATCCCATTAGTACCCTAGGAAATCCCTAACCCATCACTATAGTGTTGACTAAATTTTTTTTCCTATTCTCTTGAAAAATAATTATGATGTTATTTTTCAAAAAATAACACGTTGAACACCATCTAAAACTTTTTGAAAAAGAATAAATACCACAGTAACTGAGCCAAAACATCACATCATTTGGTCCTCAACTATACATAGCCTGATCAACTATGTATAATTTAGGAAGAATCATGTAGTGAATTGGACAGTTATCTTTTCAGATTTTTTAATAATAATTTTCAATCAAAAGCAAAATATTGAAACAAAACAAATTGTTTATAAGCTATCACTTTTTGATACAATAAATGTCTACAACTACTACCCAATACCTCTAAGATAGGAAATTGACAAAAATTATGAATAGAAAAACCCTAAGAATTCACAAGGACTTATAGCAAAAGGTACAAATTTTATTAGAAACCTCGGAAGTTAGTACATAGCGACATAGTTAGCAACAGAAATGCTAATATTACCAGGATTACATAAGTTTTATTTCACTAAGGATTACCTAGGGAACACAACAAGGACCCATACTAACAACCCTAGCGCAAGACTTATTTCCCCCATGTCTGATCCATGATTTAACAATTATAGTCCAAGGAATTGCAAAGGAAATATGCAAAACCCGAGTCGTTTGTCCCGACGAAGATTGAATGGAATTGTGATTCGGGATCGTGATTCGTGAAGTGAATGTGAATAAGAGTGATTGATTTGGGTTTTTATGCTACAAATAATGAAATTATAAAAGAAAAAAACTAATTAAACTAAAGGAACAATTAAGCTCAGCATGCTATTCTAAAAACGAAAATTGGAATTTAAAAATGTTATGCGACGAATTTTAAAAATGTAATTTAAAAGTGATTTTTTAAATTCTAAGCCCTAAAATTTTGAAAATAATTTTCCTAAATTTTAAATAATAAAAGAAAATTTTGAGAAAAAGAAAAATATTTTTTCTTGACTTTTTAATTATTTTTTATGAATTAAAAACTAATTTAAACTATTTAAATGATTTAAAAATATTAAAATACTGAAGAAAAATCTGAAATTTTTTTAGTAATTCTAAAATTAATTTCTAAGTTTATGAAAAATAAATTCAGAAAGCTATTAAGCCTAAATAAGCTGTAACAGTAAATAAGCAATTACAAAATAAGCTAAAAATAAGCAATTAAAGGCCAAAAATTACAAGAAGGTCAGGACTTATTATTCACACTACTGGAAACTAGAATCAACCTAATAAGCTCAGAAAAGCTTATAGAATAAGCCCACAAAGCACTTAATGCAGCTGAAGTTTAAAACAGAAACAATGGATTGAAAAGCAGTTTTGCAGCTGATTTATAAGCTTAATAGGAGCTATTGAGGGAAATCCAAAAGCACATACTTAAAGCTCATATGACCAGCTACTTAAAAACCAATTATGCCCAAAAGTTCTCACCAAATGCTAGCTTATTTGCTCACTAGATCAGGTGCCAAAAAAAACAAAAGCTGATGCAATAGATTAAGCAGTGCTATTGGCTAATTTGCAGATAATGAATAAGCCAAGGAATGAGCTCAAAATTTCAAAATAAACTGAAACAGATTTACATTAACCTATAAGCTATTAATGTTCCAAAAATTAGACAATAAGCACTTTATTAAAGAAGCTAAAATTAAGCTGAAAAGAGGGACTGGTTAAACTACTGTAGGTTGAGCTTCTATTCTGAAGTGCAGATGGCAGTGAAAGGCTTAAACTATTATGCATTCTGCAATTTTTATGAAATCAGTGAAGTCTATGTGGATCAAACCAATGTAACAGTACTACTTCTGAATATCTACTTAACTAATCATGCTGGACACAAAATTAAGCACAAACTAGGGCAAAAATAGATTAATCCTATGAGAGGCAATTCCATAACAGATCTAAATCTAACTTTTATACTAACTATCTCCAATCTCTAAAAACTTTAAAAACTGATAACAGCTGACTACAATCTACTAAACAAAGTGCAACTAAACTAGATCACAAGTCACCCAAGTGCAAAGAAGCAGTATTCTCAGTTTTAACCCATTTCAAACATTGATCCAAACACTACCTGATGACTAACTGATTTTGCATTTCAACTAATGAGACCAAAAATAAGCTTAGATTTTGATAATAAACTATCAACTAACTATATTTAAGCATAAAAAATGAAAGGAATCTGAGATTAAGCACTTACTATAATCCAATAAGCAGTTGACCGAAGTTTGACTTTCATTCAACTTGAAACTGAGTACAGAGATTTGAAAACTGAAGAGGAAATACAAATAAATTGCAACAATAAAATAAAATAATCTAAACATAATCTAAATTAAACCTACTCCTAAACCTAAAACCTAACCACTAACTAGCTAACTCCTCAATTCGTGACTGAGTGGGCTATTTATAGCCATCAGAAGAACCTTCTGGGACTCCCTTCAATCAATCTAGGCCCTTGGATCCAAGCTTGCTCCCTACGCTTCAACATCAGCCGTTAGATCATTTTTGTGATGTGGCTCCTCCAATCAGCTGTACACACGTGTCCCTGGCAGTTGTCAGACCTTCTAGAAACTTTTAATCATTGGGTAATAATTGTTACGAGGTTAATTTATTGGGTACAGTAACTAGGGTTCTTGTCAGTGAAAATTGGGGATTTATTGTTTTGGCGCGTGTGTGTGGGGTGTGGGTTTTAGTTTTGGTTTGACTGAGGAGGAATAAGGGGAAGACCGGGTTAATTAATTTGGGGTTGGGCCGGGTTTGGGTGTAGGGAACTGGGCTGGGTCTTTTGTTTGGATGGGCTGGATTAGTAATAAGTGTGGGATGGGTTTGTGATATAGAATGGTGGGTTGGGTTTCATTGGTGGGTTAAATCCGGATATGTAATGTTTTAAAGTTTTAAGGTTTTAAGGATTTATAAGGACCATTGTTGTATTTTCTGAATTTCTAGGGACCATTGCTGCCATTCATCAAAACTAACTTCAAGGGCTGATCTTGTCAAACTTTGATAATTGGAGGACCTTGGTTGACTATTTGACCATAATTTCCTTCCCGGCTCCGGCTTTGACCATCTTCCGTGCTCGTTTTCCCGGTTTTCCGTGTCGTTTTGTCATTTTTCCTCGATATCCGTCCCTGCAAATAAAAACACAAAAACACAATATCTTTTGGCATTTTGGTTAGTTTTTAGGTCGTTTTGGGTCCGGTTTTGGTCAAGAAAAGGTATGTGTTTAAGCACATACCAAAATCCCCCAGACTAAGCTATTGCAATGTCCTCATGCAATGTTATAAAAACACGTTTTTGAAACCGAAAATTTCCAATATCTTTTTACTAACTTTGAGAAGTAGCAAAATTTTCAAAAGAGATTAAGAAATCTTAAGTTCAAAAAACTCCCCGATTTTCCTTTTATTCTATTTTTGTATTTTTCTCATAATCATGTGACGGTTTTGTTGACAATCATTATCTAACGATAACTTTTAGGGTCTTCGAGTAGGAAACACGACTCATAAAGAAGTGACCATACGGATAAAATTCGTCGTCCCTGATTTTTCACGAGTCCCCAAACTAAGCTTAAAAACGAAATCATTGTTATTTACAAGTTAGATTGCCAACACTACTCAGAAAGCTAATTGTGGACTCTTTGCTCCCAAATTCCTATTTTCCTCTATTTATTTTATTTTTGGTGAGAAATGAATTTCTTCAAATTCTCATTTCGATAAGTTTTAGTCCGATAAAGATACCTAGTTTAGACGCTAAGTAGTTTCCAAACCTTCCCTCGAAAACCGTTGCATACAAAAATGAGGTCCACATCAAGGTCTCTGATTTAACACGATTTTGAGGATATCCCTTTTATATACGACCGAAACAACTCATCTACGAGTCCAGAGACAGAAGCTTTTATTAGGATATCCCCGGAGTCGAAGTTTGGCATTTTTAACATTATTTAAGCACATTAAGGTATTTAATCCTTGGCCCTTTATAACAATCACAACATCGGTTGCGAACCGACAAGATGTGATAGTCTATTATGACCTTGGAATTTTTCCTCTGCCTTTATTAGAAGTCTACAACATCGGCTGCGAACCGGCAAGATGTAGAAAACTTTTTATGGCTTTGGATTATTATTATACATTATTATATTCATTAATTATTTGTGTTGCCAAACCCCAAGTCCTACGGCTTTTATAACAATCCCAACATCGGTTGCGAGGCGGCAAGATGGAATAGTCTATTACACCGTAACACTGACAGTACCTTGATGTGTACCCAACTTTTATAAGCAAGAATTCTCTAAGGAAGAAATAAAAACTAATCATCGCCAAAACCAAAATAGCTTTAATTATTCCTAGATTACTATTTTTAGGTGAAACAAGCTTATGGGAACAAAAAGCCACAAGTAACTTTGATGAGCTCTAAAGAGAACCAACTACTCCACGTTTAGCAATCTAACTTATAAACAACTCTATCATTTCTCGTTCTTCGCAAATTTAAAATCTTAAATAATAAGATCCGCGAATGCTTAGCCAAATAATCAAGCCATGCATATATAAAGTCAAATACGGGAACTTGCAAACTCTTAAAAAGAATTCGCGTTTTATAGCTCCTTGTGTAAAAGACTAGCACAAGCTTATAGATTATAAATGGTTAAGGGGACAAGCTAGGGTTCAACACGCCCGGTCAAGTCATAATTTTATTCCTACTCTCACCAGCGGAAAGTCAACAAAAATGTCAAAACTTATTATATTTTTGCAAATTTTTTTAAAATTTTTCTCATTTTTTTGGATTTTTTCAATTTTTGAGGAGAAAAGGGGTTGCGAGAGAACACGGCAAAAATGCAAGGCAAAAATCGAATTGAAAGATTACCCCCCCAGACTAAAACGAGACATTGTCCTCAATGTCTTAAAGGTAAGGGTTCTCCTACATAAATCTAAGGCCGTTTATTAATTATGCCAAAAGATAGATGTAAAACGATAAGATTTTAGGATATCGGATAAGCAACGAATGATGAAACTCGAGTGGAGAGAAGCAAACCACGAGCACGAGAGTCTTCATCAATCGGGCAATCCTGGACACATCACAGAAAACAACGAAACACAAGAAATGGAAAAGGGAGCCCTCCTCATGTCACTTTATAAGAAAATAGATAAGAAGATAGATGGATAAGCATGGGGTGCCTCCCACGAAGCGCTTGTTTTTGTTAACCGAGTCACATGAGCTTGACTCGACCCCGAATTTAATTGTCCTTGGGGGAGCATGTGGAAAAGATAATCTCAATCGGACTTTCGTTCAAGATGTTTGGATAAACATTGAAGCATATGAAAGTTCCACTCCGATGAGATACCCACGGCTTAAAAGAAGGAGAGATGCCGGGGTCAAAGATTGTGTCTTCACTCCCGAAGGAGTGAAAAAGAGGAGAAGTCACCGGATAGGTGAAGAAGGGGAGAAAGATCATAATCAGAATGGGGATCCATTATTCATCCTCAAGATTACCATTTTTCTGATCTTGAATATCAACATTGAAGCTCTTATGGTTATAATCAACAAAGACCTCGGGCGGGAGGGTCGGAATGATATCATCAATAATAAAACTCTTAGGATAAAGTACATCTCCCCCCGGGTCGGGATCCTCTTCAAAATCATAGAAATCATACTCCGGAGGAGGTATGATATGAGTGAGTTCATCGGAGAACTCCTCATGAGGAGATTCAAGAATACGAGGAGAATCTGTGAGTTCCGGTATGGGCTCATCAAGATTAGAAAGAAGATCCTCCTCGCCCTCAACGTCCTCTAACCCTCCATCGAAAAGAGGATTAACTTTGCAAGAAGTATACTCATTATTGAATTCAAAAAGAGGGTTAGAGAAAATTCCGGAAGTAATCTCGGAAACGTCAAGGGAATCTCCATAAGATTGAAAATCACTTTCATCGTCGGATATTTCCTCGGACTCACTTGGGATTGGAACGAGGTTCTCAACTTTGTCTGATTCCGTTGCCGGAATAGTGGCGAGAAGCTCGTCCCCCATTTTTAGAGAGTCCTCTGGTTCCTTAGAAGGTAGGACGGGAGTGATTTCTGACGAATTTTCACAAACTCCCCACATAGAATCCTCATCATCGTCATCGTCATCGCAAACAAAAGTTTGACGATAATTAGAACTTATTTTAGCTATTTGTCTTTCAGCTAAAAATTCACCATAAGTTATCTGATGAGGTTCTTCTTGTGGGGGTTGTTTAAGCTCATTCTTCATTTCTTCAATTGTTTTTTGAAAATGAAGAATTTCTTGACGAAGTTCTTGTTTAGCCTTTTCAAACATTGGGTACTGTGGAAGTGAGTTATTATCAGAATAATCGTAATTGTCACAAGGACCATGTTCATAGACAAACTGGTTACTTGTTTGACAATCAGAGCTAAAGTGAGGGCCTCCACAGTACTCACAACAATATTGTTGCTGTGATTGATTCGGTGAATCATATGGATAATAATCATTCCCGAAGTTTTGATTACACGGAACTTGTTCATAGACAAACATGTTCCCTGTTTGACAATCAAAACCCGGGTGAGGACTACCTCCACAAAACTCACAAGAGTATGTCTCCATCTGATGTTGTGGGGGCTGGTTGAAAAAGTCGGTTGTTTCATGGTAAGAATAAGGATTTTGGTCATAGACAAACCCGTTTCCCGATTCCACCATGCTACAACCGGGACAATTCCCACCATTATGAGGACCTCCACACCATTGGCAACCATAATGGTAAGATGAAGACATAGAGAAGAAGAATTAAACGGATAGAGGGTAAGAGATAAAGAATCAAACGGATAAGAGGATTAAGAAGAATATTTTTGGATTTTTAAATTTTAGAAACATTGAAAATCACAAAAGAAAAAGGAAAATAAATTTTGAAGAGAAAATCTTTTTGGGATTTTATAAAAAAAATATTTACAAATGAAAACGATAACTCCACGAGGAAGGGTCTTCAAAACACGAATCGATAAACGGAATCACGCACTCACTTCAACCTTCCCCGGCAGCGGCGCCAAAAATTGATATGTTCAATTATAGATCAAGGGAGAATTGCAAAGGAAATATGCAAAACCCGAGTCGTTTGTCCCGACGAAGATTGAATGGAATTGTGATTCGGGATCGTGATTCATGAAGTGAATGTGAATAAGAGTGATTGATTTGGGTTTTTATGCTACAAATAATGAAATTATAAAAGAAAACAACTAATTAAACTAAAGGAACAATTAAGCTAAGCATGCTATTCTAAAAACGAAAATTGGAATTTAAAAATGTTATGCGACGAATTTTAAAAACGTAATTTAAAAGTGATTTTCTAAATTCTAAGCCCTAAAATTTTGAAAATAGTTTTCCTAAATTCTAAATAATAAAAGAAAATTTTGAGAAAAAGAAAAATATTTTTTCTTGACTTTTTAATTATTTTTTATGAATTAAAAACTAATTTAAACTATTTAAATGATTTAAAAATATTAAAATACTGAAGAAAAATCTGAAAATTTTTGAGTAATTCTAAAATTAATTTCTAAGTTTATGAAAAATAAATTCAGAAAGCTATTAAGCCTAAATAAGTTGTAACAGTAAATAAGCAATTACAAAATAAGCTAAAAATAAGCAATTAAAGGCCAAAAATTACAAGAAGCTCAGGACTTATTATTCACACTACTGGAAACTAGAATCAACCTAATAAGCTCAGAAAAGCTTACAGAATAAGCCCACAAAGCACTTAATGCAGCTGAAGTTTAAAACAGAACAATGGATTGAAAAGCAGTTTTGCAGCTGATTTATAAGCTTAATAGGAGCTATTGAGGGAAATCCAAAAGCACATACTTAAAGCTCATATGACCAGCTACTTAAAAACCAATTATGCCCAAAAGTTCTCACCAAATGCTAGCTTATTTGCTCACTAGATCAGGTGCCAAAAAAAAAACAAAAGCTGATGCAACAGATTAAGCAGTGCTATTGGCTGATTTGCAGACAATGAATAAGCCAAGGAATGAGCTCAAAATTTCAAAATAAGCTGAAACAGATTTACATTAACCTATAAGCTATTAATGTTCCAAAAATTAGACAATAAGCACTTTATTGAAGAAGCTAAAATTAAGCTGAAAAGAGGGGCTGGTTAAACTACTGCAGGTTGAGCTTCTATTCTGAAGTGCAGATGGCAGTGAAAGGCTTAAACTATTATGCATTCTGCAATTTTTATGAAATCAGTGAAGTCTATGTGGATCAAACCAATGTAACAGTACTACTTCTGAATATCTACTTAACTAATCATGCTGGACACAAAATTAAGCACAAACTAGGGCAAAAATAGATTAATCCTATGAGAGGCAATTCCATAACAGATCTAAAACTAACTTTTATACTAACTATCTCCAATCTCTAAAAACTTTAAAAACTGATAACAGCTGACTACAATCTACTAAACAAAGTGCAACTAAACTAGATCACAAGTCACCCAAGTGCAAAGAAGCAGTATTCTCAGTTTTAACCCATTTCAAACATTGATCCAAACACTACCTGATGACTAACTGATTTTGCATTTCAGCTAATGAGACAAAAAATAAGCATAGATTTTGATAATAAACTATCAACTAACTGTATTTAAGCATCAAAAATGAAAGGAATCTGAGATTAAGCACTTACTATAATCCAATAAGCAGTTGACCGAAGTTTGACTTTCATTCAACTTGAAACTGAGTACAGAGATTTGAAAACTGAAGAGGAAATACAAATAAATTGCAACAATAAAATAAAATAATCTAAACATAATCTAAATTAAACCTACTCCTAAACCTAAAACCTAACCACTAACTAGCTAACTCCTCAATTCGTGACTGAGTGGGCTATTTATAGCCATCAGAAGAACCTTCTGGGACTCCCTTCCATCAATCTACGCCCTTGGATCCAAGCTTGCTCCCTACGCTTCAACATCAGCCGTTAGATCATTTTTGTGATGTGGCTCCTCCAATCAGCTGTACACACGTGTCCCTGGCAGTTGTCAGTCCTTCTAGAAACTTTTAATCATTGGGTAATAATTGTTACGAGGTTAATTTATTGGGTACAGTAACTAGGGTTCTTGTCAGTGAAAATTGGGGATTTATTGTTTTGGCGCGTGTGTGTGGGGTGTGGGTTTTAGTTTTGGTTTGACTGAGGAGGAATAAGGGGAAGACCGGGTTAATTAATTTGGGGTTGGGCCGGGTTTGGGTGTAGGGAACTGGGCTGGGTCTTTTGTTTGGATGGGCTGGATTAGTAATAAGTGTAGGATGGGTTTGTGATATAGAATGGTGGGTTGGGTTCCATTGGTGGGTTAAATCCGGATATGTAATGTTTTAAAGTTTTAAGGTTTTAAGGATTTATAAGGACCATTGTTGTATTTTCTGAATTTCTAGGGACCATTGCTGCCATTCATCAAAACTAACTTCAAGGGCTGATCTTGTCAAACTTTGATAATTGGAGGACCTTGGTTGACTATTTGACCATAATTTCTTTCCCGGTTTCGGCTTTGACCATCTTCTATTCCCGTGCTCGTTTTCCCGGTTTTCCGTATCGTTTTGTCATTTTTCCTCGATACCCGTCCCTGCAAATAAAAACACAAAAACACAATATCTTTTGGCATTTTGGTCAGTTTTTGGTCGTTTTGGGTCCGGTTTTGGTCAAGAAAAAGTATGTGTTTAAGCACATACCAATCCACGATAAAAGCTACGATAGTAAGTGGTACGACGAACATTAAGATCACACCCAGGAGTCCGAAATCTTCTTCCAGATTATACGCCATATAGGTAGCAACAACAACAACGTACACAATTGCTAGGAATGTTATAAGGTGCGGCATTTTGAGGTTTTTATGAGAGGATTTAGTGGTAGAAGAATGAGGATTAAAATGGGGTATTTAAAGGAGAAAACTAGCCGTTACACAACCGTTATATGTTACTGTTCATAGCCGTTATTTTACTGTTCATAGGCACTATTCCTGACTGTTACACAGTACTATTCACAGCCTTTGGATTTATTAGGTGGCAAAATATTCAAATTTAGTTCATCTAGTAGGTATAAAACTGACAAAAATTGCGTTCCCTTAAGTATCGAATGGAAATTCCTAGACGACCTTTTTAGACCAAAGATATAACCAAGAACTAATAGCGAGACGATATTATTAAATGACATAAGAATAAGATAATATTATATGTAATATTATTTTTAAACTTGAGGCATTTTAAGCATATCAAACTCATATCCCAAACCAAATCGTTGTACGATTTCCCATTCTCATATTCCCTATCTGAATAAGTTAGAAATCCAAGCATAACTCTCTCTATACTTCATTTTTCCCAACCTCTCAACCAACACAGACTGAATCTCGGGACGAGATTCCCTCAACGGGGGGATACTGTAACCACTGGTAAAATTTCACCTTGTAATAAACTATACTTAACCTTTTTCCTACGTATAATTTTTTTTTATTATCTGATCATATCTATTATCTTATGTGACGTAGATCACATTCTCGATAAACGTGCTCGCATGCAACCCAACCTCAACGTACTTAATAAGCATCTTCATAAAAAAACTTTAAGATATCCCATTTACCACTATACGTTAATTCGTTAACGTGCGTTTAAAACTGAACGTTTCTTATCCAATAAGAGTTTTTATGAAACCCTAAGCTACCATAACAACATGTGAGAATAACAAAACCCTAGAAATACTAAAATACGATTTATTTGAGTAATGTACAAGCATCTAAAGCTCAAAAACCCTAATTCCGTTTTAACTCCCGATAAAACCCTAATTTCATAGAACTATGATTTTATGTATTAAATTCACAAACCCTAATTTATTTATATGAGATTTTTACAAAATATTAATGTACAAATCATTTAAGACAAGGTACAAGTCAATTATGCATAAAAACTATATATATTAATAAAAACCCTATTAAAACCCTAAATATATTTATTCTAAAGCACAATTTACAAGTCTTTCATACACAAACCTTAAAATTAAATTTTCCTAAACTCATTAAATGTTAGGACAAATCTTTAAACCTAATGTACAAGTGCCTAATGCACAAAATCCAAAAATCTCACTTATATACTTTATAACCTAATAAAAACTAACATAATATTTATAAAAATTAACCTAACATTAAAAATATATTTTCTATATTTCTAAACCTTTGGTACAACTCTATCAAGCACATGGTACAACACTTTAATACACAACATGGTTTTCCCTTCCTTTTACATACAAATCGATTACATACATATATATATATATATATATATATATATATATATATATATATACAAAACTCTAAATTATTTTTCTACTTTACAAATACATAAACAAAACCCTAACATTAACTAGCTACATCCTTAAAACCTAGGGTACCACACAACATAACCCAATGTACTACTCTAATATGCCACTCGATCCATATTTTCCTCCTTTCTCTTTTACCTAGTTCGATCTTAGATAAACCCTAACCAAATTAATACTATACTTACACCTAAGTAACTTTTATACCATAAGTAATCTTTAGGTTATAAATAAGCACACATGAACATGTCTAGTGAAGTAAGTAAACCCATGGTTCCTAATCAAACCACATCACCACCCCATAAAATCATACACGATCTCCCCCCTCCTCCATACACATGGAGCCAATAGAATTTTGACACACCTTCTTGTTCCCCTCATATGATACAAGGTGACGTAGCCATTTGAAAAAACCCTACCCTCTTTCTTTTCTATAAATAACAAACACACAACCTTAGTTTTCCCTACACCTATTCGAACCATTTCCACAACAGCCCACATCCACTTAAACACAGATCAAATCAGTTCATTTAGGAGCTAAAGAGAGGGATTGAGGAAGCCTAGAAGAAAGTGTTAGAGTTAATGTATAAATATTAATATACGTATGTCCGGTTTTAAACCCGAGACTCGGGATTGCACACAATAACGTGAGAGTTTCAATGGTTATGAATTAATTAAATATATTTTATATTTTAATTATTCATTTCACTAAACAAATACTTAACGAGAGTTAATACTTAACGGAGTTAGAGATAACGGTCGTTAAAGGACTAAATATGCAATAGAGGAATAGAAAGATCTAGAACCCCTTGTGTGGGCTAGAACCGGCCGATCCAACCCAATGGGTATTGGAGTCGGTTTGTGAGGCTTGGAGGAGAAGTCAGGGTTTACCTATAAATACAATTCACTTGTGTTTGGTTTTCCCTAATCTTGAATCCCTAACTATAGCCAAACTTCTCTTCTTTCTCTTCCTCTTGCTAAGGCTAGTCGACATTTTTATTCCCACTAGGGAATTCGACTTGAGTTATTAGCAATAAAGTGTTTGGTTGTTAGTGATCTTGAACCTAGCTTTTCTCATTGAAACGCTATCATTACGTGTGTACAAGAACGAGTGACAAGTTTATTTTAACTTGTGTGTGTTTGGTTAGTTCGATCCATATAAACCAATTAGGGTTTATATTTAGTTCTTGGAAGCACACGATTCCTTGTTCTTGCTAGGAATCAAATAAGGTACGTGTCTATTTAATTTTATGTTAATTAATTATATGTTAATAAGATCCTATCCGCTGCGTATGTGCTTTGATGTATTGTTCTTGATTATGTGTTTATAGTATTTTATGATTCACATATTCCAACAGTGGCATCATGAGCCGCGTTTTAACATGTAATTGATTACATAAAAACCTTAAAAATTGAATCTTCATTAGATACATGCAATTGTTTAATCTAGGGTTTATTTTTTTATATAAACCCTAATTGGGTCGACACCTAATTAAAAGATTTAGGGTTTTGGTTTTTGTAGAAAACTTGTAGAAAACCCTAGGTTTGCATGCAATTTTTAGGGATTAATTAATGAGTACCGTATGTGATGTCATTAATTAAATTAGATTGCGTACATGATATATTGACATGATAATATGTGTTAACATGATTATATGTGCAATATGGGATCCATGACAAAATCTTGCATACTTTGTCGTGGAAAGTTTTGTGTTATATTTGCCACATGATTTTAAGATATGATGAGGCGAAAAGTGTACCGCTTTTAAGGGGTCATTTAAGCCTTAAATCGTATTTATTTGATCAAATATTGCCCTAAATCGTTCCTTTTGTCATTTTAGGTACTTTTGAGGAGAAATCTGGAAAAGGAGGCATTTTGGACGTTTTGGAGCATTAAAGTGAAGAAAACGGCAAAGTCTCAAAAATCGGCTAAAAGTTACTCTTGACGGCGTCAAGATTTACTCTAGACGGCGTCATGCCTTGGCAAGAAAAGTTGGATGTGAAATTTACTCATGACGGGCCAGTGAAAATAGCATGTGAATTCTGACGGCGTCACGCTTTAACTTGATCGAGGGCGTCACGGCTTAAATCATAAGGGGACGGCGTCACGTTCATGGTTCGACGGCGTCAAGCCTTGATAAGCCAGAATGGATTTTGGTAGAGCTAAAGAGGGACGGCGTCAAGATGGTCATCCGGGAACCCTAAAAGCGGCGAGGTGACGGCGTCACACTCCATAAGGTGACGCCGTCAGATGTCAAAGTCTATATATAGTTTTCTAATTTTTTGTCATTAGAGAGAGCTTAGTGTGTGGAATTTTGGGAGAAAACCCTAAGACGATTTTAGCTACTTTTTCAGGGCTTTTTGTCTTGAGATCTTCCATGTTTCATTGAAAGATAAGTTATCAATTAATCATTCAATATGTCTATGTGTTGTTTGATTCTATCTTATTCTTGTCTTTTGTTTAACATGTTAGGCTAGTTTTATCTTGTGTTTGCTTAGATCTAATGAAACCTAGCTATTGATTATTGGTTGTTAGTGTGTTGTTAGTTGTATTGGATGATTGTTTATCTATGTTAGGCTTAAGAAAACTGGCTAACTTCCTATTCGGTAACTTGCTTGAACGTCTTAAGAAACATGAACCAAATGCGTACTAAAGGTTTTTATGGTTGTATTTAATGCACAAGCGAATTCTAGTGATCCCATGTTAGGAGCTTCCTAGCCGGCTCGACATAGGAGTGAAGTAGGAGCTTGTAGAGTTGGGGAAGTAAGTACGCCACCCCACGAATGGTATTAAGGAATACACCCGTCATCCACGCGACTAATACACACTAATTAACCGGTAAAAGATAGTTAGGGAGTAAGGAAATCTAAGTAAACACATTTCTCTACACATAAGTTTCTCACCACATTTTCATTTTTGTTATTTTATTTTATTTGCATTCGTAGTAATTTGGGTTAGTTGACTAGCAACTAATTCCGCCCACTCTATCAAAACCGAGATTTTACTTGCTTTCATAAAAATATAAAAACATAAAAAGAATCTTCCTCAACCCTTAGACCTAATTAGAGTAGTCTTTCATACCTAACGAACACTATTCCCTGTGGAGAACGATCAATCCCCCGTACTTACCACTACACTATACTACATCGGTCAGGTACACTGCCTGGTGGGGTTGTAAGCCTCTTGAGATCCCTCGAGAGGTAAAACCTGTTGTAAGGTTACAAAACCACGCAATCAAGTTTTTGGCGCCGCTGCCGGGGAATAGTTATTGTTTAGGTTGAATTTTTATTTCTATTAGGTCTACTCACTAGATTCCTTTCTAGTGAGATTTTTATTTTAATTTTCTAGGTTTTCTTTAGTCTATCTATTTTCTTCGTGTCTTTGTTCGTAACCATTACCGTCCGACATCATGGAAGATGGTAATATCCTTAACCCACACAACCCACCACCACAACAACCACAACCACCTCCTAGAGCCCGTACTTTAGGAGAGTATTCCCGTCCTAGCCACCATGGCTATCGAAACACCATTGAGCTCACTCAAGGAGCCAATATCACACCCTTGCGATCCGACACCATCCGGTTGGTGCAAAGCGGATGCGCATTCCATGGACTTCGTTCTGAAGATCCTAATCAACATCTCAAGGACTTTCTCAAAATCGTTGATTCTATAGACCTTGATGTTGCCACTCGAGAGACGACCCGATTGCGTCTCTTCCAATTCTCTCTGCGGGACCAAGCTAGTCAGTGGCTAGAACGTCAACCCGCAGGATCCATCACCTCTTGGGATGATCTCACTACTCGTTTCCTTGCTCAGTTTTTCCCACCGGGAAGAACTACCAAGCTAAGGAATGATATCTTGATGTTCCAACAACGTCAAGGCGAAACTCTCTACGAGGCATGGACTCGATTCAAGGACTTACTCCAAAAAGTCCCTCACCATGGCATAGAACTTTGGCTCCAAGTCCAAATCTTCTATGACCATATCAATCTCTCCACGAGGCAAACCATTGACCAAGCGGCCGGTGGCAAGCTACGTGATCTAAGTGCGGAACAATCATGGGCTCTCCTAGAGGATCTTGCTCTTTATGACAACGAAAGTTGGAGTGATCCCCGTGATTTGAATAAAACGGTCAAGGCAATATCTTTGCCTTCGAATAATTCAAGCACTTCCGACCGTAGGATCATAGAACTTGAAGACCAAGTCAAGTTTCTCATGAAATCCTACGAGGCTCCTAAACTTTCAAACCAAGTGAACAAAATCACTTCTTCATGTGAATTATGTAGTGGTCCCCACGACACTCGTGATTGCATGGAACTCCCCGAACAAGCTTTTGTGGACTACGCATCCTCGCGTACCGACGGAGCGGGAGACAAGTGGTACACTTTCAAACCCGAGCCAAACCCTTATGGGGATACATACAACCCCTCATGGAAAAATCACCCGAACCTTAGGTGGAAACAAAACCAAAACTCACAACAAACCAATTCTTCCAACCCACCTAATCGTTTCCAATCAAGCGGTTCCAACTCGAACCGTACTTTCAACAACAATCCTTCCGGCAATGGTAGTACCAATAACTTTGAAGGATTGATGTCTCAATTTATGGCATCTCAAGAAGCTCGGATAGCTAGATTCGAGACCGAATTCAATCAACAACAAATTGAGATGACCAATAAAATTGATAACTTGTTGAAAGCCCTCAATAACCAAGTGCTATCACCTCCACATAAGGACGCTAGGAACACAAATAGCGGACCCCAAGTCAAAGACCCTTCTTCATCCAAACATGTCCACTTCGTCAACGTTGTCACTATTAAACCAATCGATAGGAGCATGGAAGAAAGTGACAAGAATGAGGGTAGGATAGAAATGGAACCTAAGGATGAGGATAAGAAAGTCGAGGTTGATAAGGAAGTTAGGACAAGTGAGATTGAAGAAGTAGATGATGATGAGGACTACTTCAATAAGCTACCCACTAAGGAAGAGCGCGCATATCATACAAACTTATTCGATGACCCCGAGACATCATACTTCCTAGGTAGACCAATCATAGAAATAGGCGACCCTTCTAATCTCAACATACCATGCAACATCGGACATCTACATGTGTGGAAAGCTTACATCGACCTTAGATCACCCATAAACATCATGACTAGAGCCCACTACAACTTGATAATGAAAAATCAACTTGGGTATAGGATGTTCCCTGACAAGGGTTGGATGAGTAACTTCACGGGAAGAGTTAAGGGATTACCGGTTTATGTAGGAAACTTCACCTATGTCACCGACTTTGTAATTGTAGAAGATATCCGCCCAATAGTCGATGCATCCTTGACTCAAGTGGTTTTTGGAAAACCATTTGTTGGGGTCTCTAGAATGACTTATGAACCTTCCTTAGGGATAGTTAGATTTAAGGATGAGACCGATGAAGTAAGCTACCAAATGCCATATAAGATAGAACAATTCCAACACTTGTCAAGTGTTGAGAAGGAGCTCAAGCAAGCGGTCTACTATAGGAATGATGAGGATAGAAGTAAAGGAGTAGACTATGTTATGGAAAGGATATTCGGTTTCTACAAGGATTGTTTGAAATTAGGACCGGAATATAAAACCGGGAAGGAGAATGACCTAGGAACCGTGACCGATGATGGAGTCACGTAATGTACGTGACTTTGAGTCTAGCTACAAGACTCGTTAATAAAGAAAAGCGCTTCTTGGGAGGCAACCCAAGCTTTATTTGCTTTGTTTGTTTGTTTTGTTTGTTTGTTTGATTTTATTTGTTTCCGTATGTGTGTTTAATTTTTATTATTATTGATTCATGTTCAAAACTAAATTGTGAAAATGCTTTATTTTGTTTTTAACTTCGTCTTAACTACATATAAAGGTATTTTGCAAAAGTTAAGTGTAAGGGAAATCTAAATCGGTTTATTAGAACACAAATTAACATGAATCATAATAATAATAAATTAACATACATATTCGTATTTGTTTGAGTCAAATGCTTGTATCGAGTCATAATGATGTTTTGCAGGATTTCCAGGAAGTAAGGTAAAGGTTTTTCCAGAAATTTTCCGGAAACTTAAAATGAAAATTTTTGTCAGGTCATTTCTGACGGCGTCAGATTTAATTTTCAGAAATTTTTGAAAGTTTTGTTTTTAAAAAAGTTTTTATTAAAATCTCCAACTTATAATCTCCAGGAATCTGCAAAGTTATCATTCCACAAGCATTATATCCTTATATATAGATTTTATCCCGCCGATGTTATGCAGGTTTTCGTGTTTGTTTTCTCAGGTTTAACAGGTTATTTTGGACAAGGAAATGTTTTGAATCAAGCTTATGGCGATGCATTAGTCATGGAGCTTCGACATTACTTTGGAAGAAGATTTAACCGTGTTATTTCATTATCCACCGAGCGAATCAGGGGAGTATTTGATTTCATTCTTTTACTTTTTTCTTTTACATCTTGTTATTTGAACATTGGGGACAATGTTCATCTTAAGTGTAAGGGGAGGGTAAAAGTACGATTAGAGAATACTATTACGCTTGATTTTTGTTTGTTTGATAGTAGATGTGTAATAAAACTGAGAGAAATACTTGTTAAGGTAATTTTAGTGCCAAATTTAAAATTTTTTACAACATATAGGAGTGAAACTTTGATCTTAATGAGCGTCTCACGGATAGGAGTTATATGACTAGCACAAAAACCGTACCACTAAAAAATTTTCCACCCCCAAATATGTGAGGTTCACCCCTAGAATTGGTAGGAAAAGCCTTTATGCTATGATGTGTGTACCGGTAGCACTTAGATTCTAGAACTTGCGTTAGGACCATTCCAAGGCCACAAGTGAGACTACATTCGTGTAGTTAGATTTACTACATGATAAGAGGCATTAGGATTAACCCATTGTTTTACACCTGTGTTTTTGTTATAATTACATTGGCTACATTGGTCAAGTAATTCTCCCACACCCCTTTGCGTTGTACTCATTTTTAGTACACGATACCCCTAGTACACCCCTCAGAGCCTATCTTTTCGTTTCGACCTTTAAGCATTTTACTTAAAGGAAGAATTTGTTACAACCCACTAAAATGTACACCCAAATCGCCTTAGCCTACCTTGTATGCACTCATTTTTAGTGCATTATTGTTACAACATTTGTTTAAACCCCAAGTTAATTATCTAATTGATTACATGGTTGCTAAGTCGAGTCATATCCTTGTACATATTGTTTTGGGACGATTGGGACTCATGGGTAAAGTACTAGTATAATGGAGTAATGGGGAAGAACATCATTTATTACCCCCATATGTGCTAAATGTTTTAAAAGTACTCCAAGTTTTTCGATTATCTTAATTCGAGTCATTAGAATAGTATTTGTAAAGTTATGTAAAAGTTCAAGTGTAAGGGGAATGCAATGCCCCTATGATGTATTATTTTGGATGGTAGGGCAAAAGTGTATGCAAAAAAAAAAAAAAAAAAAAAAAAAAAAAAAAATACAAAAAAAAATGAGAAAAAGAAAAATAGAAAAAACATACGGACTACCATCCCGTTTCATTTTATGTTTGTTTTATATTTTTGTTATTTTGTTATTTTGTTTCTAGCTTAAGATCGAGTCTAGTCTTGGCTTAGCAACATTGTATAGTACATGTAATTGATCAAGATCTTTAACTAGCCACCAGTAAAATATCCCGTATCCAACAAAACCGTGTTTTCCTTTTCCCTACACCTAACGTTATAACCCATTTAAAAGCCCTCTTTGATAGTTTATCTTAGGTGCTTACGCCTAGTGGAGGAGGTTTTCGATCCTTTCCTAAGCCTATGGTAATCTATTTGCTATGACAGGTAGTGAGAGATATTTTCCGTTTTCATTTATGAGATTTATTTTGATGACACTTGAGAGATGTGAGTATCTAAACACTACTTGTGAGGTGCTAGTTTATAATCTCCGTGCTTATTATGATTGAAGTGGAACGATTATTTGTTGTAATTACTTTTATGTTAGCATTAAATGACCCCTAACTTGTATTTTGATTAGAATAAAAGCGCATTTGCTTGAGGACAAGCAAATCTCAAGTGTAAGGGTATTCGATGAGGCGAAAAGTGTACCGCTTTTAAGGGGTCATTTAAGCCTTAAATCGTATTTATTTGATCAAATATTGCCCTAAATCGTTCCTTTTGTCATTTTAGGTACTTTTGAGGAGAAATCTGGAAAAGGAGGCATTTTGGACGTTTTTGGAGCATTAAAGTGAAGAAAACGGCAAAGTCTCAAAAATCGGCTAAAAGTTACTCTTGACGGCGTCAAGATTTACTCTAGACGGCGTCATGCCTTGGCAAGAAAAGTTGGATGTGAAATTTACTCATGACGGGCCAGTGAAAATAGCATGTGAATTCTGACGGCGTCACGCTTTAACTTGATCGAGGGCGTCACGGCTTAAATCATAAGGGGACGGCGTCACGTTCATGGTTCGACGGCGTCAAGCCTTGATAAGCCAGAATGGATTTTGGTAGAGCTAAAGAGGGACGGCGTCAAGATGGTCATCCGGGAACCCTAAAAGCGGCGAGGTGACGGCGTCACACTCCATAAGGTGACGCCGTCAGATGTCAAAGTCTATATATAGTTTTCTAATTTTTTGTCATTAGAGAGAGCTTAGTGTGTGGAATTTTGGGAGAAAACCCTAAGACGATTTTAGCTACTTTTTCAGGGCTTTTTGCCTTGAGATCTTCCATGTTTCATTGAAAGATAAGTTATCAATTAATCATTCAATATGTCTATGTGTTGTTTGATTCTATCTTATTCTTGTCTTTTGTTTAACATGTTAGGCTAGTTTTATCTTGTGTTTGCTTAGATCTAATGAAACCTAGCTATTGATTATTGGTTGTTAGTGTGTTGTTAGTTGTATTGGATGATTGTTTATCTATGTTAGGCTTAAGAAAACTGGCTAACTTCCTATTCGGTAACTTGCTTGAACGTCTTAAGAAACATGAACCAAATGCGTACTAAAGGTTTTTATGGTTGTATTTAATGCACAAGCGAATTCTAGTGATCCCATGTTAGGAGCTTCCTAGCCGGCTCGACATAGGAGTGAAGTAGGAGCTTGTAGAGTTGGGGAAGTAAGTACGCCACCCCACGAATGGTATTAAGGAATACACCCGTCATCCACGCGACTAATACACACTAATTAACCGGTAAAAGATAGTTAGGGAGTAAGGAAATCTAAGTAAACACATTTCTCTACACATAAGTTTCTCACCACATTTTCATTTTTGTTATTTTATTTTATTTGCATTCGTAGTAATTTGGGTTAGTTGACTAGCAACTAATTCCGCCCACTCTATCAAAACCGAGATTTTACTTGCTTTCATAAAAATATAAAAACATAAAAAGAATCTTCCTCAACCCTTAGACCTAATTAGAGTAGTCTTTCATACCTAACGAACACTATTCCCTGTGGAGAACGATCAATCCCCCGTACTTACCACTACACTATACTACATCGGTCAGGTACACTGCCTGGTGGGGTTGTAAGCCTCTTGAGATCCCTCGAGAGGTAAAACCTGTTGTAAGGTTACAAAACCACGCAATCAAGATAGATCTTAAATTAGGGAAGACCCTAATATATTAATTAAAATTGGTTATGTGCAATGTGGTATCTAGTTAATAAAACTTACGCGGCCAAGCTATTTGGCGTCTGTGGACCATTGGGCACAATGAGCTCGAAAACCAATGGGAGTTTTGTTAATTAGATACATTAAAATTCACATAGATAATTAATAGGATTTATCAAAGAGGTTTGCATGTGGCTATATGATATTGATTAATGATCATATACGTGTTATTATGTGTATATTTTTTTATTTTTTTTAATTACTTGTTCTTTGTGTGTTTAAATTATGATGGATTGTAACAACAAAGAGGGTAATTTTTCAAAATAAAAATAAATGAACCTAATAACTATGAAACCTGTAACACCCCAACCCGATAAGGGTAGAAGTATTACGTTATGGTGACATATCAAAGTAAACATAAGCATATGACTAATTAATACAAAATGAATTTCAAAGGTTACAAGAGAAGATCTGAAAATACAAGGTTACAATGAAAATTACAATAATTACTAAATCTAGAATAATCTCTTCTAATCATATCCAATCAGGAAGTCTATCAAGGTATAGCCTTCTAAGTCCAAGATACTCTCCATTCATACCCAGCTCCCTACTAAAACCTGCCGCAGGAAAAGAAATGCGGCTGAGCTACGAGAGCTCATTGAACAAATATAACGATAACAAGGCAGTAGTAAAGAATAGTGTAAAGTAAATGAAGTAAAGGTCATGCAGATATGATAAGAGTTAAGGGTTAAATAAATGAATAAGAATAAAGGAAAAGTAAAAGGTTATAAGGTAAGGATAAAGGAAACAGTAATCCACTACGAGCCCAAGTCAAGTCAAGTATCAAGTCAAGTAACCAATATATCCAGAGGGGAGACCTCGGGATACCAAGTACAAGGTGAGGGGATACCTCCAAGGGTTGGAGTAGCTAACTCCCAAGATGTGAAAGACGTGTATCGCACACACCATCAGTCACCAAGTAAACAAGTAATATGATAAACAAGTCAAGTCAAGTCAAGTCAAATCTAGGATGCATCCATACGCCCCAGTAGGCCAAGTTCTACCTCTACGTAACAAGTCAAGTATCAAGTCAGGGACGGAACAGGTCATCACTCTCCTGCCCTAGAGTCATGCCATCGGTGCATCAATGAAATGGACATGAAAACCCTCATGCCTAGTATACAAGTGGTGGCTCGTAGTCTCAAACTGTGGGTCAAGGTTCAAGTATCAAGTATCCAAGTTCAAGTTTCATATCAAGTGGTTCAAGTCAAGTTTCCATTTCAAGTATATCATGTCAAGATTTATATCAAGGTTTATATCAAGGTTCAAGTCAAGGTTCAATAGATCATATCAAGGTTCATAATCAAGTGATTCTTAGGTTCATAGTAAAGATTTAATTCAAAGTTTTTATCAAATGTTCATTTAAAGAAAATCTTTTAATAATGGTTTTCATAAAAAAAATGATCTTTAAAAAACGGTTTCCATAAAGGTAGTATTAAAAATAGTTTTCATAAACTTTTAGTAAAATTAAAAAGTGGTATCGCATCGTGCTCAACATCATCGTTTTAAAATAACTTTTCTCAAAACATTTTCATGGATAATTAAGAAAGGTTTTCGTATCCAGTTACAATATCAAATGAACCTTCAAGGTATACAAGGATTTAAATATTCATGTCACAGGGTGAAGAACGAATTATATCAAGTATCAAGGGAACATAGCAAGGTTAACAAATCAAGGGAAGCATAGCAAGGTTCATAAATCAAGGGGAGCGTAGCAAGATTCAAGGGAAACAAGATAGAAAAGAGAGAGAGTTCATGAGAAACCTGTGAAAGGTCAGAATATCTGTACCTTATTCGAATCAAAAGTAAACAACGAAAGAAGAGTCACAAGATAAAGGATCACTCCCGCTTCACGGAACCTATACGAATTAAATATCAAATATTACTTTAAGTTCAATGAATTTTAGTATGCTTTCCCTTTTTTAGTAACTTTCTAACTTTAGTAATTTCCCGTTTTAGTAAGTTTTCTTGAATTAGCCAAATTAGTCATTTATCGTTAATGTTACCATTTAGTCCCGTTAAATTCGTTAAAATGACAATATACATGAATTTGGGTTTATTATTATAATGTATGTCAAAATAGGGTCTTAATGTGCCTAATTAATAAAGTATGGTGTGATATATGAAAATGATGGAAAGTAGGCTACAATATTATATGCTACATGTGCCTATACTAACCAAAAGTCAATTCGTTTTACACATACTGTCCATGATTTGATAATTCGAACTCATGACCAAAAGAAAGAAGAAAAATGTGACATGCCTTACTACATCCATACTGACATGCTACTCTTTTTATATTACCATTCTTTCACTGTACCAAAAGCAACCAATTTACTCTTATTATATTTAGCTTCGAATAATAGGACAGAAAGAGAATTCATGCATGCAACCTTATTCTTCTACTCGACACCCTCATAGCAACTGTATGGGTTTTCGAAATATAATAACGAAACAAACCAGTCTTTCTTCTTTTCTTTTAGCTCGTTGGGATTGGATACCATTTATGTTTGGGTCGTGTAAAGTGGGTCAAAAACCGATTCAGTCTCACCGTTTCTAAATGTCGACATGTAGGGTTTATTAAAGGGTTATTTTATGTGAAAAAGGTTGTGAGTTTTATGGGTTGCATACATGGTTGTTCTCAACAGTTTTATGACTCTATTCATGGTTGTAGTTCGACACAGAGAAGGCACAAAAGAACATGTTATTTCTTTTTATATTGACACAAAACAAACTTCCCCATGGCTGTTGTACGACACACAAGAAAACACAAGATAGCATGTTATTTCCTTTCTTTTATTTCTGTTTGTAATGGGTCAGATTCATCAGACTAAAAGTCGTGTATTTATAGTCATGTTCATGCGTATAATATGGTCCATAAACAAGACACAAATGGTTCACATGCTAGGCTTTCAGTTTGTTATTTTATGTGTTATCTTCATGATTTCATGCGACTCTTAAAACGTATTCATGTTGGTATGTCTACTGATTTATATGGTCTCATAAGACCTTTCATACGATGATAACGAGATCAAAAAAAAAAGGATGAAACAAAGTCGAACCCATACCCTCGTAGCGTGATCACAAGAGAGAACAAAAGAAGCAAAGGAATCCCACGAACAAAACTCAACCGAAGCAATCCTAATACCCCACGAATCTGCTGTAAACACCGCGTCAAACCACCACCTCGAACCAAGAAAACAATGCACTCGATCTCTCCTTTGAACCATAAACAGCCCACTTGTAATCACCAAGTAGGAGACACCAAAAGGACTTCCTTTGCTTTGTTTTTGAACCGCACAGTAAGGAAGAAGAAAGCAGCAGCCGCCAATATTTGTTATAGGTTTTTAGGGTTTGCTTGATTAAAAGTCTTGTGTGCAGTGGTTATAACGAAATAATATGTGCATGTATACTATAAAGGAAAACGTGTGAGGGATTGAGTCAAAATAGGAAACATGCAAATATTATGGGATTCTAATTGACAAAACAAAATGTGGCATGATTTGGTTTAGGTAGAAACGTGTGATGGCTTCACATTTTTGGTAGATGGCTTAATTTGTGGGCCTAAATGATAATATAGAATTTTCTGTTACACATTACATTTAGGCGTGGGATATTTTAGATTAAATGTGTACTTTTTGTTTTATTTGTTCAACTATCAAAGTTAAATACTTAAGGTATAACCGGAATTAGATATCGTAATGTTTTACATGTCATTTTATGAATTTGAGATGTAACACCCCAACCCGGCAAGGGTAGAAGTATCACACTAATGGCTTCATATCAGATCAAACAAAGCATACATTCAAAAGTAATACAAAGATTCTCAAAGGTTACAAATGAAATACTGAATACACAAGGTTAAAAAGGGAAATTCTCAATAACTACTAAGTCTAAATATAATGTCTTCTAATCATTGCTAATCCTTAATAGCTATCAAAGTCTTCTAAGTCTGAGGTTCTCTCCACTCATAACCCAGCTTCCATCTAAAAACCTGCCGCACACGAAAAGAAAACGTGCGGCTGAGCTTAAAAAGCCCAGTGAACAGATATATAATAAACGGAAAACGAAAGTAAACAGAAATGAACAGAAGTAGCATAATGAATAAGATATAAGTAAAGGTATAAAGAGTAAAGGTTTAGGACAGTCATCCACCACGAGCCCAAACAAATCACATATCATATCATATCATATCAAATCTTCATAATCATATAGAGGGGAGACCTCTCAGATAATCAGATAATATGAGGGGTGTCCTCATTCTTCAAATGGAGTAGCTAGCTCCCGAACTTTGTGAAAGACGTGGATTGCACCCATCATCATTCACCGAAACATATCATATCAAAACGAACTGTCCACGAACACGGACACGAACCTAGGATGCATCCATTCGCCCCCCGAACAAATCATATTGGCCATATCAAATCATATCATAGTGAGCTCATATCAAATCAAAATGGGGACGGTGTAACCAAATCACTAGGGCTACACGCTAGTCATGCCATTGGTGCATCAATGACACGGCCATGTTACCTTCATGGCTAGGAAACGAACTTGGCTCGGGTATCAAACTGGGAGTCAAAGGTCCAGGTCATAGGTTCATATCATAATCAGAGTGTCACATCAGAAAGGTCATATCAGAAGGTTCATATCAGAAGATCAAATATCCCAGGTCAATATCCAAAAGGGTCAAAGTATCAAATGGTCAAATCTTCAAAAGGTTCAATATCAAAAGTACTTTTCAAAAGGTTTTCTCTTAAGGTTCATTTAAAACAATCCTTCAAAATAGTTTTCATAAATGGTCTTTCAAATAGTTTTCATAAAACGAACTTCAAAAATAGTTTTCTTAAAGTCAATATATCATGCTTGAAAAAAAAAAAAAAAAAAAAAAAAAAAAAAAAAAAAAAAAAAAAAAACCTTTACAAAATACTTTACTTAAAACATTTCCATCTCATATCAAAAAGGTCTTCATATCATAGGTCCAAAATCAGAGATCAAAGGTCGAAGCAAAGGTGTCATAGCAAAGGATCGTAACAGAGTATCAAATCAGAGATTTAACAGATCAGAAAAGAATCATAGGAAACCTTACAGAGAAGGTCAGAATATCTGTACCTTATTCGAATCAAAAGCAAACAACGAAAGAAGAGTCACAAGACAAAGGATCACTCCCGCTTCACGGAACCTATACGAATTAAATATCAAATATTACTTTAAGTTCAATTGAATTTTAGTATGCTTTCCATTTTTAGTAATTTCTTATATTTATCACGTTTTCTGATATAATAACGTTTAGGATTAAAAATGCCAATTAGATAGCTTCAGACTTAATATGATACATATTTTAGTTTAGGTTAATATGTCACCTTTAGGCATTTTAGGATTTAATGGTTCTAAATTGTAAAGTATAGGGTGATTTATGAAATTTAAGGGAATAAAGCAAAAGTAATATATGTTGTACTGCTTATATTCCAACAGTCAAATGACCCACACCTTTAGCCATGTGAAAAAGATTCCAAATACAACAAAGAAAGGAACTAACCCATGCAAGCACTCTTTCTTACTAAAATATTTGTTGTACAACCATAACCCACGTCACTCTTTCTTTCTTTTTATTTGCTTGCTTGCTTTACTTTGGTGCCCTCTTGCCTTACAATGTGAATTTTACATGAATTTGACTGGTTATAGTTTTCAAGTGAGTGAGGATTTAGTCATGTTAAAACAACAGACTCTACTTAATACCCATGCGTGAATACCATTTCAAACACCAACGACATTTTGTCAAAACTCAAACCCCACCCATTAACTAGCCTCCTGCTACGGCACCAAGACACAACACCAATGCCCACAAATACGAGACATGCTCGATCTCTAAATACCATGCGTACAAACTTTCTTCTATTTCGTATGGAATGTATTTTGAAAACGACATGCATACAAAACAACCTTCAAGACCACGACACAAAACCCCCGCGACACCCTTTTTAACGCCACACAACACACACAAGACCCATCTACACTCACCTCGTTACTCACTAAGATAAGCACGTAACCCACCCTTGGTTCGCAGCCTAACTCGTCTCACAAACAGCCCTCCTAGTGACTCATTATCACAGCCACACGACACCACAAAGGCCACATAAATTCATGCACCTACACGCTACTCGACACCCTCCTAGCTACTGAATGGATTTAGAAAAATAATAACAAAAGCAAGCATATGCTACTCTTTATTTTCGGTTCGAATAGGATTAGTTTTCACAGCCTTTAGTTGTGTATTTAGGTTACAACATGCGTCTTAATGGGTCGAAAAATAAAACAGGCTGCAGTAGGTTCTTATTGGGGTTTTAGATTGTGAGTTCATGCATCCACATCCATAATTTCATGTATGCTCTTGTGTTTTAAAACCGGTTAACGACTTGAATGACAAGAATACATATTCAATTAGACATATGATGATTAGGGTTTTATATTGCATTAGTTTTATTAGGTCTTATGAATGTATATGTCGAATGGATTCAAGAAAAAAAAAAAAAAAAAAAAAAAAAAAAAAAAAAAAAAAAAAAAAAAAAAAACAAGTGAGTGTTACCTTGTAATAACAAGACGAAGAAAAGAGAATGAGAGCAAGGAACCAACAAATTTACACCCACAATCACGAACAGCACCACAACCACCTTGCACGATCTAGAGGAAGAAATCAAATAGCAGCCGTGTGTGTTTATTTGGGGGATTTGTCGTATGATTTGAGTAGGAAGAATGAAAAGATGAAACGTATAAATAAAATGAATGAAGGGAGCGTACCCCTTTCTTAATGGGATAATAATTTTTCATTAAATAAGTTTGATTATCATTCGGTTATATATGGGATGATTGGACCGAATATTGCGACTTTTATTGTGTAAAGAGAAGACAAATATTTTGGGTAATTAAGGTAGTGAATTTCCTTTAAATGGGGCGTATCTTGTGGCTGTTATTGGGTACAAAGAAAACAAGTGTTTTGACATTATAAGACTATTTAAATGTGTGATAACTTAGTGGCATTAGTAAAGGTTTTATTTGTATAGACTTTCATATCATTAATGTATAATTAGGCTATGTTACATTATTTGCCATTATATTCCTAACATATAGTTTTTAGGTGTCAATTAATTGTTATCAACTTAGGTAAAAGTTCAATTTAGACGTAAAATTAGGAATCTGAGCTTCCGGGTTTTACAACTCTTCCCCTCTAAAGAAAATTTTCGTCCTCGAAAATTGAAGTCGCAAAGTTAAACGAAGTCGCAGCGAGTCAAAAAAAAATCATCACAACCATTCTCACGCCCGAGGAGGTTCTTCCAAAAAGATCTTCAGACCAAATAGTTTCTCATGACTCAAATCAAAACGAGGTGGGTTCAAATTCCTCAGAAGGAAACAAAATAAGTTGATCTTGATAAAAAGGTCCATGTAACATGAAATGGACGATAGGCAAATCTTTAGAAAGCTCATATAGAATACGAACAAGATTTCACATCGAATTAACTGTATCAATAGTAGGGAGTTCTAAAGGGAGTTCAAGATTTATTACTGAGGTCAACAAAATGCAAAACGAGAGTCCAAACTCATCCAGATATTTAACGAACGAAGGTAGGGTATACGCTTAGGTAGAATGAACCTAAAGTCTCACTAATCACGGATAATCCAACGGAATTTCAAATTCTAAACTTCTTAGGTACTCCCCAAGATATCCTATGCCCACAACAAGTGCACGTTATATGATGGAAGTATTATCACGTTGGCCAGACGTCATAATACTGGCATCATATAAATATGCCCTCATGATGGTCATACTTTATCTCAAGTCGTAATCAAAACCACCTATCTTAATCCACCTAGTACTTCTACAGTCTCAAGGTCTACAAAATCGAATGCCATAGTCAAGGGAAAAAACAAAACTATTTGCAAGAGTATCAAAATTCCAGATTGCCTAGCAAAAGTGAGGCACGCCGTCACAAGCATCATATCTTCCACAATTCGCCAAAATCTCTCAAAACAAGGCCATCACCGAACATACGAAAAAAATAAAAAACAGACAGAAATGCTTCTAGGAAACTTATATCATTAAAGGATCTTATTACTGTATAACGAAACTTAAGAGGGTCAACGGAACTGGAAATTAGTTGCCAAGAACTTCAGCCTTCATAGATTCAAAAATTTTTTTTTCCACACATAAAGGGTATGTTTCAGAAATCCACTCATTCAACACATCCAATCTCTTCAAGTCTGGTTAATCTGTCTTCGTTTGTCCATCAATTCGGAAGTGAAACCAAAATCGGGAACTTGTGTCTGATTCGCCGAGCCTCCTGCAGTTCTTCTTGGAATATGATGGAGTAATGTGAATTCCTGGCATGCTCTTCATCATTCAGTCTGCTTCCGCTCTCAATTCACCTTAGTACAACCAAGATGAATAGGGAAGTGAGACTGTACGTCTCCATCAGCTTCGGGTTCGCCGTCTTGACTGGGTTGTCTTCTTCTGCATCGTCAACACCTCTGACTTACAAGGAACGTCTTCACTCTTCAGGGTAGCCGCTGTTGTTGTCAACTACAAGTCGGGCAGTGAAGTAACTCTTCTGACGTGCTTCTAGTTGTCCTGGTGCATACAAAAAACCTTCTGTGCTGCAAGGGAGTACCACCGAGTCTCTTCCTGATTTATCCCAAACTTGTTTCGCCCGAGGTAAGGAAACTAACTTCTATTTCAGCTTTTCCCAAACTCCGTTCTAAATCAAACTAAGCTGCTTCTCTCTGTTCACGAAATTTCTCAATGGTATCATAAGTTGCAAACATCTTCCAGAATTCTTCTGCAAAGTTCAAAGGGTTTCAGTTCTCCATTCTGTTGTCGGTCTTGACCACATGGTGATGATTTTCAAAAATTGCGGAATATAAAGAGGTATCCTCGATTACGAACATCGTCGTCTCTGCAAATATCACTCTCTCAGAATGTACGATTGATCGACGAATTTTCTAATGAAGCGCAAAGATGATTTTCATGCTCTTCCTCGTCTCCGAACGTACTATTAAGTCATACAATGACCATTTGTCCAAGCACTCACGAGAAGACATCATTCATCAAATTCGCAAAAACAATCAGAGCTTTAGCTAATACTATTAGCGTCACTAATCGTCATAGCAGTCTTTTACGAATACTGAAGGCGATTCCAAGAATAAAATCAATTCATCAGAAGGAAACTTCGCGCTCTGAAATTAAACAAACACATAATCGTTTCAGGGTAGAGAAATATTGGCTCCTAACGGTATTACGGTTCAGCTTCCTGTAATCAATACATATCTCCAGTCACCATCCTTCTTTATCGCGATTGAAACTAAAACACGCCCAGAAAATACACTTAGGTAAACTCATTTCCTGGTCTTCAGTTGCTGCTCTTCCCGGTTGCTCAAATTAATTTATATGATCCCGGACACATCTGAAAAACACCTTCGCCTGATGACTAGACAATCTCTCTGTGTCAAGTCAAATCCTACTTCACGCTCCGATGGAAAATTTTGGTGGTTTGATCAGGAATCATATTCAAGAAACGCAGGGTGCCAAGTAACTCTCAAGACAAGGTTCATTCATTGGTGTATGAAATGGGTTCTAGGAAAACTTCATAGCCGCGAAAGTAACACAGGAGTCTCCAGAGTAATAGTGATAGCCAAAGGTTTAACAGTCGGAAATCATGGTAGGGAGTTTCAAAATTGTTGCAAACGTCAAAGGTGAGACATAGAAGGGTAGTTGTCAATATTTGACTGGTCACTCAACAAATTCCTTGCCAGAATAAAATTTAAGTTGATTATCCAAAGAAATACGGATCACAAATCAAATCTTTATCATTCAAAAGTGAGGGGGAAAACGTTCTTATACTCGTGGTGACACACCACAAGACTTCTCATAGGGATAGGGGTGGGTGAAACGAAATCAAATAGTGTCGGAAGATTCATAGATACTTATCAAAAGCAAGAGACAAAACAAAACATATCAAGTACGCCATCGCCATGGAGGTTCTCAGAGTGATCGAAGAGGCATCAAAATGATTAACGAAAGGATCAGACGTCAGAGTCAATATCTGAAGATAAGGATCAATTAGTGTCAGGCAAATACTATGCAGTTCTCAAAGCCTTCCAGATTTAATCAGATTCAAATTTCAGGTGGTGTAAGGTGTGAGCTTTCAATTTCCCAAAAGTGATATCAATCGGATCTAACCAAAAGCAAGGCACGAATCAGAGTGATGCGGAAGCAATGATACTTAAACAAATGCCTTATAGTCTACCCATTCCTCACTGGTCAATACTTACGTTCCTATAGGGGAATCTTAAAGCAAATTTTTAAAGGTTGTCCTACGAGCGCCTACAGGGAAAACTTAGTGGTCCTAACTTACACAGGCCAAGGGTAAATGTATTACGAATCGCAACCTGTCTCTGATACCATAATTGTAACACCCCAACCCGGCAAGGGTAGAAGTATCACACTAATGGCTTCATATCAGATCAAACAAAGCATACATTCAATAGTAATACAAAGATTCTCAAAGGTTACAAATGAAATACTGAATACACAAGGTTACAAAGGGAAATCTCAATAACTACTAAGTCTAAAAATAATGTCTTCTAATCATTGCTAATCCATAATAGCTATCAAAGTCTTCTAAGTCTGAGGTTCTCTCCACTCATAACCCAGCTTCCATCTAAAAACCTGCCGCACACGAAAAGAAAACGTGCGGCTGAGCTTAAAAAGCCCAGTGAACAGATATATAATAAACGGAAATGAAAGTAAACAGAAATGAACAGAAGTAGCATAATGAATAAGATATAAATAAAGGTATAAAGAGTAAAGGTTTAGGACAGTCATCCACCACGAGCCCAAACAAATCATATACCATATCATATCATATCATATCAAATCTTCATAATCATATAGAGGGGAGACCTCTCAGATAATCAGATAATATGAGGGGTGTCCTCATTCTTCAAATGGAGTAGCTAGCTCCCGAACTTTGTGAAAGACGTGGATTGCACCCATCATCAGTCACCACATATCATATCAAAACGAACTGTCCACGAACACGGACACGAACCTAGGATGCATCCATTCGCCCCCCGAACAAATCATATTGGCCATATCAAATCATATCATAGTGAGCTCATATCAAATCAAAATGGGGACGGTGTAACCAAATCACTAGGGCTACACGCTAGTCATGCCATTGGTGCATCAATGACACGGCCATGTTACCTTCATGGCTAGGAAACGAACTTGGCTCGGGTATCAAACTGGGAGTCAAAGGTCCAGGTCATAGGTTCATATCATAATCAGAGTGTCACATCAGAAAGGTCATATCAGAAGGTTCATATCAGAAGATCAAATATCCCAGGTCAATATCCAAAAGGGTCAAAGTATCAAATGGTCAAATCTTCAAAAGGTTCAATATCAAAAGTACTTTTCAAAAGGTTTTCTCTTAAGGTTCATTTAAAACAATCCTTCAAAATAGTTTTCATAAATGGTCTTTCAAATAGTTTTCATAAAACGAACTTCAAAAATAGTTTTCTTAAAGTCAATATATCATGCTTGAAAAAAAAAAAAAAAAAAAAAAAAAACCTTTTCAAAATACTTTACTTAAAACATTTCCATCTCATATCAAAAAGGTCTTCATATCATAGGTCCAAAATCAGAGATCAAAGGTCGAAGCAAAGGTGTCATAGCAAAGGATCGTAACAGAGTATCAAATCAGAGATTTAACAGATCAGAAAAGAATCATAGGAAACCTTACAGAGAAGGTCAGAATATCTGTACCTTATTCGAATGCAAAGCACACAACCAAGGACAAATCATGAGACACCGGGTCACTCCCGCTTCACGGAACCTATACGAATTAAATATCAAATATTACTTTAAGTTCAATTGAATTTTAGTATGCTTTCCATTTTTAGTAATTTCTTATATTTATCACGTTTTCTGATATAATAACGTTTAGGATTAAAAATGCCAATTAGATAGCTTCAGACTTAATATGATACATATTTTAGTTTAGGTTAATATGTCACCTTTAGGCATTTTAGGATTTAATGGTTCTAAATTGTAAAGTATAGGGTGATTTATGAAATTTAAGGGAATAAAGCAAAAGTAATATATGTTGTACTGCTTATATTCCAACAGTCAAATGACCCACACCTTTAGCCATGTGAAAAAGATTCCAAATACAACAAAGAAAGGAACTAACCCATGCAAGCACTCTTTCTTATTAAAATATTTGTTGTACAACCATAACCCACGTCACTCTTTCTTTCTTTTTATTTGCTTGCTTGCTTTACTTTGGTGCCCTCTTGCCTTACAATGTGAATTTTACATGAATTTGACTGGTTATAGTTTTCAAGTGAGTGAGGATTTAGTCATGTTAAAACAACAGACTCTACTTAATACCCATGCGTGAATACCATTTCAAACACCAATGACATTTTGTCAAAACTCAAACCCCACCCATTAACTAGCCTCCTGCTACGGCACCAAGACACAACACCAACGCCCACAAATACGAGACATGCTCGATCTCTAAATACCATGCGTACAAACTTTCTTCTATTTCGTATGGAATGTATTTTGAAAACGACATGCATACAAAACAACC
Organism: Artemisia tridentata subsp. tridentata; assembly: GCA_021014915.2. NCBI lineage: Eukaryota > Viridiplantae > Streptophyta > Magnoliopsida > Asterales > Asteraceae > Artemisia > Artemisia tridentata. The sequence continues at coordinate 4,574,715 of CP139503.1, forward strand.
TTCAAGACCACGACACAAAACCCCCGCGACACCCTTTTTAACGCCACACAACACACACAAGACCCATCTACACTCACCTCGTTACTCACTAAGATAAGCACGTAACCCACCCTTGGTTCGCAGCCTAACTCGTCTCACAAACAGCCCTCCTAGTGACTCATTATCACAGCCACACGACACCACAAAGGCCACATAAATTCATGCACCTACACGCTACTCGACACCCTCCTAGCTACTGAATGGATTTAGAAAAATAATAACAAAAGCAAGCATATGCTACTCTTTATTTTCGGTTCGAATAGGATTAGTTTTCACAGCCTTTAGTTGTGTATTTAGGTTACAACATGCGTCTTAATGGATCGAAAAATAAAACAGGCTGCAGTAGGTTCTTATTGGGGTTTTAGATTGTGAGTTCATGCATCCACATCCATAATTTCATGTATGCTCTTGTGTTTTAAAACCGGTTAACGACTTGAATGACAAGAATACATATTCAGTTAGACATATGATGATTAGGGTTTTATATTGCATTAGTTTTATTAGGTCTTATGAATGTATATGTCGAATGGATTCAAGAAAAAAAAAAAAAAAAAAAAAAAAACAAGTGAGTGTTACCTTGTAATAACAAGACGAAGAAAAGAGAATGAGAGCAAGGAACCAACAAATTTACACCCACAATCACGAACAACACCACAACCACCTTGCACGATCTAGAGGAAGAAATCAAATAGCAGCCGTGTGTGTTTATTTGGGGGATTTGTCGTATGATTTGAGTAGGAAGAATGAAAAGATGAAACGTATAAATAAAATGAATGAAGGGAGCGTACCCCTTTCTTAATGGGATAATAATTTTTCATTAAATAAGTTTGATTATCATTCGGTTATATATGGGATGATTGGACCGAATATTGCGACTTTTATTGTGTAAAGAGAAGACAAATATTTTGGGTAATTAAGGTAGTGAATTTCCTTTAAATGGGGCGTATCTTGTGGCTGTTATTGGGTACAAAGAAAACAAGTGTTTTGACATTATAAGACTATTTAAATGTGTGATAACTTAGTGGCATTAGTAAAGGCTTTATTTGTATAGACTTTCATATCATTAATGTATAATTAGGCTATGTTACATTATTTGCCATTATATTCCTAACATATAGTTTTTAGGTGTCAATTAATTGTTATCAACTTAGGTAAAAGTTCAATTTAGACGTAAAATTAGGAATCTGAGCTTCCGGGTTTTACATGAGATCAAGGGTATTCTAGGTATTTTACGTATTCAGAAATTTTGGGTTTTACAACTTCTTCCCCTCTAAAAGAAAATTTTCGTCCTCGAAATTTGAAGTCGCAAAGTTAGACAAAGTCGTAGCAGAACGCAAAAGATCGTCATAAACATTCTCACGCTCGGGGAGGTTCTTTTGAAAAAAAAATCTTCAAACCAAATAGTTTCTCATGACTCAATCAAAACAAGGTGGGTTCAAATTCTTCAGAAGGAGACAAATCAAGTTGATTCTGATCAAAAGGTCCATGTAATATAAAATGGATGATAGGCGAATTTTCTGGAAAGCTCATATGGAAATACGAACAAGATTTCAAATCGAATTAACTGTATCAAAAGTAGAGAGTTCTACAAAGAGATCAAGATTTATAACTGAGGTCAGCAGAATGCAAAGCGAGAGTCCAAACTCATCCAGATATCTAATGAACAAAGGCAGAGTATACACACAGGTAGAATGAACCTAACGTCTCACTAATCACGGATAATCCAGCGGAGATCAAATTCTATACTTCTTTGGTACTCCCCCAAGACATCCTATGGCCACAATGAGTGCACGTTATATGGTGTAAGTATTATCACGTTGATCAGGCGTCATAATACTAGCACCACATAATTATGCCTTCATGATGATCATACTTTATCTCGAGTCGTGACTATAACAACCTATCTTAATCCACCTAGTACTTCTACAATCTCAGAGTCAACAAAATCAATGTCATAGTCAAGAGAGAAAGCAACTGTTCGCAAGAGTATCGGAATTCCAGATTGCCTAGCAAAAGTAAGGTACACCGTCACAAGCATTAGATTTTCCACAATTCGCCAAATTTCCTTAGAACAAGGCCATCATCGAACATACGAAAAATAAACACGGAACTGAAATGCTTCTAGGGGACTTAAATCATTAGAGGATCTTATCACGATATAACGAAGCTTAAAGGAGTCAACGGAAATGAAAACTAATCGTCAATAACTTCGGTCTTCACAGAATCAATTCTTCCAAACATAAAAGGTCTGTTTCAGAAATCCGTTCATTCAAAACGTCAAATTTCTTCAAGTCCGGTTAATCTGTCTTCGTTTTTCCATCAATCTAGAAGTGAAGCAAAATCGTGATCTTGTGTCTGGTTCATCAAGCCTCCTGCAGTTCTTCTTGGAATGTGATGGAGTAATGTGAATTTCTGGCATGATCTTTAAGTTCCTTCATCATCCAGTCTGCTTCCGCTCTCAATTCATCTTAGTACAACCAAGATGAATAGGGAAGTGAGACAGTACATCTTCGTCAGCTCCAGGGTCGCCATCTTCCTTCTGTATCGCCAACACTTCTGCCTTGTAAGGAATGTCTTCACTCTTCAGGGTAGTCACCGCTGTTGTCAACTCCAGGTCAGGTAGCGAAGTAATTCTTCTAATGCGTTTCTAGTTGTCTTGATGCATACGCAAAACCTTCTGTGTTGCAAGGGAGCATAACCGAGTCTCTTTCTGAAATGTCTCAAAATTTGTTCCGTCTGAAGGTATGGAAACAAATTTCTATTTCAGCTTTCCAAAACTCCGTTCTCAATCAGACTAAGTTGTTTCTCTCTGGTCACGAAATTTATCAAGGGTAACGCAAGTTGTAAACGTCTTTCAGAATTCTGATGCAAGTTTACCATTTTGTTATCGGTCTTGACCATTCGGTGATAGTTTCAAAATTTGCGGGATTTAAAGGGATATTCTCAATCAAGAAAAACCGTTGTCTCAACAGATATCAATCTCTCAGAATGCACAAGTGATCGTCAAATTTCTTACAAAGTGCAAGAATGATTCTCATGTTCTTCTTCGTCTCCGAATGTACTATTAAGTCATACAATGACCATTTGCCCAAGTACTCACGAGAAAACATTCATTTATCAAATTTACAGAATAGTCAGAGCTTTAGCTAATACTATTAGCGTCACAAACCGTCATATCAGTCGTTACAAATACGGAAAGCGATCTCAAGAATAACCTCAATTCATATTTCCATCTGAAGGAAACTTCGCGCTCTGAAATTGAATAGATATAAAGTCGTTTCAGGGTGGGGAAATAAGGGTTCCAAATAGCAATACGGTTCAGCTTCCAGAAATCAATACATATCTCCTGTCATCATTCTTCTTTATCGCGAACAAAACTGAAATACGCCAAGAAAATACACTTAAGCAAACTTACTTCACACTCCGGTGGAAAACTTGGTGGTTCAATCAGAAATCGTGTTTCAGAAAATTCAGGGTGCCAAGTATTTCTCAAGATGAGGTTCATTCATAGGTGTACGAAATGGGTTTAAGGAAAACTTCATAACCGCGAAAGTAACACACGAGTCTCCAGAGTAATAGCGATAGCAGAAAGTTTAACAATCGGTAATCGTGGTAGGGAGTTCAAAATTGTTTCAAACGCCAAAGGTGAGACATAGGAGGATAGTTGTCAATATTTTGGATGTTCAATTAATCAATCCTTTATTCAGAATAAAATCGGAGTTAACTATCCAAGAAAGACAGATCAACAAAACAAATCTTATCGGTTCAAAAGTGAGAGGGAAACATTCTTATACTTGTGGTTAAACACCACAAGACTTCTCATAGGGACAGAGATGGGTAAGACGAAATCAAATAGCGTCGGAAGATTCATAGATGCTTATCAAAAGCAAGAGACAAATAACAGAATGTATCAAGTACATCATCGCCATGGAGGTTCTCAGAATGCCCGAAGAGGCATCAAAATGATTAACAAAAGGGTCAGAGGTCAGAGTCAGAATATGAAGATAAGGATCAAATAGTGTAAAGAAATTACTATGCAATTCTCAATGCCTTCAAGATTTATTTAGGTTTCAAATCTTAGGTGGTGCAAAGCATAAGCTTTCAATCTCCAAAAGTGATACTAACAGGCTTTAACCAAAAGCAAGGCACGAATCAGAGTGATGCGGAAGCAAAGAAACTTAAGCAAATGTCTTATAGTCTACCCATTCCTCACTGATCAAAACTTAAGTTCATATTAAGAAATCCTAAAGCAAGTTCTCAAGGTGTTCTCCTATGTTCTTACAGTGGAAGCCTAATGGTCCAAAACTCACAGGTCAAGGGTAAATGTATTACGAGTCGCAGCCTGTCTCTCTGATACCATAATTGTAACACCCCAACCCGATAAGGGTAGAAGTATTTGTTAGGATCTCTGGGAAATAAGAGTTTCATTGTTGCTGCCGATAGTGTAAAGCTGGTTCCTGCCGATAGCTTTGGTTCCTGCTGAAAGCTCATTGCTGCCGACAGTGTTATCTTGTTTCTGCCGATAGTATTGTTCCTGCGGATAGTGTTAGTTGTTATCCGTTTATTTAGAATGTTTGTTAGGATTTATTTTTAGAAGAGATTGTTGTTTATCTCTTCACACGTTTACTTGTAGAACGGATTAGGGTTAGGACATCTTGTTAGTATAAAAGTTATATCCGTCTATGAGTTTATGTACGCCTTTAACGCCTTCAACGCCTTTAACATTATCAATATTCAATATCACAATTCTTAGTTCATAGCTTGATCCATAGAGGATCATTGTTCTTTAGAGTTTTCTTCTTTATAATACTTGCTGTTTAGTTTCCGCATAAACACTTGTATTGCAGAGGTTCTTGTTTATACCAAGCTCAATCAAGCTCGAAGTTCTCGATCCTACAAGTGGTATCAGAGCCTGGTAAGGATCTCTGATAAAGAAGGAAACATTGTTGAGTTGTCTGACTTGAATCTTTTCACAATGTCGCTGTTGTCGGGTGATAAATTTGAAATATTTGCAATGAAGATTAGGAATTTGTTTCAAAATAAGTCTGTGGAAAAGCTGACTGATAAAGGTGAATCCTTTAATTCAAAAGAGAATATGGAAGAATATGCTCTGTTGGGGTTTCCATCTCAGGTACAACGATGTAATTCTGCTTGTCAAGAATTGTACTCAACACTTAATAATGAATATGATGAAATGAAATCTAAGTATAATGAATACTTTATTAAGGTTCAAGCTTATGACAAAGCAGTTAAGACATTAGAAAAGCAAAAAGTGTGGTTTCAAAAGAATCAGTTAGCTTATGAGGAAAAGATAAAAGTTTTAGAGAGGGACTTGAGAAACACCACTAATGAGCTTAAACATACTGAGTCTCAAAAGGATAAGTTGGTGTTAGAAAAACAGGATGTACAGACTAAACTAGACAAGACCTTGGCTAGGTTTAATAAATGGAAAGATTCATCTAAAAACCTAAACAAGTTAGTTGATAGTTCTATGTCTACGAAAACGAAAAGAGGTTTAGGGTATGGTAACCTGATAGGGACAAATCAATTTTATGACCCTAATGAGTATAGTGTTTTTGACCCTGAACCTGCAGACTACCAAAAACCTGTTAAATATGTAAGAGAAGGTGGAATGAATGCTGTTTCTCCACCTATAAGAGGAGTTTTTATGCCTACTCCTGTCCACTCTCTCTCTGATATTGACTCAGATGAGTCACAAATGGTTTATGGTAAAAAGTCCAAAGACTTACCTGAATCTAATAATTGTGTCCCTTGTCACACAAGTGACAAATCCTCAGAAGCAGAGTCTGAAGACTTTGTTTCATGTGACTCAAGTGAAAAGTCAAACACACCCAAATATCACATGTCCTCAAGTTCAACTAATAATAAATCTGTTCCTAAATCAGCCTTTTCAGATAACAGCTCAATTAATTCTTTTAAAAACAACTTTGTCCCTAGTTCCACTAGTGATAATGGTGTCCATATTAAGAAAAGTTGTAGTAAAAACAAGGCTGCTAAGAAAAAGACATGTTTTGTGTGTGGTAGTCAATATCATCTAATTAAAGATTGTGATTATCATGAGAAAAGAATGAAAGGTGGGCAACATCAAACCAGACCATTGTGGAAAAATGTTAAACAGATACCACCATATGTTCCACAAGCAGTAGGAATGAACTTTTATAGAGGTCCCATTCCTGCTGATAGACCTGTTCCTGCTGGTACCTCTGTTCCTGCTGATATTCAGAGAACCATTTCTGCTGATTCCTCTTCATACATTCAAAGGGATCTCAGACCTGGCTATAATAATCACATCTTTGGAGGGGGAATGGTTTATTCTCCATGGTATTTGTGGTAATTGTTCTGATTGGTTTTTCATGTTGTTGTAATTGTGTTTGCTGGCTTGAAGAGCAGTTTTAGCCCTTTCATGTTGTTGTAATTGTGTTTGCTGGCTTGAAGAGCAGTCTTAGCCCTTTCATGTTGTTGTGTTTGCTGGCTTGAAGAGCAGTCTTAGCCCAAGGGGAGGCTATTGCTTGCATTTTTGTTTTCATTCATTCATGTTTTGTTTGTTTTTTTTTCTAACTTTGTTTTGCAGGTTTTTAAGTATCTTTTGTTAGTTAACTTTGCTTTGCAGCTTATTAGTTAACTTGGCCTTAAAGCTAAATTCAGCAATTTTCATTCATTCATAAGAGAGTTAAGTACATTCAGATGCTGGTTACAAAAGATTATGAGTTTCAAAAGCTACTAATCAATAACATTCATATCATCATTCCAACCTTCTAACATCAATCTACCTAATCCCTATCACCTATTCCATCTTCTCTTTACCCTTACCCAAATTGTCAGGCATGAACCTCTTTCCTCTCTGGCGAATGATCTCTTCATAAACATGGGGGACTGCAAGTGCCAAGATGACTGGCCGTGGTTGTCTTTGTTCAGGGGGTGGCTTTGAAGAGCTTGAGGTAGTTGACCTCTGATGAGTTCTGGATCGTGTCCTTGAAGATGGATGGATTGGTTGTGAAGTAGGGATACCTGCTTGTGGAGTTGGTTGGGTTGGTTGTGGTTTTGGGTTGCTTGATTGTGAAGCTGGCTGGGTTGGCTTGGGAGTGGTTCTGGTGAGATTCTTCCTTTGTCTTGGATCTTTGCCTTCACGTTGTCGATTGTGTCGACTTCTAGGGTTTGGTTTTTCTCGGCTTGAACCCTCTTGATGTTTAGCCTTGCCTTTTGGTACCGGTACTTTATAAAAAGCTGCAGTTGCTCTCTCCATCTCTTCAGCAAGCAGAGCTTCAGTTTCCTTCATCTGTCTTCTGTCCTCATCTGTTAAAGGAAAATTGGGAGGGAAAGTCTCCCATTCGCCCTGGTAATACACCAAAGACTTCAACTCTGATGAATCTTCATCATCAGAGCTAAAGTACTCAAAAGAAGAAGGGGTAGATGGAAGAGGATCAGATGAATCCTCCTCAACCTTGGCCTTACCTTTGGTTCTAGAGGATGATGCTGTTTTGGGGAAGTAGTTGTTCCATCCTGAGTCACTAGAGGAGGAAGAATCTGATGAGATTTCGATGATTGGATGTTTGGATGAACTCATTCTGTGGCTTGATTTTTGGAGATTTAGTTTGATTTGTGGTAATAAAGGGTTTTGTGATGATAAAGTTATGTGATCTGAGGGTTATATAACGATATGGAGATTAGTGAAAAATTTATTGATGGTTGGTATTGAGAGTTAATTCGGGTAAGTTATTCTTAATGACAAAGTTCGGAAGGTTGACTTTGGTCAAACCACCTCATTCCTGCCGACTGGTCAAACCTTCTATTGCTGCCGAATGACCAAATGTTTCTGCCGAAAGGTCAAACTTTCTTAAGTTAATTGGTCAATGTTACGTGCAATGAATAGCAGCAATTTAAAGTGATATTTTTGGAAACTCAACATATAATTGCACATTTCTCATCTCTATTTCTCAAAAACCTATCGAACCCTAATCTTCTCATTTCAAACCCTAAATCATTCCATCAACACAATGACAACTCTTCGTTACAAGGATGATCATAACAAGGTTGCTTATTTGGAATCTTCTTCAAGAAGTGTTGGTTATGATGAAGTTCTGACATTTCTTCGTGGGTCATCTATTCGTTATGCCCTCACTTATTGCCCAGGGACGGTGTACGATTCTTTGGTCAAACAGTTTTGGAGGACAGCTAAAGTAAGACATGTCGTGGGAAGGGAAAATGATATTGTTGCTACCATCGATAATCAAGAAGTGGTTATTACTGAAGAGTTGATTCGAGTTCAGCTTCAATTTCCTGAGGAACAAGGAGAATATGATCTTCCAAGGCAAGACATTATTGATGGTATGGCAGCTATAGGGTATCCTGTTTCTGGAAGTTGCACCTTCTTGAAAAGTAGGTTGTCTCCTCAATGGAGGTTTCTGATTCACACTTTACTCCAGTGTCTTAGTGTTAAGTCAGGTGGTTGGGATCAATGTCCAAGTCCTGTTGCATCTGGTCTAGTCTGTTTATCTCAGGGTAGGATCTTTAATTGGGCAAAATATATTTTTGAGGGAATGATTGAGAATCTCAGTAATGGTAAAAACAGCTTTTTGATGTACCCTAGATTTCTTCAAATCATCTTAGGTGTACAGACCATTAATACATCCCCTAAGATTATAAATAGGTTGACTGCCAAAATGTTTGCCCTGATGAAGATGAACTTTACTGGCCAACATTTGCCTTTGTTGCCTCATATGTTACACCACCCTGATCCTGCTGATATCCCTGATCCTGCCGACAATGCTGATCCTGCTGATAATATTCCACCATCCCCTAATGCACCTGAGCAAGAGTCTTCAGTTGGTGCTGCTGCATCTGCATCTATTGCTGCTGATGATCCATTACCACCTTCACCCAGACCAGTATCACCTACACCTGAGCCTGTTGTCAATGTTGAATCTAATGATCAGACCATCTTAGCTGATACACCTATTAATCAGCCATCTCCTTCTGTGGATTTGCCTTCTTCTTCAAGGCTTTCATCCCCTAGTCCTACTAGGCAGCCATTTAGTTATGACACCAATGCAGGGGAGGGATTTAATGTTTCTCCACCCAGAGTTAATGAAGTTCCTAATACCTCAAGTGCTCCTGTTGGTGGAGCTGATGCTCCTTCTGTTGATCTCACCTCTATGTCCCAGTTACTTAACAGATCTGTAAAGAAAATTGAGGCATTGGAGTCAGAACTTAATGAGACAAAAAGGATTTTTAGTGAGAAAGTGGAGAACTTGGAAAAGGAGCTCAGGGATTCGAATGAAGCTTTTAGTAGAACTATCCAAGAACTAAATGAAAAGATCAGCATATTAGAGGGTAGTCATGTGCAAAAGAAAAGAAGGGTTATTCTTTCTGAGTCTGAGGAAGATCAGGATGATATGATATTTGATGGGCTTCAAGTTTTAGCATCTGTTTCTCTTGATGGTGCAAATACTGAAGTACATACAACTTCTGAGCACAACATCACTCCTCAAGCACAGGTCGCCACTGAAGCAAGGACCACAGCTGCTGATGTCTCCATTACTGCTGATGTCTCCATTGCTACTGATGTCTCCATTGCTGCTAATGTCTCTGCTGTTTCTGCCGATGTTGAGAATATTTCTTCTGCATCTAAGGCTCCTGTTACTACTGTTGGAAGTTCATTTGTTGCTGCTGAAAGTAACATCATTCCTCCTGAAGCAACTGAACATGATGAAGAGATAGCTGCAAAGGTGCATGAACAGGAAATTGCTGCTGAAGAAGCTAGATTAGCTCAGCTTGCTCAAGATGAAGAGCTTGCAAGACAATTGTCTGTTGATGAGAAGAATGTTGCTGAGATTATAAATAACCCAAGTTCAGATGATCCTTCTTCAGAAGTGTTTAGTGCACAAGTTGAATATTTGTTGAACACTGACATGATTATTAGAGCTCATGGATTTATGGTTCTTCAAATGTCTGAATTGGATTCAGATACAAGGTCAGATCTGCTCAAGGCATTCATCTTAAAGAAACAAAGAGCAACCACTTGGAATGAATTGATGGACAGGATCAAGGAAAGACAAAGGTTAGGATATAAGATGCCCACAAACAGAGATAATATCAATTTTATGAAGGTGTATCTAAAGAATGAAGCTAACTACAAGATCAGTGATTTCAAAGGTTGGCCTGAAGGTGCCATTCAAAAATTGTTCCTTGATACTTATGCAAAGCTCAACTCTTTAGTAGATACTGATATTCCACAAAGCAGGAAAAGAGCATCTTCATCTTTGGAGTCTGATGTTGCAAAGAGAATGAAGTCTGGAGAAGGCTCTAAGGATGATTCATTCATTGCTCCAAGTTCTACTGATGATGCATCTGAGGTACCACAGGAAGATCTTGTTCCTGCTGATCTTCCTACTGCTAATGCTTCTATCTCTGCTGAGCCTTCTGTGTCTGTTCCTATTATTCGATATGGTCTAAGATCAAGGCAGAAGAGTCATTCTTTCCACTCTTCTTCTGTGGATATTCTTGAAGTGGATGATCATGATTTGATTGAGGTTGCTTCTGAAAGTGATTCAGAAGGTGACTCCATTCAGTCTTGGGGTCATATTGCTCATTGGGAGATTAGATCTACTTCAGATGGTGATGTAAATGTTTGGTTTTCTCTTGATGGGACAATCAAGTTCTTTACATTTCTAAGGGAGATCTTGGATAGGGTTGAAAGACAAGATTTGGAGCGTCTTTATGAGATTGTAGATAATCATTATCAATCTAATACTCCTACTGAGATTGGCCTATTGTTATGGGGAGATTTACAAGTCTTGATGAATAAATTGGATGGTGACAAGACTAAACTGGTGTGGGGTAATCAATCATCATGGAGAGTCTTTTCTTGGAGATTATATCCTTATTCCAATGTTCATGTTGTGGAACTCACCTCTGGCAAGTTCCTAACTATGTTTGTGGATATTGCTTATCCTTTGACTGATGGAGTGTTAAAGAGAATGCTAACTCAGAAGGTCAGAGTTCCTAAGCATGCAATAGGAAATGATCTAACCACAGCTGAACAATTGGTTAAATTCATCAAGGATAAAATTGCAGCTAAGGGATCATCAGCTTAAGGGGTGAGTTGCTGAGTTTAAGGGGAGGAATGCAGATTAAGGGGAGGATAAAGCTCAAGGGGAGGATTGATTCTTGTTGTTGTTGTATATTTTCTTTCTTTCTTTCTTTTGTTTCTTTTCTTATTTTCTTATTTTCTTTTATTTTGGTGTGTTTCTTAGTTTAAAAAAAAAATAAAAAATAAAAAAAAAAAATAATTGTGTATATTTTGTGTGCTAATAAGTGGTTTTGAGCAACACCTTGCAGGTACAGTGTTGGTGTTTACACCTGCACAATAAATGGTGCTCAACTCACCATGTCTTGCAGACAAGAAAGAGTTGACTCACCATGAGGGTACGGCTCTGGTGTGATAATCAAATCCGTTGATAGCTGTAATAGCTTGCTCAAAGCTATAGGGTATTTCAACTCACCTATGATTCATTTCTGAGAGTTGAAATGGTTCTCAATTCACCATGGATGTAACCCTTATGGGATCCAAAGGATTGGCTAGTCCACAAAAGTATGGTTTGTGGTAAAGACACTTGGTATCCATATTTGGTATTCAATTCACCAAGGTTCAGTTGAAACCAAAGAATTGGCTAGTCCTGAGCAAACGGCTACAGGTAAAGACAAGTCAAATCCGTTTATAGTTGCTGATTTGCTACTAAATCAGATGGTTATCAATGTACCATGGTCTAATACACCTAAACATTGGCTACTCCAGTAGTGATGGCTATTGGTAAAGAGACATCAAATCCATTAATTTTCAATGATTCACCTCTCACAGGAGTTAACACACCTGGATGTGATGAGAATAGTATGAAACTTCAAGTGATTTGATGTACATATTGTCATAGTAGCAGCCAAGTTCAAGTGAAAGTAATGGTGACCAGTATACATGTTTTGAAGAAGATTTCTTGTTCCTGCTGAACTATTGAAGTTGCTGCTGGATGCTATAGAAGCTGGAATCTTGCAAGTTATGGATGTTGCTGCTGGTTACTTAAAATTGTTGCTGCTAAGTCGCAGTCCTCAAGCCTGAGAAGTTCAAAGCTATATCACATTGGAATCTTGCAGGTTAACCTAGTCAACCTCAAGATTAGGGGAGGATTGTTAGGATCTCTGGGAAATAAGAGTTTCATTGTTGCTGCCGATAGTGTAAAGCTGGTTCCTGCCGATAGCTTTGGTTCCTGCTGAAAGCTCATTGCTGCCGACAGTGTTATCTTGTTTCTGCCGATAGTATTGTTCCTGCGGATAGTGTTAGTTGTTATCCGTTTATTTAGAATGTTTGTTAGGATTTATTTTTAGAAGAGATTGTTGTTTATCTCTTCACACGTTTACTTGTAGAACGGATTAGGGTTAGGACATCTTGTTAGTATAAAAGTTATATCCGTCTATGAGTTTATGTACGCCTTTAACGCCTTCAACGCCTTTAACATTATCAATATTCAATATCACAATTCTTAGTTCATAGCTTGATCCATAGAGGATCATTGTTCTTTAGAGTTTTCTTCTTTATAATACTTGCTGTTTAGTTTCCGCATAAACACTTGTATTGCAGAGGTTCTTGTTTATACCAAGCTCAATCAAGCTCGAAGTTCTCGATCCTACAGTATTACGTTATGGTGACATATCAAAGTAAACATAAGCATATGACTAATTAATACAAAATGAATTTCAAATGTTACAAGAGAAGATCTGAAAATACAAGGTTACAATGAAAATTACAATAATTACTAAATCTAGAATAATCTCTTCTAATCATATCCAATTAGGAAGTCTATCAAGGTATAGCCTTCTAAGTCCAAGATACTCTCCATTCATACCCAGCTCCCTACTAAAACCTGCCGCAGGAAAAGAAATGCGGCTGAGCTACGAGAGCTCAGTGAACAGATATAACGATAACAAGGCAGTAGTAAAGAATAGTGTAAAGTAAATGAAGTAAAGGTCATGCAGATATGATAAGAATTAAGGGTTAAATAAATGAATAAGAATAAAGGAAAAGTAAAAGGTTATAAGGTAAGGATAAAGGAAACAGTAATCCACTACGAGCCCAAGTCAAGTCAAGTATCAAGTCAAGTAACCAATATATCCAGAGGGGAGACCTCAGGATGCCAAGTACAAGGTGAGGGGATACCTCCAAGGGTTGGAGTAGCTAACTCCCAAGATGTGAAAGACGTGTATCGCACACACCATCAGTCACCAAGTAAACAAGTAATATGATAAACAAGTCAAGTCAAGTCAAGTCAAATCTAGGATGCATCCATACGCCCCAGTAGGCCAAGTTCTACCTCTACGTAACAAGTCAAGTATCAAGTCAGGGACGGAACAGGTCATCACTCTCCTGCCCTAGAGTCATGCCATCGGTGCATCAATGACATGGACATGAAACCCTCATGCCTAGTATACAAGTGGTGGCTCGTAGTCTCAAACTGTGGGTCAAGGTTCAAGTATCAAGTATCCAAGTTCAAGTTTCATATCAAGTGGTTCAAGTCAAGTTTCCATTTCAAGTATATCATGTCAAGATTTATATCAAGGTTTATATCAAGGTTCAAGTCAAGGTTCAATAGATCATATCAAGGTTCATAATCAAGTGATTCTTAGGTTCATAGTAAAGATTTAATTCAAAGTTTTTATCAAATGTTCATTTAAAGAAAATCTTTTAATAATGGTTTTCATAAAAAAAATGATCTTTAAAAACGGTTTCCATAAAGGTAGTATTAAAAATAGTTTTCATAAACTTTTAGTAAAATTAAAAAGTGGTATCGCATCGTGCTCAACATCATCGTTTTAAAATAACTTTTCTCAAAACATTTTCATGGATAATTAAGAAAGGTTTTCGTATCCAGTTACAATATCAAATGAACCTTCAAGGTATACAAGGATTTAAATATTCATGTCACAGGGTGAAGAACGAATTATATCAAGTATCAAGGGAACATAGCAAGGTTAACAAATCAAGGGAAGCATAGCAAGGTTCATAAATCAAGGGGAGCAAAGCAAGATTCAAGGGAAACAAGATAGAAAAGAGAGAGAGTTCATGAGAAACCTGTGAAAGGTCAGAATATCTGTACCTTATTCGAATCAATAGTAAACAACGAAAGAAGAGTCACAAGATAAAGGATCACTCCGCGTTCACGGAACCTATACGAATTAAATATCAAATATTACTTTAAGTTCAATGAATTTTAGTATGCTTTCCCTTTTTTAGTAACTTTCTAACTTTAGTAATTTCCCGTTTTAGTAAGTTTTCTTGAATTAGCCAAATTAGTCATTTATCCTTAATGTTACCATTTAGTCCCGTTAAATTCGTTAAAATGACAATATACATGAATTTGGGTTTATTATTATAATGTATGTCAATTTAGGGTCTTAATGTGCCTAATTAATAAAGTATGGTGTGATATATGAAAATGATGGAAAGTAGGCTACAATATTATATGCTACATGTGCCTATACTAACCAAAAGTCAATTCGTTTTACACATACTGTCCATGATTTGATAATTCGAACTCATGACCAAAAGAAAGAAGAAATATGTGACATGCCTTACTACATCCCTACTGACATGCTACTCTTTTATATTACCATTCTTTCACTGTACCAAAAGCAACCAATTTACTCTTATTATATTTAGCTTCGAATAATAGGACAGAAAGAGAATTCATGCATGCAACCTTATTCTTCTACTCGACACCCTCATAGCAACTGTATGGGTTTTCGAAATATAATAACGAAACAAACCAGTCTTTCTTCTTTTCTTTTAGCTCGTTGGGATTGGATACCATTTATGTTTGGGTCGTGTAAAGTGGGTCAAAAATCGATTCAGTCTCACCGTTTCTAAATGTCGACATGTAGGGTTTATTAAAGGGTTATTTTATGTGAAAAAGGTTGTGAGTTTTATGGGTTGCATACATGGTTGTTCTCAACAGTTTTATGACTTTATTCATGGTTGTAGTTCGACACAGAGAAGGCACAAAAGAACATGTTATCTCTTTTTATATTGACACAAAACAAACTTCCCCATGGCTGTTGTACGACACACAAGAAAACACAAGATAGCATGTTATTTCCTTTCTTTTATTTCTGTTTGTAATGGGTCAGATTCATCAGACTTTAGTCGTGTATTTATAGTCATGTTCATGCGTATAATATGGTCGATAAACAAGACACAAATGGTTCACATGCTAGGCTTTCAGTTTGTTATTTTATGTGTTATCTTCATGATTTCATGCGACTCTTAAAACGTATTCATGTTGGTATGTCTACTGATTTATATGGTCTCATAAGACCTTTCATACGATGATAACGAGATCAAAAAAAAAAAAAGGATGAAACAAAGTCGAACCCATACCCTCGTAGCGTGATCACAAGAGAGAACAAAAGAAGCAAAGGAATCCCACGAACAAAACTCAACCGAAGCAATCCTAATACCCCACGAATCTGCTGTAAACACCGCGTCAAACCACCACCTCGAACCAAGAAAACAATGCACTCGATCTCTCCTTTGAACCATAAACAGTCCACTCGTAATCACCAAGTAGGAGACACCAAAAGGACCTCCTTTGCTTTGTTTTTGAACCGCACAGTAAGGAAGAAGAAAGCAGCAGCCGCCAATATTTGTTATAGGGTTTTAGGGTTTGCTTGATTAAAAGTCTTGTGTGCAGTGGTTATAACGAAATAATATGTGCATGTATACTATAAAGGAAAACGTGTGAGGGATTGAGTCAAAATAGGAAACATGCAAATATTATGGGATTCTAATTGACAAAACAAAATGTGGCATGATTTGGTTTAGGTAGAAACGTGTGATGGCTTCACATTTTTTGTAGATGGCTTAATTTGTGGGCCTAAATGATAATATAGAATTTTCTGTTACACATTACATTTAGGCGTGGGATATTTTAGATTAAATGTGTACTTTTTGTTTTATTTGTTCAACTATCAAAGTTAAATACTTAAGGTATAACCGGAATTAGATATCGTAATGTTTTACACGTCATTTTATGAATTTGAGATCAAGGGTATTCTAGGTATTTTACGTATTCAGAAATTTTGGGTTTTACAAAACCTTTGTAGTAAACCATTTAATTGCCAAGTCTTATGTGCCGACAGTGGTTCGCTTCGCATGGTAATTTGCTCCCAGGCGAGACTAGCAATTAATAACTTACTACATAAATAGTTTTAAGCAAGAAAATCATAAGTTTTAAGTTGATTGATGTGACTGTACAAAAGTGGTCGAAGCGGCGGACCTATTATTGACAAACTATAAAGTGGGTATAAGGTTGGTTCGCATTAAATTGTGACCTTAAAGGGGCGCGTTTTTAATTAGCTTCGGCGGACGTTTGCCCCTCCGCTCGCCTGTGCGTCAATAATAGACTTACCAAGTACACCATGAAAAAGTACGAAGCATCTTAAGGCAATGTTGTAAGTTTCTCAACGCCTCAATTAAAAACTTTGATGATTTGAGCTTATGAATGAGTAAACGGTTTTTTTTTGTAGAAAATATATGATACAAAGATGAATGCATGACATCTTTGTACATATTTTTTGATTTTACACATCAAAATATTATACCCTTTAAATTTAAGTAATATGCCGACCAATTAATACGGAAACACCTAAGATGACATTCTACCATTGCTAGCAGCCTTAGCTGATGTAATGGTTTTCAAAGAATGAAGTCAAAAGGGGTAAATTGAGCACTTTCATTGCTAGCAGCCTTAGCTGATGTAATGAAACGGCGTCAATTTACACGTTTCTAAATTGGTTAACTTAATTGGGCACTTTCATTACTAGCAGCCTCAGCTGATGTAATGAAACGGCGCCAAGGCATAAAGATTTGGGGATGAAACATGCTTACATTTTGCAACTGTTGTTGGCAATATAATGGAAGTCCCAAGATTTCTAGGAATTGCAATTGAATATTGGCAATTGGGTGATCCCGTACCTTATTGAGTACTTTCATTGCTAGCAGCCTCAGCTGATGTAATGAAACGACGTCAATTTGGATCCTAGTTTTCAGTGAAAATTAAATGGTTATTTAACCAATGGGTGTTTAATTTTCTTGAAAAGTTTACTATCAAAAATACTAATTTTTTGAACTTTTTCTGTAGAAATGGCCCAACCCGGAAACACTCCTAACATTACCTCCGCTTTCAAAATGATGATTGAAAAGGAGAAATTGACTGGGACGAAAAATTTTAACGATTGGTATCGCAATCTAAGGCTTGTCCTTAGGATAGCCAAACGTTATGATTGTCTTAGTGAGCCTCTTCCGGTTGCTCCTCCTACTAACTCTACTAATGAGTTACTTAGAGAGTACAATGAAGCTTATGACAAGCACAATGATGCGGCTTGTCTCATGCTATCGGGGATGGATCCTCAGCTGGTAAAACAGTTTGAGAATCATGGTCCGATGCAAATGATTGAGGAACTCAGACGTATGTTTGAGAAACCTCCAATGGCTGAGTTGTATGACGTACTTGACAATATTGAAAAGTGCAAGCAGGAAGCAACAAAACCCGTAAGTACCCATGTGCTTGAAATGAAAGGTTATCTTGACCAGTTGGATGCACTTGGATGCGGGTATGTGGAAAATGTTAAAGTTGGCCTCATCAATAAATCCCTCAATGAGGAATTGTATGGTGACTTCGTGCGCAACTTTAACATGCATTGCAAGGGGAAGACATTTTCTGACTTGCATGCAATGCTCATTGAACATGAGAAAGGACTCGCTAAGAAAGCTCCTACACCTGCTGTGATGGCAATTAGAGGTGGTAGGGTAGCTAAGCCCGGTAAACCGCACAAAGCGAACAAGAAGGGCAAAGGGAAAGCTGACAAAGGAAAACAGGTCGTGATCCATCAGCAGAAGCCCAAGAAGCAGAATCCTCCTCCCAAGAAGGATTATCCTAAAAAGGATGCGGCTGCTTGTCACCACTGTAACACTCCTGGACATTGGAAGAGGGACTGTCCATTGCTGCTTGAGGAGTGTCGCAAGAATAAGAATGCCAAGGCTGGGCAGGGCGCCAGCACATGTAATACATCGCAGGGGCTTAGAGGAGTGAAGAAGCTGAACTATGGGGAATGCTACTTGTATGTCGGCAACGGTATACGTGCAGCAGTGGAAGCCATAGGGACTTTTGATTTACTGTTACCTTCGGGTTTAATTTTAGTATTGAACAATTGTCATTACGCACCTTCTATTGTTAGAGGTGTCGTTTCAGTTTCTTTATTGTTGGATAATGGTTTTGAGCATACTTTTAATAATAATGGAATTTCTGTTTCTTTAAATTCTGTTTTTTATTTTAATGCTATTCCATTAGATGGTGTGTTTGAAATTGATATGAATAATCATACATCCAACGGAAATGATTCTATGTATAGCATCGGAAATAAGAGAATCAAGTCTAACTTGGATTCGTCTTATTTATGGCACTGTCGTCTTGCTTATATAGGCAAGAAACGCATGGAAAGGCTGCAACACGATGGGCTTTTACAAAATGTCAAAGATGATTCATTTGACAAATGCGAATCTTGCATATCTGGGAAGATGACGAAGAAAACTTTTCATAGCAATATGGAAAAGGCTTCGGATCTACTTGGATTGATACACACGGATGTGTGTGGTCCACTTAGACACGTGTCAAAGCGCGGTGCTACCTACTTCTTAACCTTCACGGATGACTATAGTCGTTATGGTTGTGTTTATTTACTTAAACACAAACATGAAGTCTTTGAGACATTCAAGGTTTTTAAGAATGAAGTAGAATTACAACTCGGAAAGAAGATTAAGGCCCTTCGATCCGATCATGGTGGTGAGTATTTAAGCCAAGAGTTTAAAGATTATCTAGCTGAGTGTGGCATTGTCCAACAACTCACTTCTCCTTATACTCCACAACAAAATGGTGTATCTGAAAGGAGAAACCGTACCTTGTTGGCTATAGTACGATCTATGTTTAATCTTACAACTCTTCCCTTATCCTTTTAATATTATGCTCTTGAAAGTGCTGTTCGCATATTAAATATGGTTCCAACTAAGAAGGTTGATAAGACTCCATATGAATTATGGACTGGAAAGGCTCCCAACTTGTCTTACTTAAAGGTCTGGGGTTGTGAGGCGTTTGTTAAACGTGACTCACCTGATAAACTCCAACAAAGATCTGTTAAGTGTATCTTCGTAGGATACCCTAAGGAAACAAGGGGTTACTACTTTTACTTCCCACCAGAAAATAAAGTCATTGTGGCTAGATATGGTGAATTCCTTGAGGAGAGTTTCTTGTCTCAAGAATTCAGTGGGAGAGTATATGATCTTGAAAATGATCATGAAGATACGTCACCTTCTGAGAACACTAACACACTTCCTGTGGAACCTGAAAGTCTAGGTCCTCCACCTGAAGTTGAAGTGGTACCCATCCGTAGATCTTCAAGATCTACAAAGGCTCCTGACCGTCTATGTTTAAACATAGAGGATGAGGAAACTATGCTAGGGGATCATCTTGATGAGCCAACTAGTTATAGGGATGCCATTAATAGTCCTGAAAAGGATAAATGGCAGGTAGCCATGGATGGGGAAATGCAATCCATGAAAGACAACAAAGTCTGGATTGAAGTAGACCTTCCACCCAATGCTAAGGTAGTTGGGTGTAAGTGGCTCTTCAAAAAGAAGACGGACATGGATGGCAATGTACACACCTACAAATCTCGTTTGGTGGCTAAAGGCTTTACCCAAACATATGGTGTTGACTATGAGGAGACATTTTCTCCTGTGGCCGACATTAGAGCTATTAGGATTCTTATAGCCATAGCTGCCTACTATGACTATGAGATTTGGCAGATGGATGTCAAAACCGCCTTTCTAAATGGTCGCCTAGATGAAGACATCTATATGGCGCAACCTGAGGGGTTTGTGAATCCACAATTTCCTGAGCGTGTATGCAAGCTTTAAAGATCTATTTATGGATTGAAGCAAGCATCCAGGCAATGGAATAAGAAATTTGATGAGAAAATCAAGAAGTTTGGATTTACTCAAAATTTTGATAAGCCATGTGTATACCACAAAGTTAGTGGGAGTAACACTACTTTTCTTGTCCTGTATGTCGATGACATATTAATTATGGGAAATCATATACCTAGTCTTGATGAAGTTAAGGCTTATTTATGTGTATGTTTTTCCATGAAGGATTTAGGAGAAGCAGCGTATATCCTAGGAATCAAGATCTATAGAGACAGATCTAAGCGGTTGATCGGTTTAAGCCAAAGTGCTTACATGGATAAAATATTGAAAAGATTCAATATGCAAAATTCCAAGAAAGGATATTTGCCCATGCAAGTAGAACATGGCTTAAGTAGCGAAATGTGTGCCTCTACACCTGAAGAGGTGGCATACATGAAGAAAGTTCCATATGCTTCGGCAGTAGGATCTATCATGTATGCAGTTAGATGTACAAGGCCAGATGTGGCATTCGCACAAAATTTAACCAATCGTTATCAGCAAAATCCAGGGAAAGATCACTGGCATGCTGTTAAGAACATTCTTAAGTATTTAAGGAATACTAAAGATATGTTTCTAGTTTTCGGGGGAAATCCAGACGCAGAACTAAATGTTACAGGTTTCTGCGATGCGTCCTTTCAGACTGATAAAGATGATACGAAGTCTCAGACGGGTTACGTTTTTGTCATAAATGGAGGAGCTGTAGACTGGAAGAGTAAGAAGCAGAGTACCACGGCCATGTCTGCTACAGAAGCTGAGTATATTGCTGCATCGGAAGCTGCACAAGAAGCTGTTTGGATAAGGAAATTTATTTCGGATCTTGGAGTGATGCCGTCAAATAAATTACCTATAAATGTGTATTGCGACAACTCTGCTGCAATCACATTCGCCAATGAACCTGGAGTTATGAAGGGCGCCAGACACTTTAAAAGAAAGTATCACTATGTTCGAGAACAAGTCGAACAAGGAGAAATCAATGTACTCAAAGTTCACACAGATGACAATCTGGCTGATCCTTTCACGAAGGCATTACCTAAGGAAACGTTTACTCGACATGCTCAGGGTATTGGTCTTCGTATGCCGGAAAGTTTCATGTAAATCTATTGATTTAGTATATTTGGATAGGGACATGTAAACAATTATTGTTTTAATGAAATAAAGTGCGGATAACGTTTATTCTCATTATTAATATTTGTATCCTATATTTGCATGTTTAAATCCGTGAATAAAATTAATTATTCTAAATAGTCTGTTGTCAATTAATAATACGGGAATATTATTGAACTAAGACAAATGTGAGGATTGGTATAATGTACTGTAAGGTTGAGACACCAATGTCACATGATATTCAATATTGGATAAATTGAATATAGGACTTATCCCAACCATATGATTATACTTTATGGATCATAGTCATTAAGTATATCATGAATATTTATCCTCTGACTTGAGATACCAGATAATTGCCGAGGATGTAGCTCATTTTCTGTAAGGTAGTCTAACGCTATCCGTAAAAGGTAGTTATAAGGGCTATTTTCGGAAGTGATGCGAAGTTCGAGGGTTATGCTTGTAGTCAATAAAGGATTTGTTCCTTCAACTTTGTGTTGAAGTTTAATACTGCTTGGCCACTCGTAGGATTGACAAGATGTTTGCGTGCGCACGCCCAAAGTCTATCTGGAAGACATTCAGATGTTTTGGTAATCTTGATCAGTTATGAATAAACAAGAAACTATAGTTAATTATGGAATGACCGAGATCCATATCCATATTAGCGTGGTATTAGTAACAAAAGGATAAGTATGATGATTAAATTCATCACGTGGTTTTTCCAGGAAAACCATACTCGGATCGAGCTGGGGGCAATGGGATCTGTTAAGCTAGACTAGCCCATGTCATTATGATGTAGTATTTTTATTCCAAAGGAAAATCCAACGAATGTATTTTCCCCGGGTCGAGGTCCCAACGAAGGTCGAATTTGAGTCGTAGTTTACGTGTCGAAAAGTGTTGTGAATGTGTGTGAAAAGAGATGATTGGTGAATTTACACTACGAAATATGAAATTTCAAATGAAAACAACTAAATAACCTAAAGGAACAATAAAGATAATCATAAAACTAAAATTGAAATTTAAAACGTTACGCGACAAATTTTAAAAACGTAAATAAAAGTGATTTTCTAAAATCTAAGTCCTAAATTTATGAAAATAATTTTCCTAAATTCTAAATATTAAAAGAAAATTTTTGGAAAAAGAAAAATATTTTTTTTTTGACTTTTTATTTAATTTTTATGAATTAAAAACTAATTTAAACTAATTAAATGATTTAAAAATATTAAAACAAGTGAGAAAAATCTGGAAAATTTTGAGAAAATCTAAAATTATGTTACTAATCTAGGAAAAATAAATTCAGAGGCTAATTCTGCTTAAATAAGCTGAACAGCCCAATAAGCAGTTTGGGAATAAGCTAAAAATAAGCAAATGTTGACCAATTAATCTAAAAAGCTCAGAAATCATGCAATGGACTTAATTAAGCTCAAATCAACTTAAAAAGCTCAAATAAGCACAAGGGAATAAGCACTTATTGACTGCACTGTTGGTGAACAAAGGGCAGAAACTAGCCAACTTCCACAGCCAAAATAAGCACTATAATAAGCTGATAAGGTGAAACTAAAGGGGCAAAAGTTGAACAGACCAACTGAGAACTCTAAAAACACAAAAGCCCTAATTCTAACATCCCAATTGAACTCCAATTTAACCCTAGAAAATCTGCTAGTTGCACTAATTCTAAAACTGCAGGTCTGCACAGGCTTTTTGGTCTAACTTGCAGACCTGAATAGGCTATTGAATAAGCTTAGAAGTTGAATACCAGATGTTGCACTAAAACCTTACTATGTGAACTACTTATAAATCAAAAATTAGAACCTAAGCTCAAGTTGATAAGCCACAAAGTAAACTAGAACAGCAGCTTGTGGACTGCTTCTACTGAGGGATCAGACAGAGTTTTTGAACTCTGTACTTTGCAAAACCAATAGATACTAATCCAACTCTTTAACACTTGCTAAAAACACTAGGTAGAACACAAAAACACCAAAAAATTACCATAGATCCATGCTAACTTATGGAGAGCTTATTATGGCAGTCAAGCTTCTCATCTTTGCAACTATTGATCAAAAACCTCAAATGCACTAAACTTCCCTTATCATCTAATCTCAACCGAAACTTAAGCCTCAACAATAATCAATCAAAACTCAAGTATGATGCAAATGAACAGTACCTAGTTTATTTGCTCAAAACAGTTCCTATTTTCACCTATTTTAACCAACTGATGCACTATTCCACTAATAACAAACTGAAATAAGCTAGATACCAACTAATCTATGATTTCCTAGGTTACTTAACAACTAATAATCAACAATCAACAATCAAATAGCACTTAATCTAACAAATCTCAACTGGTGCAGAAAATTAAACCTTAAAATGAAATAGAACTTACAAAATCATCCCTTAGCTAGAACAAAGGGATTTTCCAATGAAGCCTATCTTTAGATAGGCCAAGCTCTTCCAGAATAAGCTTGATCTACCAGAAATTAGTCCAGAATCATCACCTTGATTCAACAGTTGACTTTTGTTGACTGTCTGTTTGACTTTTTGGTATTTGAGTAGCAAATATGAAATAGACCTTAACAAAAACTTATATTAAGCTACAAAGCTTATATAAGCTCAACAAATTCAGAAATCAGCTTATTGAAGCTGGGTTTTTAAAATTATTTTTGGATTTTTCAATATTTTTGGATTTTTGGATTAAAATCAACAATAATGAAGAATGAAAGTTGAGATAAGCTAAATATGATAATAATAAGCTACTGAAACAGAGAATAAACTAATAGAGAAACTTAAAACTCAAAGAGAATGGAATCAAATTAAAAGGAAGCTTAAACTAAAATTTCATTAATCAACTCTTTAAAAATTACAAACTGAAAAGTGAAATTACAAACTAAAACTCATTTCAACAGCATAACACTATCTAAAAAATTACATGAAAATGAAGAAGATGAGGTCCTCTATTTATAGCCCGAGAGAGAAGGATCTAGATTCTGCCATGTCACCAATCCATGGCTATTTGTGCTTCTTCAAATCAATCTCATCCATCTGATCACCCTTGAGCATCACTCCATCAATCCTCAGCCGTTTGATCAATTCCCATGAGGTGTTCGGTCCAATAGGATAGTGCCACGTAGCCCATTCGTGTGCTTCTTGAGTACTCTGACACCACTGACATTCTTCTAGAAGTGCGTGATTGGACCGTACTACCCTTAATTGTGGTAAAATCATACGGTTAATGATTAGGGTTCTTGTGGGAATAGTAAATTTCTGGGAAAAGGGTGAAAATTGGGCGCCGGGTGAGGTGTGTGTTTTTTTTTATTATAGTTTGACTGAGTAGAATTAGTTTTGACCGGGTTTTGGTGGGTTGGGTCGGGTTAAGGGCTTAGGTTTAGTGGACTGGGCTAGGAGATGGGTTGGGCAATGAGGGTTGGGTTGTGTTATTAATAAAATCGGGTTTTTAAAGGTTTAATGGTTTTAAGGATTTTGATCTAAGGGACCATTTATGTAAATTCTGAATTCTAAGGGACTGAATTTGCCAATCTTCCAAAATGTGATCCAAGGGCTTCTTTTGTCAATTGATGATTCTTCAAGGATTTGGATGACATAAACTTCCCGGCATCGGCTTTAAATATTCTTTTCCATATCTCGTGCTCGTTTTCCCGGTTTTGACTTGATTTTGTCCATTTTTGCAATATCCATCCCTGCACAATCAAAAACACAAAAACACAATATCTTTTGGCAATTTGGTTAGTTTTTGGTCTTTTTGGGTCCGGTTTTGGTCAAGAAAAGGTATGTGTTTAAGCACATACCAAAATTCCCCCAGACTAAGATATTGTTGTGTCCTCACGCAATGTTATAAAAACACGTTTTCAAAACCAAAAATTTCCAATCTCTTTTTACTAACTTTGAGAAGTAGCAAAATTTTCAAATCTTAAGTTCTCAAAACTCCCCGATTTTCCTTTTTATTATATTTTTGTATTTTTCTCATAATTCATGTGACGGCTTTGTTGACAATCATTATCTTTCAATAACTTTTAGGGTCTTCGAGTAGGAAACGCGACTCATAAAGAAGTGACCATACGGATAAAATTCGTCGTCCCTGATTTTTCACGAGTCCCCAAACTAAGCTTAAAAACGAAATCATTGTTATTTACAAGTTAGATTGCCAACACTACCCAAAAAGCTAATTGTGGACTCCTTGTTCCCAAATTCCTATTTTCCTCTATTTATTTTATTTTTGGTGAGAAATGAATTTCTTCAAATTCTCATTTCGATAATTTTTAGTCCGATAAAGATACCTAGTTTAGACGCTAAGTAGTTTCCAAACCTTCCCTCGAAAACCGTTGCATATAAAAATGAGGTCCACATCAAGGTCTCTGATTTAACACGATTTTGAGGATATCCCTTTTATATACGACCGAAACAACTCATCTACGAGTCCAGAGACAGAAGCTTTTATTAGGATACCCCCGGAGTCGAAATTTGGCATTTTTAACATTATTAAGCACATATTATTATTCCTCGGCCTTTTAAACAACCTAGACAACGGCAGCGAACCGTCAAGAATCAGGAGTCTTATTTTGACCTTGGATATTTTTCCTCTGCCTTTTTGAAGTCTGAGTCAACGGGAGCGAACCGTTAGGAAACAGAAAACTTTTATCGGCTTTGGATTATTATTATTATTATTATTCATTATTCATTATATATTTTGCCAAATCCCGAGTCCTACGGCTTTTATAGCAATAGAGACAATAGCACGTACTATCAGGAATCAGTTGCCAATTACACCGTAACACTGGCAGTACCTTGATGTGTACCCAACTTTCATAAGCAAGGATTCTCTAAGGAAGAAATAAAAACTAATTATCGCCAAAACCAAAATACCTTTAATTATTCCTAGATTACTATTATTTGAGTGAAACAAGCTTATGGGAACAAAAATCCACAAGTAACTTTGATGAGCTCTAAAGAGATCCAACTACTCCACGTTTAGTAATCTAACTTATAAACAACTCTATCATTTCTTGTTAGGGTCTCTGAGAAATAAGCATTTCTCATTGCTGGGAGGATTGTTGGGATCTCTGAGAAATAAGAATTTCTCATTGCTGCCGATAGTGAAGCTGGTTCCTGCTGATAGTATTGCATTGCTGCTACGGTTGGTTCCTGCCGATAGTATTGTTTTGTTTCTGCCGATAGTGCTTATTGCTGCGGATATTATTGTTTGTTATCCGTAGGTTTAGAAAGTTTGTTAGATTTTTTTTAGAAGAGATCTCGTTTATCTCTTCACACGTTTTCTTGTAAGACGGGTTAGGGTTAGGGTTTCTTATCATTATAAAAGAAACATCCCGTCCATGAGTTTAATGTACCTTTGACGATTACAATATTCAATAACATAATTATTAGTTCATAGTCTGATCCATAGAGGATCATTGTCTTTTCTTCTTTAATATTCTTGTTGTTTAGTTTCCGCATAAACACAAGTCTTACACCTAGAGGTTCTCGTTTAACCAAGCTCAATCAAGCTCGAAGTACTCGATCCTACAAGTGGTATCAGAGCCTGGTGAGGATCTCTGATAAAGAAGGAAACATTGTTGAATTGTCTCTCTTGAATCTTTTCACAATGTCGCTATCAGGTGATAGATTTGAAATGTGCGCAATGAAGATTAGGAGTTTGTTCCATAATAAGTCTATGGAAATGCTGACTGAAAAGGATGAATCCTATCAAGTAAAAGAAAATTTGAAAGAATATGCACTAATGGGATTCCCATCACAGGTACAAAGATATAATCCTGCTTTTCAAGAATTGTACTCAACTCTTAATAAAGAATATGATGATATGAAATCTAAGTATAATGAATACTTTATTAAGGTTCAAGCTTATGATAATGCAGTTAAAACCTTAGAAAAACAAAAGGTTTGGTTTCAAAAGAATCAGTTAGCTTATGAGGAAAAGATAAGGGTTTTAGAGAGGGACTTGAAAAACACCACTAATGAGCTTAAACATTCAGAGTCTCAAAAAGCTAAGATGGTGTTAGAAAAACAGGATGTGCAGACTAAGCTAGACAATACCTTGGCTAGGTTTGATAAATGGAAAGATTAATCTAAAAACCTAAACAAGTTAGTTGATAGTTCTATGTCTGTAAGAACTAAACGTGGTTTAGGGTTTGGTGACTACATAGGGCAAGATCAAGTCTATGACCCTAATGAGTATAGTGTTTTTAACCCTGAACCTGTAGACTATAAAATTCATGTTAAGTTTGTCAAAGAAGGTGGAATGAATGCTGTTCCTCCACCTATAAGAGGATTTTTTATGCCTACCCCTCTCCACTCTCTCTCTGACATTGACTCAGATGAGTCACAAATGGTTTATGGTAAAAAGTCCAGAGACTTACCTGAATCTAATGACTGTGTCTCTTGTTCCACAAGTGACAAGTCCTCAGAAGCAGAGTCTAAAGACTTTGTTTCATGTGACTCAAGTGAAAAGTCAACCACACCCAAATATCATGAGCCCTCAGGTTCAACTAATGATAAAACTACTTCTAAATCAGCCTTTTCAGACAACAGCTCAATTAATTCGTTTAAAAACAAATGTGTCTCTAGTTCCTCTAGTGATAATGTTGTCTATGTTAAGAAAAGTTTTAGTAAGAACAAGGCTATTAGGAAGAAGTCATGTTTTGTGTGTGGTAGTAAATATCATCTCATTAAAGATTGTGATTATCATGAGAAAAGAATGAATGGTGGGCAACAACAGACCAGATCATTGTGGAAAAATGTTAAACAAATACCACCATATGTTCCACAAGCAGCAGGAATGAACTTTTATAGGGCTCCCTTTCCTGCTGATAGACCTGTTCCTGCTGGTACCTCTGTTCCTGCTGATATTCAGGGAACCATTCCTGCTGGTACCTCTTCATATTTTCAGAGGGATTTCAGGCATGCCTATTATAATCAAATCTTTGGAGGGGGAATGGCTTATTCTCCATGGTATCCTTGGTAATTGTCAAGTTTGGCTAATCATGTTGTTGTAATCTTGTTTGCTGGTTTTGAGGGGAGGCATTAGCCTTAGGGAAGGCTAATGCTTGTATTTTTGTCTTGTTTTCCATTCATCTATGTTTTATGTTTTATGTTTTGTGTTTCTCTAATTTTGTTTTGCAGGCTTTTAGTGTCTTTTGTTAGTTAACTTTGTTTTGCAGCTTCTTAATGCTTGGACTTAAAACTAAAGACAGTAATTTTCATTCATCATGAGAAAGATAAGTACATTCAGTTCAAGTTACAAAAGCTACTTATCAACATCAGTTAATCATCATACCAACCTTCGAACATCAATCAACCTAAACCCTACCACCTATTCCATCTTCCCTTTACCCTTACCCATATAATCAGGCATGAACCTCCTTCCTCTCTGTCGACTTATTTCTTCATACACATGAGGGGCTGGTAGTGCCAACACCACTGGGAGTGGCTGTCTTGGTTCAGGAGCTGGAGTTGAAGAGCTTGAGGTAGTTTGCCTCTGATGTGTTCTGGGGCGTGACCTAGCAGATGATTGACTTGG
This sequence comes from Artemisia tridentata subsp. tridentata, assembly GCA_021014915.2. Taxonomy (NCBI): domain Eukaryota; kingdom Viridiplantae; phylum Streptophyta; class Magnoliopsida; order Asterales; family Asteraceae; genus Artemisia; species Artemisia tridentata. Next base: position 4,603,487 of record CP139503.1, read on the forward strand.
CTGTGGAGCAGGGTGGCTTGATTGTGGTGTTGGATGGCTTGGCTTAGGAGTTGGTCTGATGGGATTCTTTCTTTGTCTTGGATCTTGGCTTTCACGTTGTCGATTGTTTCGACTTCGAGGGTTAGGTTTTTCACGGCTGGAGTCTTCTCGAAGATCTGCATTACCTTTTGGTATCGGTACTTTATAGAAGGTTGCAGTTGTCCTTTCCATCTCTTCAGTTAGCAGAGCCACAGTTGCCTTCATCTCTTCCCTTAGCTTATCTGTAATGGGAAAATTGGGAGGGTATGTCTCCCATTCACCCTGACAATAAGTCAAGGACTTCAACTCTGATGATTCTTCATCATCAGAGCTAAAGTACTCAAATGACGAAGGAGTAGATGGAAGAGGATCAGATGAATATGAATCTTCCTCAACCTTGGCCTTACCTTTGTTTTGAGAAGATGATGCAGTTTTGGGAAAGTAATTTTTCCACCCTGAGTCACTGGAGGAGGAAGAATCTGATGAAATTTCGATGATTGGAATTTTAGAAGAACTCATGATTTTCTTTGGTTTGGTGAAGTTATTGTGATAATGAAGGTAGGTGATTTGAGAAAAAGGGCTTTTATAATGAGAAGGTGATTAATGCAAATTTATTGTTGGTTGGTGTTGTGGTTTAATTCTGAAGGTTTATTCCTAATGACTGGATTCGGAAGGTTGACTTTGGTCAAACCACCCCATTTCTGCCGATTGGTCAAACCTCTTATTGCTGCCGATTGACCAAGTGTTGCTGCCGATTGGTCAAACCTCTTTAAGTCAATTGGTCAATGTTACGTGCACAGAATTGCAACAATTTAAAGTGATATATTTGGCAACCCAACCTAAAATTGCACTTCTCTCATATCAATTTCTCAAAAACCTATCGAACCCTAATTTTCTCATTTCAAACCCTAGATCATTCATCCTACACAATGACAACTCTTCACTACAAAGATGATCATAACAAGGTTGCATACTTAGAGTCGTCTTCAAGAAGTGTTGGTTATGATGAGGTGCTAGCGTTTCTTCGTGGGTCATCTATTCGATATGCACTCACTTATTGTCCAGTGAAGGTGTATGATTCGTTGATTAAGCAGTTTTGGGCAACAGCTAAGGTCAGACACATTGTGGGAAAGGAGGACGACATCGTTGCCACCATTGATGAGAATGAGGTCATCATTACGGAGGAGTTGATTCGTGTACAGCTTCAATTTCCTGAGGAGCATGGGGAATATGATCTTTCCAGGAAAGATATCAATGATGGTATGGCTACTATAGGTTATCCTGTCACTGGTAGTTGTACATTCTTTAAAAGTAAGTTGTCTCCTCAATGGAGATTTCTGGTTCATACTTTACTCCAGTGTATGAGTGTTAAGACTGGTGGTTGGGACCAATGTCCAAGTCCCATTGCGTCTGGTCTTGTTTGTCTATCTCAGGGTAGAACATTTAATTGGGGCAAATATATTTTTGATGGGATGGTTGAAAATATTTCTGGTGATAAAAACAGATTTTTAATGTACCCTAGATTTCTTCAAATTATCTTAGGTATTCAGACCATAAACCCATCCCCTAAGATAGTGAATCGGTTGACTCCCAAAATGTTTGCTCTGATGAAAATGAATTTTGCAGGCCAACATTTGCCTTTATTACCTGCCATGTTACAGAATGTCAATCCTGCTGACAACCCAGTTCCTGCTGACAATGTCAGTGTCCCTCCATCACCCAATGCAGCTGATGCAGATGCATCCAATGCTGCTGGTGAAGGGACTTCAGTTGCTGCTGATGCATCTGCATCTGTTGCTGCTGATGACCCATTACCACCATCACCTAGACCAGCCACACCTAGACCTGAGACTAATGTCCCTGATGAGCCCAATGTCCAGGCCACCACAGTTGTTTCACCTGTTGTCCAGCCAACACCTTCTGTGGATTTGCCTTCTTCTTCAAGGCTTTCCACTCCTAGTCCTACTAGGCAGTCTTTTAGTTATGACACCAATGCAGGGGGAGAATTTCATGTATCTCCACCTAGATCCAATGAAGCTCCTAATACCTCAGGCATTCCTGCTGGTGGAGCTGAGGATGCTGCTGATCTCACCTCTATGTCCCAGTTACTTGACAGGTCTGTGAAGAAAATTGAGGCATTGGAGTCAGAACTTAAAGAGACAAAAAAGGTTTTTAGTGAGAAGGTGGAGAATTTGGAAAAGGAGCTCAGGGATTCTAAGGAAACTTTCAGTAGAACTATTCAAGAGCTCAATGATAGAATCAGCTCTTTGGAAGCTCAACATCCTCAGAAGAAAAGAAGAGTTGTACTTTCTGAGTCTGAGGAAGATCAGGATGACATGTCATTTGATGGGCTAAATGTGCTGGCTTCTGTTTCTCTTGATAGTGCACATACTGAAGTGCCTACCTCTTCTGAACACACTATCACTACTCAACCTCAGGCCTCCACTGGAACAAGGACCATTGCTGCTGATGTCTCTGGTGTTCCTGCTGAAGTTGGTGGTGTTTCTTCTGAGTCTAAGGTTCCTGGTAATACTGCTGGTAGTCCATCCATTGCTGCTGGTAGTGACACCATTCCTCCTGAAGCAACACAAGATGATGATGAGATAGCTAGACAGATCCAAGCACAGGAAATTGCTGATGCACAAGCTAGACTAGCTCAGGTTGCTCAAGATGAGGAGCTTGCAAGGAAAATGTCTGTAGATGAAAGGAATATAGCTGGGATTATGAATAACACAAGATCAGAAGATCCTAATTCAGAAGAGTTCAGTGAGCAAGTCGAATACTTGTTGGCTACTGATATGATTATTAGAGCTCATGGGTTTATGATTCTTCAAGATTCAGAGTTGGATTCGGATGAAAGATCAGATCAGCTCAAGGCATTTATCTTAAAGACTCATAGAGTATCCACTTGGAATGAATTGATTCATAGGATCAGTGAAAGACAAAAGTCAGGATTTAAGATGCGTACAAACAAAGATAATGTCAATTTTATGAAGGTATATCTGAAGAATGAAGCTAACTACAAGCTCAGTGACTTCAAAGGTTGGACTGATGCTGCAATCCACAAGTTGTTCCTTGATACCTATGCAAGGATAAATTCTTCAGTCCAGACAGATATTCCACAAAGCAAGAAAAGAGAGCCTTCATCTTTAGAATCTGATGTTGCTAAGAAAATGAAGCCTGGAGAGACATTGTCTGGTGCATCTTCCTTTATTCTTACTGAAGGTATTCAGGATACCACATTCATTTCACCAATTCCTAATGTAGATGCATCAGAGGCACCACAAGAAGGTCCTATTTCTGCTGGTATTCCTGCTGCTCATGTCTCTGTTTCTGCTGAACCATCTTCCTCTGTTCCTATCCTGCAATATTGGCTAAGGACAAGGCAGAAGAGTCACTCTCACCACTCTTCTTCTAGGGATATTTCTGAAGTAGATGATCAAGATATGATTAGGGTTGACTCAGATAGTGATTCAGAAGGTGATTCCATTCACTCTTGGGGTCATATTGCTCACTGGGAGATTAGGTCTACTTCTGATGGTGAAGTCAATGTTTGGTTTTCTCTTAATGGGACAATCAAATTCTTTACTTTTCTGAGGGAGATCTTGAATAAAGTAGAGAGGAAAGATTTGGAGCATCTTTATAAGATAGTGGATAATCACTATCAAACTCATACTCCTACTGGGATAGGCCTACTTCTTTGGGGAGATTTACAAGTCTTGATGAATTCATTGGAAGGAGACAAGGCTAAATTGGTGTGGGGTAATCAATCTTCCTGGAGAGTATTTTCTTGGAGGTTATATCCGTCTTCCAATGTTCATGTAGTGGAGCTCATATCTGGCAAGTTCCTGACTATGTTTGTGGATGTCACTTATCCTTTATCTGAGGGACTTATGAAGAGAATGCTCACTCAAAAGGTGCGAGTTCCCAAGCATACAATTGGAAATGATTTAACCACAGCTGAACAGTTGGTCAAATTCATCAAGGATCAACTTGCAGCTAAAGGTTCATCAGCTTAAGGGGAGGTTGCAGCTTAAGGGGAGGATGAAGCTTAAGGGGAGGCTTCTTGTTGTTGTTGTATATTTTTCTATCTTTCTTTCTTTTGGTTTCTTTTCTTATTTTCTTTCTTTTATTTTGGTTTGTTTCTGATTTCTGTTTATTAGTTTAAAAAAAAAAAAAAAAAATTGGTTTGTATATTTTGTGTGCTAATAAGTGGTTTTGAGCAACACCTTGCAGGTACAGTGTTGGTGTTTACACCTTCACATTAAATGGTATTCAACTCACCATGTCTTGCAGACAAGAAAGAGTTGACTCACCATGAGGGTACGGCTCTGGTGTGATAATCAAATCTGTTGATAGCTGTAATAGCTTGCTCAAAGCTATAGGGTACTTCAACTCACCCATGGTTTATTCCTGAGAGTTGAAAATGGTTCTCAATTCACCATGGATGTAACCCTTTATGGGATCCAAAGAATTGGCTAGTCCACAAAAGTATGGTTTGTGGTAAAGACACTTGGTATCCATATTTGGTATTCAATTCACCAAGGTTTGCTGTAACCTAAGAATTGGCTAGTCCTGAGCAAACGGCTATAGGTAAAGACAAGTTAAATCCGTTTCTAGTGGCTGATTTGCTAATAAATCAGATGGTTATCAATGTACCATGGTCTAACACACCTAAACATTGGCTACTCCAGTAGTGATGGCTATTGGTAAAGAGACATCAAATCCATTAATTTTCAATGATTCACCTCTCACAGGAGTTAACACACCTGGATGTGATGAGAATAGTATGAAACTTAAAGTGATTTGATGTACATATTGTCATAGTAGCAGCCAAGCTCAAGTGAATGTTATGGTGACCAGTTTACATGTTTTGAAGAAGATTTCCTATTGCTGCTGAACTATCGAAGTTGCTGCTGCATGTTATAGATGTTGGAATCTTGCGGGTTATAAATGTTGCTGCTGGTTACTAATTGTTGCTGCTGCTACATAGCAATCCTCAAGCCTGAGAAGTTAAAGCTCTATCACGTTGGAATCTTGCAGGTTAACCTAGTCAACCTCAAGATTAGGGGAGGATTGTTAGGATCTCTGAGAAATAAGCATTTCTCATTGCTGGGAGGATTGTTAGGATCTCTGAGAAATAAGCATTTCTCATTGCTGGGAGGATTGTTGGGATCTCTGAGAAATAAGAATTTCTCATTGCTGCCGATAGTGAAGCTGGTTCCTGCCGATAGTATTGCATTGCTGCTGCGGTTGGTTCCTGCCGATAGTATTGTTTTGTTTCTGCCGATAGTGCTTATTGCTGCGGATATTATTGTTTGTTATCCGTAGGTTTAGAAAGTTTGTTAGATTTATTTTTAGAAGAGATCTCGTTTATCTCTTCACACGTTTTCTTGTAAGACGGGTTAGGGTTAGGGTTTCTTATCATTATAAAAGAAACATCCCGTCCATGAGTTTAATGTACCTTTGACGATTACAATATTCAATAACATAATTATTAGTTCATAGTCTGATCCATAGAGGATCATTGTCTTTTCTTCTTTAATATTCTTGTTTTTTAGTTTCCGCATAAACACAAGTCTTACACCTAGAGGTTCTCGTTTAACCAAGCTCAATCAAGCTCGAAGTACTCGATCCTACATTTCTCGTTCTTCGCAAATTTAAAATCTTAAATAATAAGATCCGCGAATGCTTAGCCAAATAATCAAGCCATGCATATATAAAGTCAATACGGGAACTTGCAAACTCTTAAAAAGAATTCGCATTTTATAGCTCCTTATGTAAAAGACTAGCACAAGCTTATAGATTATAAATGGTTAAGGAAACAAGCTAGGGCTCAACACGCCCGGTCAATTCAGAATTTTATTCCTACTCTCACCAACGGAAAGTCAACAAAATGTCAAAATTTATTATATTTTTGCACAAAATTTTTAAATTTTTCTCATTTTTTTGGATTTTTTCAATTTTGGAGAAAAAACGGGGTTGCATGAGTAAACGGCAAAAATGCAAGGCAAAATCAAATCGAAAGATCACCCCCCCCCCCCAGACTAAAACGAGACATTGTCCCCAATGTCTTAAAGGTAAGGGTATCCCTACAAAAATCTAAGGCCGTTTATTAATTATGCCAAAAGATAGATGTAAAACGATAAGATTAAGGATATCGGATAAGCAACGAATGATGAAACTCGAGTGGAGAGAAGCAAACCACGAGCACGAGAGTCTTCATTATTCGGGCAAATCCTGGACACATCACAAGAAAAACCACGAAACACAAGATATGGAAGAGGAACTCTCTTCATGTTTTATTAGAAAATAAGAAAGAAGATAGACACGGGGTGCCTCCCGAGAAGCGCTTGTTTTTGTTAACCGAGTCACATGAGCTTGACTCGACCCCGAATTTAATTGTCCATGGGGAAAGTTTGGAGATCCGGGACAACCATGGATGGTATGTCCCCTCCAAAATAGTGTTTGATCCTATGACCGTTCACCTTGAAGTTTGGACCATTGTTTTGAGCTAGCTCAACGGTCCCATATGGAAAAACTTGAGTGATGGTGAATGGCCCAGACCAGCGGGTTTTGAGTTTACCCGAGAAAATCTTTAATCGAGAATTGAAGAGGAGGACTCGATCACCAACGTTGAAAATGCGGTTTTTAATCTTAGAGTCATGAATCCTCTTTGTTTTCTCTTTGTAGATCAAAGAGTTCTCATAGGCTTGATCCCGAAGCTCATTTAATTCATTAATTTGGAGCTTACGGTGATCACCCGCGGTCTTAAGGTCAAAATTGGCATGTTTCAAGGCCCAATATGCCTTATGCTCGAGCTCGATGGGCAGATGGCAGGCTTTTCCGTAAACCAGCTTGTAAGGAGTACACCCGATGGGTGTCTTGAAAGCGGTTCAGAAAGCCCATAAAGCATCATCCAATTTGTCAGCCCACGAGGCTCGATTTTCACCAACGGTTCTTTCAAGGATACGTTTCAATCCACGATTTGAAACCTCGACTTGACCACTCGTTTGAGGGTGATACGCGGTAGAAAGTCGGTGAGTGACACAATACTTGAGCATAACTTTTGCAAATTGATCATTGCAGAAGTGAGTACCACGATCACTGATTATAGCACGAGGAGTTCCGAATCGGGAGAAGATATTTTTCAAGAACTTAACAAGCACTCGGGCGTCGTTAGTGGGGAGCGCTTTCGCTTCAACCCATTTTGACAAGTAGTCGACGGCCACGAGTATATACTTATTCCCTCGTGAAGACGGGAATGGCCCCATAAAATCGATGCCCCACACGTCAAAAATCTCGCAGACTTGAATTGCATTTTGAGGCATTTCGTCTTTTTGCGAGATTTTTCCTTGACGTTGGCAAGAGTCACATGACTTTACCAAGTCGTGGGCATCGCGATAGATAGTCGGCCAATAAAAACCGGAATCAAAGACTTTTTTAGCGGTGTAGCTGGCACCATGATGTCCCCCCGTGGGTCCATTATGGCAAGCCGTGAGGATGTCAACGGCTTCTTGGTCATGCACACACCGTCTTATCACTTGATCGGCACATATCCAGAATAAGTAGGGGTCATCCCAAAAGTAATGTTTAACATCTTTGAAAAACTTCTTTTTCTGTTGGGACGACATCCCTTTCACCACAAAATTCCCCGCATGGTAATTTGCGTAGTCAGTAAACCATGGGGTACTCGGATCATTCTTTAAAGATACCATCCCAAGTGTCTCGAGAGGAAATGTTTCGTTGATTTCCTTTTTCTCGAGAACACTTTGATGGGGATTTTCAATTCTGGATAAATGATCGGCGGCTAGATTCTCTGCTCCTTTTTTATCACGAATGATAATATCAAATTCCTGGAGCAGAAGAATCCACCGAAGTAATCTCGGTTTAGCATCTTGTTTTGCTAGGAGATACTTTAGGGCTGAGTGATCCGTATACACTATGCTTTTTGATAGAACAAGATATGGTCTAAATTTCTCAAAAGCGTAGACAACGGCCAATAACTCTTTCTCAGTAGTAGTATAGTGAGATTGAGCGTCGGTCATTGTCTTGCTAGCATAGTGTATCGGCTGGAAATATTTTGATTTGCGTTGCCCTAGGACTGCACCAATAGCATAATCACTAGCATCACACATGAGCTCAAAGGGCAAGTCCCAATCGGGGGCAACCAATATCGGTGCTTCGGTCAATTTCTTTTTGAGAACCTCGAATGCTTCGATGCATTCGGGAGAGAAGATAAATGGAGCATCTTTTTCAAGAAGATGGGTCAGAGGCCGGGCGATTTTAGAGAAGTCTTGAATAAATCGTTTGTAAAAACCGGCATGACCAAGGAAACTTCGGATTCCTTTAACGGTGGTGGGATGAGATAGTTTTGCGATCACATCGACTTTGGCACAATCTACCTCAATCCCGGATTTAGAAATCTTATGGCCGAGGACAATGCCCTCTTTGACCATAAAATGGCACTTCTCCCAATTTACAACGAGATTGGTGTTTTCACACCGTTCAAGCATTTTGTCTAAATGGGAGAGGCAAGAAGAGAAAGAATTTCCATAGACGGAGAAATCATCCATAAAGACCTCCATCGTCTTCTCGATCATATCGTGAAATATGGCCATCATGCACCTTTGGAACGTGCCCGGAGCATTGCATAAGCCGAAAGGCATGCGTCGGTAGGCAAACGTACCATAAGGGCAAGTAAAGGTGGTCTTTTCCTGATCTTGGGGATCAATTGGTATTTGAAAATACCCGGAAAAGCCATCGAGAAAACAATAGAATTCATTTCCCGCCAAACGCTCAAGCATTTGATCCATAAACGGTAGTGGGAAATGGTCTTTACGGGTAGCATCGTTGAGTTTTCGGTAATCAATACACACTCTCCATCCGGTGATGAGACGTGTGGGGATTAACTCATTTTATTCGTTTGTTACAACGGTCATTCCACCCTTTTTGGGCACACAATGGACGGGACTAACCCACGGGCTATCAGAGATCGGGTAAATCATTCTGGCGTCAAGGAGTTTAATAACTTCCTTTTTGATTACCTCATGAATTTTCGGGTTTACCCGTCTCTGATGTTGAACCGCGGGTTTGAAGTCATCCTCCATCAAGATCTTATGGGTACATAATTTAGGGTCAATACCCTTTATATCAGAGATTTGCCAAGCAATGGCACTCTTATGCTTTTTAAGCACGTCTAAGAGTTTTGTCTTCTCCTCATCTTTGAGAGCTTTCGAAATGATAACGGGAAATGTATCGGAATCTCCCAAGAAAGCATACTCAAGATGAGGAGGTAAATCCTTGAGCTCGAGCTCCGGAGGATTCTCAGTAGACGGCTTGATTTCTTTAATTTCTTCTTTTTGAATTTCTTTTGTCGGAGGGAGAGAAGGTGACGGGTCTTCATTCAATAATCTTTCTAGCAAAAGAATATCTCCCTCTGGATCAAGATAAGAATCATCAACTTCCGGTGAAGTTGGTGTTTCTATAGCAAGAAAGTCATCGACCTCTTCCAAGAAGAAATCACCTCCCTCAAACGGAGTGAGGGACGGGGAAGGGTCGGAAAGAATGGGTTGAGAAGAAGGAGTGGGATTGCCACTCGAGGATTTATCGAAAAATCCAAGAACTTCTTGAGAATACTCCTCCGAGGCAACATCAATCACATCGATTCGATTAACCGAGACGGAATCGTGACTGGAGGAGTATTTGAAAGTTCGGTCGAGGTTAAAGGTCACGGCCTCATTATCCACCCTCAACGTAATTTCTTCACTGTAAACATCAATCAAAGCCCGCCCGGTCCTCAAGAAAGATCTTCCGAGAATTAGAGGAACCCGGGGGTCGGCATCAAAGTTAACAACCACAAAATTGGCTGGGAAATGGAACTTCCCCACTTTGACAAAGACATCTTCGGCTATGCCAAGCAGAACAGTCGTAGTCCGGTCTGCAAGCTCGAGGGTCATACAAGTTGGGGTAAGTTCGGGCAATGAAAGTTTTTGCCAAACGGATAACGGCATTAGGTTGATGCTCGCACCTAGATCGGCCAAGGCATGACATTCAACCAACCCCGGGAAGTCACATGGAATGAGGAATCTTCCCGGGTCTCCAAGCTTTTCCGGAAGCTTTTTAAGGAGTACCGCTGAGCAGTTTTCGTTCAGAGGGGTTTTTGCGAGCTCAAATAATTTTTCTTTATTGCTCAATAAACTCTTGATTGTGGAAGCAAACTTTGGCATCAAAAGCAAAGCATCCTCGAAGCTTATATCAAAATGCAAATCTTGGAAGATTTGGTAGAATTTTTCCATTTGATTTGAATCTTTTTCGCGGAGCTTTTGATCATTTAATCGCGAAGGATATGGAAGTTTTGCTTTGATGGGAATTTCTTTTGGCTCAACGTTCCTTGGTTCAGATGGATGGACAACCGTAGGTTGGACGTCCTTGGTTCCTCCGTTGTTAGTAGGAGGTTCCATGTCCTTGGTCACCTCGGGTTCACGGTCGACTACCTTGGGAGGTAGAGAAGAAGAGGTAGCCGGAGCCGTGGGTCCATTATATGAAACACCGCTCCTTGTAGTGATTGCCTTAGCATCGCCCCTCGGGTTAGCGACCGTGTTGCTTGGGAGAGAAGTAGTACCCGAGCCCGAGGGTCGATCATTTAAACGCTTGTTAAATTCGGCCATTTGACTCATCATCATCTTATTCATTTCCTCTTGTTTCTTCATAAATTGCTTTAAAAACTCATCCGAGGACGTTTGGTTTTGATTCAAAGCTTGATTTTGATTATTGAAATTTTGTCCTCGGTTGTTGTTATTGAAACCTTGATTTGAAAATTTCCTTGAGTCGGGTTTTGAAAATTCCCTTGATTCGAGTTTCGGTTATAATTCCCCTGGTTTTGATAACCTTGATTTCCCCGATTTTGGTTATTTTGAACATTGCGGTTTTGAATTTGCTGATTTTGATTTTGGGTGAAACCGGGTGGTCCAAGGAAATTATTAGAACGGTAGCTGAGCAAATTACGGTCTCCTTGGGGTTGGTAACCGTTACCTCCCTGATTATAGGATCCCGTAGTAGCGTAAACGCTCTCTTGAGTGTAGCCACCGGCGGCTGGGCACTCGAAATACGGATGTGGACCACCACAAGTTTCACAACTTTGATTGACCATGTTGGGGTTGGTTAGAGGAAAATGGTTTTGATTGTTTTGAAATGAAGAAGAACCGGGTGGTCCCATTTGGTTTTGAGGACAGAATCCTTGAATTTGATTGTAGGTTGCTGATGATACGGTAGCATTCAAACCTTGGCCACCGGAGGCTTGACAATCATAATAAGGATGTGGACCACCACAAATCTCACAATTTTGATTCACAACATTCACTTGATGAAAAGAAGATTTTTCTTTGGTTAACGACTCAACTTGTTTAGCAAGAATTGCAATAGCCTCATGAGTTTTGGAAATTTTGGTATTAGAATCAAGAATGTGAGCTAAAACTTCATCACTAACTTTGTTATTGGCACTCGAAATGGGAATCTTGTTTCTCGAACTCCTCACTTTTGCTTTATTCTCAATAATCGTGAAAGCATCTTGACTATTTCTCGTTAACAAGTTTCCTCCCGCAGCAGAATTGAGTGAGTCTTGATCGGCTAGACTCAACCCATTGTAAAACGTATCAATTTGGTGCAAGTCGGAGAACCCATGATTAGGACACTTTTCTAATAACTCCTTAAATCTATCCCAAGCTTCGCTGAACGATTCATCGAAAGCTTGTTGAAATCGAAAGATTTGAGTTCTGAGATTAGAAGTTTTAGAAGGAGGGTAGAAATGATTGATGAACTTTGTAGCTAGATCTCCCCAAGTGAAAATAGAATTAGGAGGTTCTTTTTCTAGCCAAGTTCGAGCCGCTCCTTTCAAAGAAAAGGGAAACAATTTCATTTTGATGACATCGTAAGCAACTTGGTTAATCTTTATTGTTTCAGCAATGTCGGTGAAATTTCTGATATGAACATTAGGATCTTCATGTTCAAATCCGTGAAATGAGATACTCGTGATAAGATTGAGTAACCCGTGATTGATTTCAAAGTGATTTGCTTGAATATCGGGTATCACGATGGCTCTTCTAACACCATTGAAAGGTGTTTGTAGACGTTCCTCCATTGGACGGAGATCGGGAGCCGGAATGTCATTAACACCCACTGGAGGGTGTTGATTGTTTGGGTTGTTGGCCATTTCCTCAACGGTTGAGAAATGAACACGGTTGTTTTGACGGATAATCCTCTCGGGATTTGAAAGTGGTGAAAGAAGATTGGAAGAAGAAGAACGGGTGTGCATACACCAAAAAGAAATACAAAATTAAAAAGGAAAACCAAATTTGAAAATAAAATATTTTTGGATTTTTATTTTTATGGAAAAATTAAAATTAGTATCTTTTTGGTGATCGTTCGATCAACCGTACTCGTTTCTTTCAAAACTACGCGCAGCGTGGCGGGAGAGAAGAATGGATCTCTCTTCAGTCTGCAATTTAATGTCAAGACTTCCTTAAACCCCGTAATTAGGTTGTAGTAAAGAAATAATCCAAGTAACGTTTAACTACATGATCTCTTTTGTTGTTTATTCGGAATGGTTTACAACGCCCTCTCAAGAGCGAGGATATATTATTTTTGGTTATTTTTGAAAACACTTTAGGAAAAGTGTTTTATTTATTTTCTTTTTGTATTTTTTTCTTTTTTTATAAAAACAAATAACTTCCGAGGAAGGGTCTTCAAAACACGATCCAACGAACGAAATTTAAACTCTTCTCAAGCCTTCCCCGGCAGCGGCGCCATTTTTTGATGTAGTATTTTTATTCCAAAGGAAAATCCAACGAATGTATTTTCCCCGGGTCGAGGTCCCAACGAAGGTCGAATTTGAGTCGTAGTTTACGTGTCGAAAAGTGTGGTGAATGTGTGTGAAAAGAGATGATTGGTGAATTTACACTACGAAATATGAAATTTCAAATGAAAACAACTAAATAACCTAAAGGAACAATAAAGATAATCATAAAACTAAAATTGAAATTTAAAACGTTACGCGACAAATTTTAAAAACGTAAATAAAAGTGATTTTCTAAAATCTAAGTCCTAAATTTATGAAAATAATTTTCCTAAATTCTAAATATTAAAAGAAAATTTTTGGAAAAAGAAAAATATTTTTTTTGACTTTTTATTTAATTTTTATGAATTAAAAACTAATTTAAACTAATTAAATGATTTAAAAATATTAAAACAAGTGAGAAAAATCTGGAAAATTTTGAGAAAATCTAAAATTATGTTACTAATCTAGGAAAAATAAATTCAGAGGCTAATTCTGCTTAAATAAGCTGAACAGCCCAATAAGCAGTTTGGGAATAAGCTAAAAATAAGCAAATGTTGACCAATTAATCTAAAAAGCTCAGAAATCATGCAATGGACTTAATTAAGCTCAAATCAACTTAAAAAGCTCAAATAAGCACAAGGGAGTAAGCACTTATTGACTGCACTGTTGGTGCACAAAGGGCAGAAACTAGCCAACTTCCACAGCCAAAATAAGCACTATAATAAGCTGATAAGGTGAAACTAAAGGGGCAAAAGTTGAACAGACCAATTGAGAACTCTAAAAACACAAAAGCCCTAATTCTAACATCCCAATTGAACTCCAATTTAACCCTAGAAAATCTGCTAGTTGCACTAATTCTAAAACTGCAGGTCTGCACAGGCTTTTTGGTCTAACTTGCAGACCTGAATAAGCTATTGAATAAGCTTAGAAGCTGAATACCAGATGTTGCACTAAAACCTTACTATGTGAACTACTTATAAATCAAAAATTAGAACCTAAGCTCAAGTTGATAAGCCACAAATTAAACTAGAACAACAGCTTGTGGACTGCTTCTACTGAGGGATCAGACAGAGTTTTTGAACTCTGTACTTTGCAAAACCAATAGAAACTAATCCAACTCTTTAACACTTGCTAAAAACACTAGGTAGAACACAAAAACACCAAAAAATTACCATAGATCCATGCTAACTTATGAAGAGCTTATTATGGCAGTCAAGCTTCTCATCTTTGCAACTATTGATCAAAAACCTCAAATGCACTAAACTTCCCTTATCATCTAATCTCAACAGCAACTTAAGCCTCAACAATAATCAATCAAAACTCAAGTATGATGCAAATGAACAGTACCTAGTTTATTTGCTCAAAACAGTTCCTATTTTCACCTATTTTAACCAACTGATGCACTATTCCACTAATAACAAACTGAAATAAGCTAGATACCAACTAATCTATGATTTCCTAGGTTACTTAACAACTAATAATCAACAATCAACAATCAAATAGCACTTAATCTAACAAATCTCAACTGGTGCAGAAAATTAAACCTTAAAATGAAATAGAACTTACAAAATCATCCCTTAGCTAGAACAAAGGGATTTTCCAATGAAGCCTATCTTTAGATAGGCCAAGCTCTTCCAGAATAAGCTTGATCTACCAGAAATTAGTCCAGAATCATCACCTTGATTCAACAGTTGACTTTTGTTGACTGTCTGTTTGACTTTTTGGTATTTGAGTAGCAAATATGAAATAGACCTTAACAAAAACTTATATTAAGCTACAAAGCTTATATAAGCTCAACAAATTCAGAAATCAGCTTATTGAAGCTGGGTTTTTAAAATTATTTTTGGATTTTTCAATATTTTTGGATTTTTGGATTAAAATCAACAATAATGAAGAATGAAAGTTGAGATAAGCTAAATATGATAATAATAAGCTACTGAAACAGAGAATAAACTAATAGAGAAACTTAAAACTCAAAGAGAATGGAATCAAATTAAAAGGAAGCTTAAACTAAAATTTCATTAATCAACTCTTTAAAAATTACAAACTGAAAAGTGAAATTACAAACTAAAACTCATTTCAACAGCATAACACTATCTAAAAAATTACATGAAAATGAAGGAGATGAGGTCCTCTATTTATAGCCCGAGAGAGAAGGATCTAGACTCTGCCATGTCACCAATCCGTGGCTATTTGTGCTTCTTCAAATCAATCTCATCCATCTGATCACCCTTGAGCATCACTCCATCAATCCTCAGCCGTTTGATCAATTCCCATGAGGTGTTCGGTCCAATAGGATAGTGCCACGTAGCCCATTCGTGTGCTTCTTGAGTACTCTGACACCACTGACATTCTTCTAGAAGTGCGTGATTGGACTGTACTACCCTTAATTGTGGTAAAATCATACGGTTAATGATTAGGGTTCTTGTGGGAATAGTAAATTTCTGGGAAGAGGGTGAAAATTGGGCGCCGGGTGAGGTGTGTGTTTTTTTTTATTATAGTTTGACTGAGTAGAATTAGTTTTGACCGGGTTTTGGTGGGTTGGGTCGGGTTAAGGGCTTAGGTTTAGTGGACTGGGCTAGGAGATGGGTTGGGCAATGAGGGTTGGGTTGTGTTATTAATAAAATCGGGTTTTTAAAGGTTTAATGGTTTTAAGGATTTTGATCTAAGGGACCATTTATGTAAATTCTGAATTCTAAGGGACTGAATTTGCCAATCTTCCAAAATGTGATCCAAGGGCTTCTTTTGTCAATTGATGATTCTTCAAGGATTTGGATGACATAAACTTCCCGGCATCGGCTTTAAATATTCTTTTCCATATCTCGTGCTCGTTTTCCTGGTTTTGACTTGATTTTGTCCATTTTTGCAATATCCATCCCTGCACAATCAAAAACACAATATCTTTTGGCAATTTGCTTAGTTTTTGGTCTTTTTGGGTCCGGTTTTGGTCAAGAAAAGGTATGTGTTTAAGCACATACCACATTACTATATTAATAGTTATCCAAGTGGGAGCTGTTAGAGTTAATGTATAAATATTAATATACGTATGTCCGGTTTTGAACCCGAGACTCGGGATTGCACACAATAACGTGAGAGTTTCAATGGTTATGAATTAATTAAATATATTTTATATTTTAATTATTCATTTCACTAAACAAATACTTAACGAGAGTTAGTACTTAACGGAG
Organism: Artemisia tridentata subsp. tridentata; assembly: GCA_021014915.2. Classification (NCBI taxonomy): domain Eukaryota; kingdom Viridiplantae; phylum Streptophyta; class Magnoliopsida; order Asterales; family Asteraceae; genus Artemisia; species Artemisia tridentata. Next base: position 4,619,528 of record CP139503.1, read on the forward strand.
TTAGAGATAACGGTCGTTAAAGGACTAAATATGCAATAGAGGAATAGAAAGATCTAGAACCCCTTGTGTGGGCTAGAACCGGCCGATCCAACCCAATGGGTATTGGAGTCGGTTTGTGAGGCTTGGAGGAGAAGTCAGGGTTTGCCTATAAATACAATTCACTTGTGTTTGGTTTTCCCTAATCTTGAATCCCTAACTATAGCCAAACTTCTCTTCTTTCTCTTCCTCTTGCTAAGGCTAGTCGACATTTTTTTTCCCACTAGGGAATTCGACTTGAGTTATTAGCAATAAAGTGTTTGGTTGTTAGTGATCTTGAACCTAGCTTTTCTCATTGAAACGCTATCATTACGTGTGTACAAGAACGAGTGACAAGTTTATTTTAACTTGTGTGTGTTTGGTTAGTTCGATCCATTTAAACCAATTAGGGTTTATATTTAGTTCTTGGAAGCACACGATTCCTTGTTCTTGCTAGGAATCAAATAAGGTACGTGTCTATTTAATTTTATGTTAATTAATTATATGTTAATAAGATCCTATCTGCTGCGTATGTGCTTTGATGTATTGTTCTTGATTATGTGTTTATAGTATTTTATGATTCACATATTCCAACAGAAAGAAACCCTTAATATCCCATTTCCAAATAGAATTCGCCACACATACTTCCATACTCGAACCATCATTCAAGCATTTTAACTCTTTTAAAATACTCTTATATATTTCAAAAACACTCTTAAAAACATTCCTAAGAAACTTCTAAAAGAAAGCATGATCAAAAACCAAAGTTATCTTTCATTTTCTTTCTTGTTCGAAACAAACCAAACGCACCATAATATTTTTTTTAGAGCAAACAAATCAAGAACACTTAAAACATATTAGGGATGGGTTAAATATGTTCATTATCACGTTAACATACCATAAAAATCAGTTGGAACATCAGAAGATCAAAAACCCATTTAGTTTTCCTTTTTCTTTCCTGTCGAGCACCACCAACAGACCACCAACTTTGATCTTTTGTTTCACCCATCAAACGAACTCTAAAAATTCCAGATTTTTGACATGTTAAAGATCACCTAGCTATCTAATTTTAGGAAAAAGAACGGAGTAAAAAGCTCGAGTATTCATCGAGATATTTGTTTTTCTTTTCTGCTCAAATCTTCGATCAAACGCACCCTTAATAAAATTATTTCGAGCTCGTGAGCTCGAATCACGAGCTGAAAACTTGTAAGAATGGTGTTTATAAGCTAATAATAAAGTGTGTCAAAGAGTCGTAAAAAGTTTTGCCTTTTTTCGGTAACGTATAACGTATTTTATAAAAATAAGGACGTCGTGTATAACGCCTTGGGAGTCTCAGGGGTATTTTTTGCCAAAACTTCAACTGTTTTTATAACAAGGACCTAAATTGAAGTCGATCTGCAGTCCAGGGGTAAAAAGTGTCATTTTCAAAACTACAAGGGTAAAAATTGTCATTTGACCAAAGTTAAGGGGTAAAAATTGTAATTTTATAAAAGTTAAAGGGTAAGAATTGTCATTTCATGAAAGTTCAAGGGGGTAAACTATCAATATATGAAACTCTAGGGGCAAAAACATAACATTGTATAATTATTAATATAATTATTAGTATTATTAATAAATATATATTTCGATTTGATTTATAAAAGAAAATAATACGTTTATTTCGAAAACGAACGAGATATATATTTAACGAACAAATGAACGAATGGAAATATAAAAACGAACAATAAGATAAAACCTTATCCAACTTTTGAAGAGACTTCATGTTGTCTCAATTAAACATTTAACCATCAACCAAAAACGTTACGAAACCAATATTAAAACTTATATATTCAGAAACGATTACTGAAACTTGACATAACGAACCAGGTTGCGTGCCGGAAACGTTTATCAACTCTGTATAACTTTGTTTTCCATCCAGACTGTCAAGGTGAGTTCATAGTCCCACTTTTTTTTATATGTTTTCCAAACTTGTGGGGAGATACATGCTACCAAACCGAACACAAGTATTTTCCTGATTGTTATTGCACTAAGTTAACTGTTCCTGGTATGTGCGTAATCACATACCTTTATTTGACCAAAACCGGACCAAAATAACCAAAAACCCGACCAAAATGCCAAAAGATATTGTGTTTTTGTGTTTTTGATTGTGCAGGGATGGATATTGCAAAAATAGACAAAATCTAGCAAAAACCGGAGAAACGAGCACGGGATATGGAAAAGACTCAAAGCCGATGCCGGGAAAGATATTTTATGCTCAAAAGCCAAAGTCGATCCTCAGAGTCTCACCAAATGTCAATCACAACCCTTAGATCATCTTTTGGAAAATGGCAGATTTAGTCCTCGAGATTTCAGAAATTACAATACTAGTCCTTATTTGCCAAACCAAAATTAAAACAATATCCATAAACCCGGTCCTATTATCTACCCAACCCAACCCATCCTTAATAAATTACCTAACCTACTTTTAACATAAGCCCATTCACTTGATCTATAAACCCCTAGCCCATTTCCATACCCGGTCCACTATCCCTTTAAATAAAACAACCGGTCAAACACCACCCAACTCCCTCAGTCAAATAAAAATAAACACATCCTTCTATCTCACTAAAATAAACCCGCCTCCCAAAATTCACCCCCAATCCCAATTTTTACTATTACACGAACCCTAATTCATCCCGCTCAAAAATTACGGCAAGTAAGGATCAATTGGTAAATTCGTACGCATGTCTGAGGTGTCAGAGAAGTGTCAGACGCACGGATGGGACAGATGGCGGCTTGCTATTGGTTCGAACACCTCACAGCTCTTGATCCTACGGCTATGATGATGGGGAATGATTAAAGATGGATCTAAGGGTGGATAAGGGCTGAGATAGCACACGGATTGCCAAGGTGGCAAGACCCAGAAGGTTCGGCTAAGCTTATAAATAGGAGAGGATTTTTCTCATTTATGGAAGTAGTTTTTTTTTAGCAATGTTATGCTGCCAATTTATTTTATGAATTGTAATCTCCTTTTCAACTTTGTACTCAGCTGTTGAATTAATAAAATTTAGTTTAATTTCAAGTTGGCTTATTTTCTTATTTAGTTTTATTTTAATTTCATTTACTACTTATTCAGTTTGGATTAGTTATTGTTAGATTGTTTTAGGTTATCATTTCAGTTTGTTTATTTCATATTGAAAAAAAAACAGAAAATTCTAAAAAATATAAAAAAATATTTGTTTCAAGTTCAAACTCAAGCTTCAACAAGCTTCTTTTCTGTTTTACTAAGCTCATATAAGCTCAATCATAGCTTATTGTGAGTGACTTATAGATTGGTACTGTTCCATTGATCAAATTCAACAAAAGTCAACTGCATTGGTTTTATTGTGATCTGAGTTAATTTGATAGTCCAAGTGGAGAAAAGGAAGCCATTGGCCTATCTAAAGATAGGCAAGCATAGTGAATCCCCTCTGTTCAAGCTGAGGGGAATTTATCTTGTGAGTTTTACTTTTCATTTCATTTCAATTCTGCATCAGTAGTTTAAAGTTATACAGATCTGTTCTTGTTTGTTTGTATTTGTTTATTGAGTGTTAAATGTGCTGAATATTGGTACTTTGGATCAATTCATGTTAGTTTGCTATTGACTTTAGTTATATTGGTTGAAATTGTTTCATGTCTGCTTATTGAGCATCTGTGGTATATGTGATCTAGACCTGAGTTTTTGAGTTCTATTGGATTGCATTTGATAATGAAATGAGGTTGTAGTTTGGATTGTAAGTCTAAAACTCATGGCTGTTTCTTATAGATTTGATATCAGTGGATTAATTGGTGTTTGAATCATGGAGTTTGACTGAGTTCTAGGAGTTTGACAGTAGTGTCTAAAGTTTACTTAGCTCACTTAGGGTAATATTAGATTAATTCAAGCATTAATTCAGTAGAAACTTGTATTAAAGTCAAAGTTAATTTGCATTCTCATGCTCTGCTGTCATCAGCTGATATTAAGGGTCTGTGATTGTTTTATTTGTTAGATAAGTAGTTTACATGTGTTGGAATTTCATTAAAATAGCTTAAACACATATAGATTGATAGATTTAGGTAGCTTAAATTCACTTTAGTCAACTATAAATAGCATATATTTGGTCATCTTGTTCTGCATTTCAGTATATGCTGAATTTAGCTGCTGTGTTCTTGCTCAAATTTGATTGATCACTTGTGTTTGTTTTGGCTTGATAATGTTTTTCTAAGCAGCTTTCCTGGTGTAGTTTTGAAGTTTTCAATCTTAAGTAGTAGCAAAAATATCTGGTCACCTAATTTTGCTCTCAAAATTTGTTCAAGGTCTGCTATATGAAATGTCTGCTGCATAATCATTCTTTTGTCATCTGTTCATGGTCCTAATTGATCCAGCAATTGAGATCTAGGCATAGGGCTTTTCGAGTTTTTAGAATCTCTGGTTGATAAGCTTTCCAAAACAGTTTTCGTTTTCAAAATTGGTTAAGAATTGAGCTTTTTAGAAGCTTGTGAAAAAGGGTGTTTGAGGCTGCAAGTTTGTTTTAGCTATCTACTTTTTCATGTGCTAATCTGCTTAATTTGTTGCTCAAATCTGCTTATTTGAGTTTGTTGTTGCTTATGTGTTGCTTCTTAAATCATTTCTAAGCTTTGTGTACTGTTTGAGCTTATTTGCTTATAAAGTGCTTTTTGGCTTAATCTCAATAAGCTCAATCTGCTTATTCTTGCTTATCTGGTACTAGCTACTATTTTTCTTACAAAGTTAATTAGTTTTTAGATTCTCTTAAAAAATCTCAGATTTATTTGTTCTTGTTTGCTAGTTAATTTGCAATTTATTAGTTAAAACTAGTTTTTAATAATATAAAAAGAAAAGAAAATAAATTAGTTTCTGTTTTTGTCACTTTTGGTCCCTATAATTTCTGCTAAAGTTAAAATCGGGGGTGGTAGTTTTTAGTAATAAAATAGTTTGGTTTTTTGGCACTCTTAGTCCCTGTCTTTGTTTAAAATTAAAATAGTTTCAGATTTCACACTTTAGTCCCTAAACTTTTTAACTTTTTGATTTCTTTAATTTTCTTTTATAAAATTAGTTTTGATTAGTGACATTTTTAGTCCCTTGGGTTTTTACTTTTTCATTTTAGTATTCCTTCACTATTAGTTTTATAAATCTCGGGATTAGCCCGGGATTTGCATTATTTGATTTCTTTTTGTGTGCATTTATTTTAATAGCGTAGATTGTTGATTTTAATTTTCCATATTTTAGTGTAATCAATACCAAAATAATCTTTCACGTTCAATTATTCACTTCACATTTTCACGACTCCGATTCGACTTATTCGCCGTCAAACCTTCGTTGGGAAAACGACCCGGGGGAATTGTATTCGTTACAATTTCTTTGGACTCAATAAATACCACATCAGTTCCCTATTTATATTTATTATTTAAAAGTCCCTCGTATCATGCACCATTAGTCACCTGCTGGGTGAGCGCGAATATGTGAATAGATCTATTGGCCTGACGACCCATTTGTACTAATCGGATGGATATCTTTTGGTAGCCGGTTAGACAGATGCATTATATTTGATATCTAATCTTGGGGGAAAACCACTTTCATTTTTATTATGTTAGTGAGACTGGAAACTGTCAACGCATTGCGTGTCATGAGGTTTAGTGCAATATTCCGAATTGTGATATAACTGATTTCTTTTATTTAGCTTGTGTTCAAAACTTATTATAACTTTAAAAGTTATGGATTCACTCAACCTTTGTGTTGATTTTTTAGCATATTTATCTCAGGTAATTAAAAGATTGGACTTGGCACGGAGTGGCGGTGGACTTTCTTATAAAAGAGTGTCCATTTCGTTATCATTCAAACGAATAATGTAACTTTTATAACATATTTCCAAACCTCCCTCTGGGACCTATATTATGTACTCTGATTTAAATAATGAATGATAACAATTTTATTTAAAACGTCTCTTTTCGAGTCGTTTTCTATTCTCATGACTGTGATACTTGAAGTAGCACCCCAAACTTATATTCCGCTGCGTATATCGAAAACGGGGGTGTTACAGGCCTGCCCGTATAGAAGTTGTATAAGATAACTGCAACAACATTAAAATTTGATATACCTCTTTTTCTACATACAACCGTTGCCATGTAGTTTTCAAAAGTTTTCAATTTTTATATCACTTTTCTTACATAAGATATATGTCAGTTTAAGTTACTTGAGGTTGAGTTGGAGGATGCTTATAATGTGTTAAATGAAATGTCAAGAGCCTTAGAAAGTGAAAAAGTAATTATGATAATAAGGCTTTAATTTTAGAGCTTTTGTATGCAAGTAGTTTTCGGTAGTATATGTGCATTATTGTTCACTTCTTTTAGAAAGTAGCTTGTTACCGAACTCATTAACAACCGAACGGCAGCCCTGAATAACATGCTGTTGTTCCCTTAACATGTTTAGAGTTAACTAGAAAGTTAATCTATTTGTGTTTATGACTAATACAATGTTATGATTAATTCTAACAGTTATAAAACGTGAATATAGAAAACTCAAGATAATTTTCAACGTTTAAATTCTTATTAGAAATGAATCAAATAATCTATACCCAAGTGTTTTGCGGAACAAACACTTGGGATTGAATAGACAAGGTATGGTGGTGTCTCCTATCTAAACTCAAGTTTTGCTTAAGTGGTAACAATGCGACCTCACTGAGCTATCTCAGGGATACGTTACTCTTTGTAGGAGAGAAGTTGTTTTGCAAAAGTCTAAGCTTTAATTGTACAAAACACACACAACTTCTCTCCTTCTCAATCTATTTATACACAAGTAAACTGAGCAAAAGTAATTAAAATATTACAAGTTGTTGAGCAAGCGTGTCTGACAATTATAACAGTAATTGTCATTTCCAAGAACCAATAGAAATGGCCTATTAAGTCTTTAGGAGTGGTTGGTCTGACACTCCAAGACTTTAAGCCGTCTTAGGAAGGATTTCTTCCTGACAAGATAAGATTTGATCTTATCTTAAATCCTTCCTAGATATTTCTGCCTTTCTTCTCAGGCACTTAGTTCTTCAGGACAAGCTTCTCAGTTATCACTCTTAATTACTTCATTGTTGTTGAGGAGACTAGGGTTCAGTGAGTTCTTGTCAAACACTTACTGAACCATCATCTTCTTCTTTGGCTTAAGTGCTACATCAGGGAGTACCGCCTTCCTGAGAAGTGAATCCTTCTTCTTGAATTCGCCTTAAGCATCCTGAAGATGACTCACTGAGAGACTGTTCTCTCAGTGACTTGAATTGTTCTCGGTTTAAGTTAACACTTGGTTAATTTGTGTTCAAATCTTGTTTTAAGTATTCTTGGGTACTGACGAACCCAACACATGCCAAGACACTGAAATGGATGCTGAAAATAAGCTATCCAAACAACCCTTAATAACATGTTTAGGACAACAACTGATATGAGGCTTAAGGTCCGCGTAAGAGTTCAAAAGAGTAAGGTGAATACCAATTTTTCTCTTACAATTTGTATATCCCACCAGAAAGGACTTCATTTTTAAGGAAACCTAATAAGTTTCTACTATCTATCATAATATATATATCCCAGCGGTCAATTTTAATGTATTTCCAAACATCTCTTTTATGTGAATTTTTTTGTTAAGACTATTCTTGGTTGGTTGTCGTGGTTTGTCCTGCTGTACAGAGACAAAGGGGTCAGTTAACTGTTTTAGAGTGTCTGGAGGAGGTGCAAAGGAGGTAGAAAAAGTGTTCGTGCGCAAGGGCAGCTATGGGGGTTTAGCTCACTATTTATCACATTCAACTAAAATTGGTCGTGTTGGGTAATGGACCAATCAATATGAGGCTCACAGTGGGTCACGTACAGGTGCTTTATCTATACTTCTAATTGCAGCTGCTGATGCGGTTTATTGATATTGACGTGAACTGCTATTAGTGGAAACGCGACATACTGTTGCTCATGGATCTGACTGCTGATGCATTTAGATGCTGTTTATATGACATTAATGGCCAGGCTTACATAAAAGGTCGGCCCACCTTTCTTTTTGTTTTGTCTTTTTGGAGTTTATATGCTACTTTTTACGCCTTACAAATGCGGATTTTTACAGATTTTAGCTGCTGATATTCACAGTTTTTAGATGGTTATTTTATACAATTTATATGTTGTTTGGACTGTAGAAAAAAAGTGGTGTTTGGACATGCATTTTACAGCTCCGTTTACTATTATTTTTAAACTTTTTTTAATGTTGCTTTTAACATATTTGTATGCTGCTTTTCATAACTTTTATATGCTATTTGGAAAGTGGAAATAAGAGATGTTTGGGCACAGATTTTATAGCGTTGTATGTTGTTTTTTAACAACTTTTTATGGCCTGTAGATGATTTGGGTCAAGACGGAGAAGGGCAAAAGTGGACACCAAGAAAGAAAGATAAGTTCATATTTCCATGAAGCGGAACTCAGTTTATGCATGGTGCAAATCAGTACGTGGATCAAATTTCCAAGGTATTCCATTTTTACACATTCGGAGTGCTCAATTCCTTTGTTGTTTCTTTTGATTAACCGTTTTTTAACTATTTGCGGTTGATGTCATAAGTTTTCATGATGTTATGACGTGCATGGTGCAGCCCTCCGTTCTACTGACTATACACATAATAATTCTACACGTAAGTAAAACTGACGGCTTTGTTATACATATTGTTAGTCGAAAACTATGTCATTAAAAGTTAGATATTTTTGGGTCATTTAAGATTAAAAATAAATATGTAATCCAAAACTGTCCACACGGTCATTTGCCATAGTTTTTAAGATATAATATTAGTTTACTAAATGAACTAACACAAGCTGTATGTCTTTTCATTATGTTGCAGTTATACATGCTGCAAACGTGCGTTCTATTGCCCATACGCATGAGAGTAGCATCGGTAAGTAAAACTGGGCACTTTCTTATAGATGTTAGCATTATATTTTATCAAAAACATATATCGTTGGTCCAAATTTACGATGATAACTTTTGGCGACTTACTTTATATCATGATTTTCTTAAATAATTGCTGCTTAAGGTAACGGATGTTGTCAATACGGTCACTGGCCATGGTTTCTGAGACATAATATTACTTTATCAAATATTTTGCCATACCTTAGAATTCGAGAAGGTTCATAATTAATGGGATTGACGTGTATAGGAAAATGTCATATACACTAATTTATGAATGCCAATGTGATTACATTTTAAAGTAGATAATGTTTAAGTCTTTCTCATGGTAAGAGTTTTTCCTTTTTATCATTTGTTTTGTTTTTAGCATGCGTTGTTTTTTTTTTTGTAACGGTTAACATCTTCTGTCTCAACCGTCTGCAGCGAACCTGGAAGAGCCCATTCATTCCATACCGGCTCAAATTTGTCTTAGTTGTTGATGTACTGATTTTTTGCAAGAGTAACTCGACATCTTGATAAAAATGCAAAGATCCCACACCCAAGATTGTTGTTGCAACTCCATGACACAAAGTCTTGAAACATACAAAAAGACGATACTCGATCAAAATCAACCAAATCAGAACCAAGAGCAGTAGTAAACAACAACAGTAATGACATGTATTTAAAGTGGGTTGCAAGTCTGCAAATGTATATCTTTTTGTAAAATCTTCGATCCATTTCAATTCAATAATACACTTTATTTTTGTTTATTCTTTTAAACAATTCAATAATAGACTTTTTTATTTTAAAGATATGTTGATTATGTGAAAATGGACCAACACTATCGACAAGACAATCCCACGGCAACGCGCGGGATACCACACTTGTTGTAAATAAAAGTGATGTTCAATTTGGGTCACATATATATTACGAAAAATTTACCTCATTCCTTTGGGTACGGTTATGGATCGCCAATTCCACAGCATTTAGGAATTTAATGAACGAGGATTGAATTGAAGATTGAAGAAAATTACCCGTGGAAAAACACATGAATTAACCTAATATCCTTTATCAATCCTTTTCTTCAATCTTCAATTCAATCCTTGATTCATCCACCTAATAATCTTATTAACCTAAAAACAACAACAACCAAACCCTCTTTTCTATCTCCTCTGCTTCGTTTGTCAATATTACAATTAAAGGTACACAATTTTTAATGATTTTTGCTTATTGCTTTATATTATACACAAGTTGGATAATTGACTTTTTTTTAGTAATTATTAGATTTGGTGTAAAACATCTTAAATAAGGATTTTGTCTAATCGAAACACTCATTCAGTTTTTTTACTCGATTGATTTTATAATCCTTAATTCAGTTTCTTGTTTGTATAGCTAAATCAGATTAGTCAAATGTGGGTATATATAGTTAGAGTTTAGATATTGTTCTTCATTATGGTTCAACTTATCTTAGAATGTCTATATTTAAGACTACAATGGAATTTTTTGTTTGGTGAAACTTTTTGAGTGATGTTGTCGTGGGATACACGTTGTTGTTTAACTAATATGTTTCATAAGAGATTAGAAAGAATGGTTTCACAATGCGTTTGGAACAACTTTACCAGGCCCAACAGGTTTTGACCCGAAAAACGTTACATTTGTTGACTCAAACCTACTATGACCCATCACCCAAATAAACTAATATTCCATATCTACTACTATTAGGTGATTTGGTATTTTGTTTGGTTGCAGGTACTGTGCATTAATGTTATACTTGAAGATATTACCAAAAGCATGGACATAACACGCTTCTTAAGTTGCTCATGGTGATAGGAAATTTTGACAACATGGTTACATTAGGTGATAAATTTCTCTTAGATGTATCAAAAAAGCACAATTAATATTGTTTGCTGGTGCCCAAAAAAGGCATTTCAGGTTTCAAGCTTTTTAATATTAATGAATGTTAAACAGATTATTTTATAGGTTATTTGTTTATGAGTTAAACAATTATACCAATTAAGTATTTTGAGGTTTTTTCTAATGTGATTTTCATGATTTCAAATATAGGAACATGGAACATGGAGGCTATAGCTCAAGGTTAGATCAAAATCATTACGGGATGTTAAAGATGAGGCCACCCATATACCTCCACCAACTATTCAAGTCCAGGTAATGTATAATTTGATATACCATGAAATTTCTTCGATAACCACCATGAAAAATTAGTGTACATAAAAGTAAACAGATGGTTGTCTACAGATTGCCATTTGAGTATCTAATAAGAAAAATAATGAGGGGTAATCAGTCCTTCTTTGGTACCATTCAATCAGATAGTTTGTAACTGTAGTAGGCTATGTACTCAAACACTTGAAAATACAGCTACCATTTAACCAGATTGTTTATAAATATAGTAAGGTTCTCAAGCACTTGAAACTGAATATTGCAACTTGAAAGATCCGAGACCATGTTTACCCCAAAAAAAACTCACATTTAAACACCCATTTTAAATCTGTTTGAAGGAGTTATCTTATTGTACTATATCATTGTGTCGGTGGCAAAAGTTTCTGAAATTTCTGAGCGTCTCTCTCTTTTGTATAAAGATGCCACATCTTCCAGGTGTCGGTAGCAAAGGTAAGGTAGGCCAAAAGCTTAACCTCCAAATAACGTAGTTAAAAATTACTAACGATTGGGGTGTTTGGATCTGCATTCAGGAAATCGGTATTTCTTTGTCACATTGTCAAGTTTTGGCTTTCTGTTGTATACATGACTTTCACCTTGATTATAAAAAACTTTAATTTAAAAAACAACCCCTATTGGAATCAAATTAACCCCCCACAACTATATATATAATCAGTGATATGGTTGAGGATGTTTCTCAAGGGTACAATCAGCGATATGGTTGAAGATTTTTCACAAGGAATAGCGTTTGTTGACAAAAAAATTGCCGAATATGGAGGGGATCCAAATAGGATTTGTCTTATGGGACAATCTGCAGCAGGCCAGGAAGGAATCCAAAGGAGAGAACACATCTTGGAGTGTGTCACAGAGAAAAGCTTTATATGGTTTATCTGGAGGGTAAAAAGCTTAATTTAGTTTATCACATGTTTAAATTTCAAATTTGTTATTTGCTCTTTACAACGTCTAATTTTGGGAGCAGGTTTAGCGTGGGCCATTTGTGAACATTTGGTTGAATTAATAAAAGCACCTACTTTGTTTGCTACTCACTTTCATGAGTTGACGGCATTAGCTCACGAGAATGCTGCCTAACCTTCTGCTTTAGAAAATTATCATGTCAGTGCACACATCGACTCTCTGAGCCTAAAGCTAACAATGGTTTACAAGGGTTGTCGATTTATTAATATAATATTTTATAATAATACTATACCATAAACAAAGTTTGTTACACATTTAAATCTTTACTGATATATGTATATAGCTGATTTTGCCATTATTCTTTGTGATGTTGATTATATAGGTTGAACCAGAGGCGTTTGATCAAAGTTTAATAAAGCTAGCTTTGCAACATGATGCTTATAAAACAGTAAAAGGAAAATGAGGAAAGCGACGTAGCATAAGTAGCTTAGAGACCGAGGCTCCAGCTTAAGGTAAATATTGGATTCAGGGCAGTCACAACTCCGGGAACTTATAAAGAAACTTATTGTACCACCCAAGAGAGAGCAGCCATCTCCTTAAACTTATTGCAAATGAGACCAAGTTCAAGTTAAAAGAAGACGAAGAGGAAGAGGAGAAGGCAAAGGTGTGACCCGAGTAGCTGTCTAAAAGAAAAAGAAAATAGTTGCAGTCAGGGGGAGTGACTCCAAACGTGATGGCAGCGGATGGTAGTGGAAAGTATACAATTGTGAAACCATGATTACAATGTTTTAACAAAACAAATCTTGAACCACTAACTTAATTAGATTTGATTCATGTCTAAACTCCCTGTGTGCAATTACTTTTAGAAGAATAGATTGTATAATCCTTAAATACAAAGAATCCTAATTTATTAAGAAAACTGATTTAATGTGGGAAACGAATATCTAATACATAATCCTAATATGAAAACATAATATTCTTATGTTTAATACAACAGGTAAAACTATTTAGGTAAAAATTTAAGAAAAAACCCCGCGCGTGCGCGGGTCTTATAACTAGTATAAAGTTACACGGAGTATATATGGGTTAAAGCCGTTTAATAGCAACAAATTTTCTCAAATATTCACTTATGAATCTTGGACAAAATAAAATACCATAATACGTCATCAAACTTTGTTAGTTTTGGGTTGATATCAACAAAAACCCGTTTTTTACCTACAAAATCCATGTCATCTGCCAAATGTACATGCCACATCATAAATTGTATCGTTATTGTCCACATCAGATTCTTTATGTTATAACTTATATATGTGTTCTTTCTCAAATTAAAAGCTATTTTACCAAGAACCCTAATACTCTAAACCCTAAATTGCACAAGGTAAAACCCAAATTGCACAAATTAAAAGTATAAGTGAACAATGTACGTACTTTTTTCTAACCATTACTTTTACTTTATCTAACCCTAACACCGTAACTTTATATATGTGTAACTTTTCTGAAGTTGCGTTAAAGTATAAGTATTATAGTGTCAAAAAAAATGTCATTTTTATAAGTGGTAAAAAAATAGTGTATGAATAAATGAAAAAAGTAAGTAAATAAATAAATAAATAAATTAGTGTAAAAAAAGTATGCAAGTCTAATAAAAATAGCGTCTGAATAAGTGTAAAAAAGTGTAATACGTGTAGAAAAAAAATCGTGTATGAATAAGTGATAAAAAAAACTATAATAAGTGGAAAAAAATAATTAGTGTATAAATAAATGAAAAAAAGAATAAAAAAGTTAAAAAAAAAAGTCAAAAAACTAATGGCGGAAGTTAACGCAAACAATAAGGGCCATTACTTAACTTTTTATGAATGATAACCGGTTAAACAGGTTTGATCTTTTTTTGAGAAAGTGTGTTAGGTATCTTATAAATGAGTAAAGATAAAATATATGGCTTAAAAATCTTATGCAATGAGCTTCAATAATTGTACATAGTATTTTATAAATGAGTAAAGATAAAATATATGAGGTTCTCCTTCATGTTTCGTTACGCCGTACTTCTTTTCTCTCATCAATATCAAGTAAAAAAAAAAAAAAAGGGCATGCTTATATATATATTGATCCACCCTAGCTAATGGATCCATTCGTGACTTCTTCAACTACATGATATATTTGATCTTGTTTTAGAATGAAGTATAGTAGGAACTCGAAGCGAAAGCCAGGGCAAGTACGATACTTTGCAAAAATTCACATTCGATAGAAACAAGAAGGTATACATTTTATTGATGTGGCAACTTTGACTTAATTAAGATCCAACAAACAAGAAATAAGGATAAACGTACATAGAACATGACATGTTAGACGTAATTAATCACTTTTGTTTAGTAGGATAAGAAGCCATCTTATAAAGACCACAAATTCCTTCACTTTTACCAGTATTTCTCTTCATTCTGATGTAACCTTTCTCGCCCCATTTTGATCCCCAAGAGTTCCTTACTGTAACGTAGTCGACTCCTTTGCTTGATCCATATCCAACTGCTGCCACTCCATGATCAAGATCAGTTCCACAATGTCCATCAAACACACCCTGCATGTACAACATGTCTCTTAAGTTTACAATTATGTAATTTGAGTTCATGCATGCATGATAAAATAAACAGATTATCATGAGATCCTTACGCCGCTGTAAAACTGAAAGTCACGACCAGAAGCATCGATTGCCACACTAATTGGCTGATTTGCAAGTGCTTTCAAGAAGCTATTTTCATTGTTGCGAGGTACGTCATGATAACCACTGATCGTCACCCTTTCTGACACATCCTGATGAAGAGATATAATGGACTTGGACACATTAAACAAATGAAAGAAAACCGGCAACAACAAGAATATATATTGATTTCAAGTTATAAATTGATGCATGAGCTAGCTAGCTAGCTAGCTGGTATGAATCGTAGATGCTCTTTTACTGATTTTGTTGCATATACAATGAAAGCATGTACTTTATGGATCAAGGTTAATTAAACAATGAACAATGTTTATTGCTGGAAAGTATAAAAAATCTGTTTGCTGACAATGTGACCTCACTTTATAAGTTATGTTTTAAGACTGCATGACTAATTCTTTTTGTAATAGTATGGATTCATATTCATTTAGTTATATCGATCTAGCTTCTAAATTTGGAATTAATTTAATTACCTTCTTCTCATCACAAGTGCCTTCACTCATGATATAAGGATACTCTTCTTCCTTATGAAGACCACCATTTTTTACTATAAAAGAGAAAGCATAGTCCATCAAACCTCCATTGCAACCATTATTAAAGCTTGTATCACAATCGATCAACTCTTGCTCCGACAACTCTGTTAAATTTCCCGTCACAATTTGGTTTATACCCTCCACCGCAGCCACCGTTGAAAATGCCCAGCAGCTACCTGTATAGGTTGTTAGAATTCATCGACCCATAAGAACATACGGATATTATAGTAATCACTTATTAGAAAGATCTAGCTAGCATCTGTGGTGCCGAATTCTCCAATATTTGTACTTGTGCTAAAAATTTAGTAGAACATCATAAATTTATAGTTATCGACCATAAATGAAAACTAATTATATATGAGCATGTGTGAATTCTGCCCCAGACGACCTCCATTGTAAGTTTAATAGTTCCAATGTTGTTTATAAGCATTAATATTGGTGATACTCACCGCATGAACCCTGGTTCTTGACGGGTGCAACGGCTCCTTTCTTTCTCCAATCCACAGACTTGGGCAGATCCACAAAATCTCGATAAGTGAACTCTTCAGACGACTCTCTCTTCTCAGGCAAGTCACCCTTAAGCCCCAAGAACTTGTTCTTGAACTCTTCATGACTCAAGTCAGCAAACTCATTAAGCCCAAGCCAGTAGTTGCTAACTTTCTTATTTGTTTCATCAATATGCTTCAAGTTATCCTTAAAGATCTCCAACCTATGTAGCTTCTCTTCAAGACTATCGTAAAACTTTCCGTGTTTTGAGACCCATGATTCGAAGAGGTTAATGACCTTATCAATGCACGTCAAATCCTCAGGGGTGTACCCCACGATTGAGTACTCATGGGCTAGAGCGGAAAAGGACAAAAGCGCAAAGAAAAGCACGAAAAAGGATGATATTTTGGAAGAAGAGAAGAGTGTCATTTTGTTTTTAGTGTTGTGGATGGTTGAGATGAGATTGAATGAAGGATGAATGTGAATTTATATAGGGTGTTTTGGCCATATGTTGCTTTCAAGTTAAGTTGTTTCCATATATTTAAGTCTTAATTAAAGTTTGCTTCTTTTTGGAAGTCTTTTGATCCAAGCATGTCTCCAAGGAATAATTTAACCTAAGAGCAGGTGAAAAGTGTGTAGGTATTGATGGTGTTCAACATGTTTATTACATCATTCTTTTGACAATATTTGTTGCTTCTTCTATAACTTTTGCATGTCTATGCAACTGTTGCTATTCATCCTGATTGAAGTGTGGTTCAAAAAACTGAGAATGACTACAAGATGAACTCATATCAATTTATAGAACTCGTGTCTCGTTGGCTCACTCCAGAATATCAGGGCTTCAACTTCTTGCACACACTGATTAAATCATCGTTTAGATGTAAAAAAGATATACAGAGTAAATGAGTATATCATCTCGTGTCCTAAAGTTACATTGTGATCTAGTGATCACTTAATTCTAGTCACATTGCATATAGGACATGTACAATACTACAATGTTATAAGAACATCTCTTTATCAACTCAATAGCAATGTCACCTTATGGCAAATCATCTTTTTATAAACAAGCGACTGTTTCTGCAAATCAATAACGTCATGTCATGGCGAACCATGTTATTGTGAACAAGGTCTATGGACCTCCATTAGAGCTGCTCTGCTACTCTATGGAGAGCAAGCCGCTCAAATATACAAGCGCCTCATGTCGCTAGGACAAAATAATTTCAGCTGACTAATTTGGCGCTGATATTTAATTGTCTTCTCTAGTGTTGTGTCTTTGATGGCTATTAAACACAACTGATTTTTGTTTATAGGAACTTAAATATAATCATGTTGGGTACACTAGGAGAAATATATCCTAGATGTCACACTTTCATGTCATATCTTATATGCAAACATTAAGATGAACCTCTTTCATGCAGTTCTTAGTTGTTTTTCCATTAAATTGTTTTACTAATATGTTACAATTGTTTCATGTTTGAAGCTTCACAAAGAAAACCTACACAAGATAACTTCCAGTTGTTCCACGTTAACAAACTCAGAAAATAGCGGAACATTTTTCCGAGAGTTTTAATACAATGAGTCAATGGATTCCAGAGACATTTGGATGCATTAAAAGATTAGGATGCTTTGATTGAATTGGACTACTTTAAGTAGTGCCATTAGAAGGTGGGGACATGAGAGACAGAATATCCGTGACAGAAGACATGGCACTCAGAGCTGCTTTCACAACATCCTGAGAACAACCTGGTTTAACCATAGCTCGTACCTATATGGGCAATGACATAAGCCATAATACATGAGAAAAATTAGCAGCTGCAAAAGTGAATAACTATAGTGAAGGTAAAATTATTGAGATTTGTAAAGTAAGAACCTTCTCAATATATTCATTCAATTTCTTAATACGCCCCATATAATCTAAATCCTCAACACACAAGCTCATAACCCGAGAATCAGCACCTGGACCGTCAAATTGAAGGGGTCCTGGGTTTCTGTAAATGTCATCTAACAACAATTGTCGGGCATCTTCTCTCAGCAGCCTGCACCGTGCAATTCCAAACAACAGATTAGTATTTACAGCATATGTTGAAGATACATTAATAGTAGATAACTAGGGAGGTATAATCATATACTACGTATATAAAACTAGAATTCATTTAGTTAAAATAAGTTTCTTAGAGGTGACATACTCGTATACTTTGCCTCTCAAATCCACAGTAGCAGGATGGACAAAAGGTTTTCCAATTGTCATTGCCTGAGAATGACCATCATGCTTGACACTCAACATAGCCTAAAAATTGAAAAAGATGTAAAGTAACTAGTTTAATCCGCTTTGCAAGTATTGATGCCAAACTTGTTACTGGCTCAAGTAAAATGAAGATGCTGAAAGTTTACCGTGATTGGAGCAGCACCACAACGCCACTTGTTAGAAGGACTCTTGAGATTAGTTGCGGTGGCCATATAACCATTTAGACCAGCTGCCATAATATGGTAACAAATGTGTCCAAGAACCTACATTATCAGTGCTTCATGGTTGAGAATCGAGTATAAAATTATAAACGATGTCTAATTCAGAAGAAAAAACAGAACTTACATAGGCATAGTCACAATCAAATTTGGATGGCAAAGAACCTCGAGCTTGATAACCAAAAAAGTGGCAGATAGCATTAAATTTCTTCCCCTTGTAAGATCCTACTTTCTGTTACCGAAGTTAATATATAGTTAGTATACTAGATTATATCAATAATAATGGGTAAAGCAGACATGTAGCTCCTCCTATTCTACCTGTCGTTTGTTCATTTCTGCCTCCACAAGTTCGGCAAGAAGCTTCTCTGTTTCAATCTGAAACATGAAACAAGTATTAATCACTGGACGTATAATGTAGAATCTTGTTTCCATGATGTTAAATTAAACAAAGTACCTGAGACAACTGGGCCGAGTCATCAGATTCAGGATAGAGGAGAATCTGCATTACAGGAACAGAATTATATAGAGAGTTTAAAAGAGAAATATTACCATGTGCAGATACTGAGATACATAATGCAAACATACCTGTTTTCTAATAAAGGGTGGTAAAAACTCGAACAAGGCAGATGCCCATGGTGACAGTTGTGTTGATATTTTATCAGCAGAAACACCTTGTCGAAGAAGACTATGAATTTCCTGGAAGCAGATATTAACGCCATATCAGACAAGTTAAATATAAACTGAAATCCAAGCTTAAGACTAAATTGTGGTGACCAAGACATGATTCGTATTTCTAAAAAGCTATATGAGCTTTAGTTACCTGCAATAGGGCATAAAATTCAGGGATGCTCTCTATAAGCCCTTCTGGAAGTAGGATAACACCATGGTACTTCTCTGGCTCAATTGTAAAAAAACATGTTAGTATATGGTAATAAAAAGAATACTGATAACAAAATTGACCACCACAGTCACAAACCTTGTTCAGCCCTGGCTTGGATGGCGTCACAAATCTGTTTTGTTAAGTCAAAGATAGTAAGTTTTGAAGCAGCAACTTCCTCGCCAAGAATAACCTAACAAACAAGATCTACAAGGTTACAATGGGGAAAAAGGCTATACGGAAATTAATATAAAAAAATATGGGAGGTAATTAGTAAGTCGCACCATGTTTGGATGTGACTGCAGAGTGCATTCCAAGGCCACATGAGACGCCTTCCGACCCATCAGTCGGATAAAATAGTAGTACTGGAATTGAAGATAGGAAATACATAGAATATAAAATCTCAGAGTTTCCAACAATATATTGATCAGTTAAATTAAGGTGGATCACCTTCTCTGCAGAAAGGGCATCTGTGCAGACATTGCTGATGAGCTGAGAGTTAACCTGGACAAAATACAAACTACTTCAAAATACTTGATATCAGATGAATGATATGCATGTCATCTAAAAACTAGCCTAGTCACATATTATTCATGTCATCACGTGGCCAAGATAACAACTGAAAACTAATTTTGACTTACACAAAAGTAAGAAAAGGCATTAAGAAGGTCAGTTTATATTTTTTTGTATTATTATTACCACACACTTTACACTTTCAATTAAATAGCATGCTGGTTCATGCTTCTCCCTGTATAAAAATTTCCATGTAAATGCTCATATGACATTATCAAGATCATAATATCCAAACCTTGCAAATTGTATCAAAACCAACATTTGCTTCAACAAACTGATTCTTGAGATCTCCATTCAAAGTAACAGGAACTCCTACAACCTATTAATTGCAAACTATATCAACATTAATGTATACATTAGCTAAAATGAACTTTGTAACATGAAACATAGTGAATCGCAACCTTTGTAACGCATTTTGCTTCAGCAAAAGTCTCAGCAAGCTGAGCAGCATCAGAGTTCGATGTTACACCTTTAAATAAAAGAAATCAGGATCATTGATAAACGATCAGGAAGATTGATGTCAAATATTATATTGTAAACAATAATTCATATATAAATACCTCCAACAATGACAAGGCCGTCCAACTTCAGAGCATTACATGCAGCCATGGTGGCATTTACTTGTTCAGTTGTTCTTATCTGATCCTTTGTCCGTCCAAGCAGATCATAACCACCTTCAAAGAACTTATATTTACTACAAAACCAGAAAATAAATTCATGCAAAAAAACTGTATTTTGCGTAAGAAGTACCTTGATTTTTGTATGTTGCAAGGACATCATCTGTGATTTCAAGAGTTTTTTTAGCAAATAAACCTTCGGAACCACCTGGTTGGTTAAATGCAAAGCATACATCACAATGACGAATAACAAGAGAAATTCCCAGTCACGCTAAACTAATGGCTTGCAGAAAGGAAGGAAAGAGTAACATAATGTGTTCATTATAGGTCATAATAACGTGTTCATTATAGGTCATAATAACGTGTTCATTATAGGTCATGTAGTGTTATTGAATCTGTTAAAGTAAGTTTTCTCTTACATATCAAAGGGGTCTAATCCAAACATGCTGCTGTTAAATACTTACCCAAAAATCCAAGCAAAGTGCTTTTGGGGTTGTGAATTTTGAGAGCTTCATGAAGGCCCCAAACAACATTGTGCCCTCCCGGAGACTGTCTACCACAGAATACTACTCCAACCCTGAAACGAGAAAATTTGTGAAAATGTTTAACTATGAGCTTATCTGTAGATACATATATAGTATACACATGATAAGTGTGAAATGTTTCTCCGGTCCTACACTAAGAACGATGTTACTCCCCATGAATACTAGCACCCCTGATCCTAACGGAATTTATATCAGACAATTTTAAAAGAGATAGTAGCTGAAAACAAACAGTTGGTGATACCTCAATGCTGGATGGTCGTTTATAATGTGTGCACCAGGGACTTTGGCTGTTGCCCTAAGAAAATGAACCAAACGCTGACCATATGTGTGAGGAAATGATTGACTGATAGCGTGGGCACCAGAAGAATCTGACACAGTAGTTCTATCACCAAATTCTACCCGCACAGTAGTGCCCTAAGCAGAAGAAGAAGCTCATAATAATTAGAATGGTTTACAATTAAGCCATATCTAAGTTTAGGATATCTATCGTGTACCAATGGAAGTCATTAGGATGCTAACTAATAAACATAAATGTGATACAAATATATCCCATACTAGCTTGGCTCGTATCGATCCATAAGTCCAAGTGTAGAACTCACTCAAAAAACTAGCTTGTAAGAGGAGGGGACACCTAAACTTATATACCGGAAACGGCCGTTTAGTTCAACAACTGCATATACGGTACAAAGTCAAACATGGCCGGGTGAGTGACTCATGAGTCATTATGAATGGTCTAAAAATACATCTTTGTCAATATGAGAATGAAATTATCCATCCACAAAGTTAATTTGTTAATAAAATGCATTACTTTGATCCCCTATTCAAGAATAGCTTGAAATATATGTGCATATAGATAGAGGTGGCCATTTCTCGGTTCTTTCAAAAATCGGTTCTGGTTTCAAACCGGTTCCGGTTCCTGGTCAAAGTCAACGAACCCGTTCGGGTTTTTTCAGATCCGAGGTGTAAAAAACCGGGACCGGTATAACCGGTTCCTTGGAAAAACCGGTTGAACCGGTTCCAAAAAATCGGTGCTAAAACCTTATCAGTTCCATGCAAGTTTCTCGATTCCGGGTTTTAACTGTTAGAACCATTTTGTCTACTGTTTAAAACCGGTGCTAAAAGAGTTTTACACAATCAGAAAACAAATGATCAGGCATACACTGATACACAATATATATTAATTGTAGGATATAGAAAAAAAGCTAAATTACATTACAAGAACACATTTGAAGAATGTGAATATCATTATAAAACCTGAAGGCATGGGGGGAGGTCTGGTTGGTAAAGAGATCGTTGTTTCTGAAGCTCGGAAAGCTCTCTCTCAACTCCATAATCCGATTCCATTTTTCTATGTTTTCTTCTTCACCTTCACCTAGCTAGTATTATTACGAAAAACACAAAGTTGGTCACTGGCTTTAGAAATATACACTATTAGTTACACACTTTATAGTAAACGTCAAACAAGTGTCGCTGAAGCCGGGCGATATTACCAACCCACCCCACTTTTTATTTTTCTTTTTTAAACCCCCATACTTTCTACATTTCTGCTTTATGTACAACTAATGGCGTATAACATAAAAGTTTGATTTTATCACGCGGAGTTATAAAAAGTTTATCTAGAGTTTTAAAATATTAAATTAATAATAATTTATTTATAACTTCCTATCAAAGCAATTATCATGAGACTTTCTACTAACTCGACTGATATTAGACCATGTGTAGTGGTGTGTAAGAGAGGATGGGGCGTTTTGCGCCATGTGGCAGTGTGGGTCACCATGGGACTTGGAAGGAAAAGTGGTGTAGTGGTAGATGGTGCATAATGGGGCGCTATGCAGGCAAAAAAGTGGGTTTTTTTGGAATGAAAGCAAAGGGCGCGGGCGCTATGCAGAAAACGCTCCAGCCCTTTTTTGCTTCTTTCACGCCCTTCGATTATGGAAGATGGGGCGTTATAGGCTTATTTGGGGCGCTATAGGGGCTAAACACGCCCCAGTACAGTTGGTCTTAGACCTGCTCTTTCTAAATTAAAAATGACTAACTACAAACTATTTTAACAAAATCAAAATGTTTTTCTTTTTTTACTAAAGTAACCATAAACACCGCAAATTTCCCATAATCATGTTTTTGTTTTATAAACCTTTGCAATTACTTTTACAAGTTAGAGGTATTGTATATTGAGTTTCTTTAAGTCGTATTCCATAGGTGTCCATTCTTAGCGTCATATTGGTGTTGTCATGATATTTCCCATGTAGTTGTGCCTTAATATTTCGATCTTTGATAAAGCTAGTTAGGTACAAAATATACGCTCTCAAACTCTAAAATTTTAGAGGTTTGTATGAGAAAATAATAGAGAAGTTTTTTAGTTATATACTTGTCACATTCCATTCACACACGCACTTTGGTTATCGCACATACATCTATGATCAGAATGGAACCTGTTACTTGTCTTTACTTTATATTTATATAAAATTGTGTAAATATAAAAATTATTGTAATATTTAACTTATTTTAGTTATACAATTAAACATTTTTAATCTTAAAATACTTAAAAAGTATATATCTGATTTTCTTTGAGTAATACTTAAATAGATAAATATATTTGTAAGTGTTTTTCAATTGACATATATAGAGTGTGAAAAGAAAAAAATTAAGTTGAAGTTAAAAACCACTTTAACTTTAGGGAGATTTGTGAAATATTTTAAATATAGCGGGGTGGGATTTGTGTTTTTTATAGAATGGACTTAAACTTAATATCTATACTAGATATAATATAGGGATGAATCTCTCTCCTCTTAGTCTTAAAATTCAGACTTACAAGAAATAAAGCATGATTTACAACACTTTAATGCACACAATTTTCAGACGTACAAGACAAGAAGCATAGCGTACTACAAACACCACATTAATGCTATTAAAGTGGTCAATTAATACACAATTTAATTTACCCCTTCACCAAAATATACAACCTTTTAACCACAATGTACAATCTAATCAATGGATAAAACACTTTTTTTAACAAAATTAAAGAGTATTAACATTTTTAACAAAATCATAAATCTGATAAGATGCATATTACCGGTTTTAATGTATTCACATTTTTAACAGCAAAACACATGGTAGTATCATGATGATACGGTAACAACAAAAGAAGAACACCCTCACTCTTTCTTGTGATCTAACTATATAAGAATCACACACAAACAATATTTCTCTCAAACAAATTCGGATAGTCGGATCTGACCAAAAAATAATTTTAATAAAGAAAAATAAATGTGGATCTATGTTGCAAATTGGTGGTGGATGATACAGATCGAAATAGTGGTAGAGAATGGATAGGGAGGCAATGGTATCAACAACGGGATGGAATGAGATGAATTTAAACAATGTCGGAGGCAGGGGGATCTACAGCTAGAACAGGGTATGCACTTGCATACCATGTGAATTCTGATTGTAGTGTAAAAAATAGTGATTTGTGGCTTTTATGCATGAATTTATGAAGAGTGCATACCCACTGAAAATGGGGTGCATACCATGAGCCAACCGAATTCTCTGTAAATGATGGAAGAAGAAGGAGGCACCTATATTTTGATAGGGTTTTAATCTTCTTTTTAACTTTTTAGTGTAGTTGTTTATATTATGAATAAGCCCATAAGAGCCCAGTTACACTTGCAATCTCAATCTACACAGTTACCAAACCCATTTATTTTCAATCAATTATTTTGATATATTACATATTTACATGCAACTATTAATACGAAATTATGTACAAAACAATTTGAAAAGTAAATAAAATTGATATACTAGAACTATTTTTACTTGAAAGTTCTAACTTTGACATACAACTTATATAGAAGTCTTTTTTTGGATCTTGGAGATTACATGTTAAATGCATCAAAAAGTTTTACGTTATAAATGATATATGCATAAGTATGTGATCACGCAACCTTTTAGTTGTTTGCAACTACCCCGTTAATGTCGACCACCACAACCTCTTACATCGCCATGCAATTGATATCAGCATCCTTGTCATCGCAACAACCCATTGACAATCACATAACCTTTTAAGTACTTGCAATTGTATTACTCTCTTAACTAAAGTTATTGTTATTCGTAAATTAACTGTTAAAAAAAGATATAGGCGAAGAACATCACATTGCCAGAAAAATTAGTCACAAGGTACCCGCCGCCGCATCGCGCGGGTACCTTGCTAGTTTTTCATAAATACATTATTATAGTGTAATTTAATGTAATGCTACTCTTTTTATTTATACAACCTTAAAACTGTTATTAGCAAAACCTTTTGCTATGTACTTATTTGATGTATTTTTATTTGCATAATATGTACAAATCCTTTCATATATACCAGAAAGTGTTGTGTTGGCGGATACATGATAAACAATTTGCTTAAGTTTTATTCCGATCTTTTGAATGTTATAGTTCATGTATGCTGTTATTTGCTAAACATGGTTCTTAAATTAAAGAGTTAATTACATTTTTGGTCCTTGTGGTTTACCGGGTATTTCATTTTCAGTCCAATTTTTTGAAAAATCTCGGATCCACTACAAAACCCGGCGACCCGTAACAAGTTCAGTCCAATTTTTCTAACACCGTTAGTTTGACTCTCTTTGACCGTTAAATATGAGGGTAATCTTGTCATTTCACTCTTAATTCTATTATAAACTCTCGCATAACAGATCTAACACATCATAACAGATCTAATACATCAAAATCCAAAAACACCAAATAAAAGATTCATCATCATCATCATAGAATCAAATAAATTCACAAACACCATAACCTAAAATCCAACACACATCACAAACACCAAATCGAGATCGAGAAACCCAGATCGAGAACTACACATCACAAATCCAACACACATCACAAACACCATAACCCAAAATCCAACACACATCACAAATCCAACACACATCACAAACACCAAATAAATTCACTCCGATCTACACAAACATGAAACCCAGATCGAGAACTACAAAAACAAATCATCACTCTCACTCAAAAAACCGACATACACTCTTTATCAAAACCATCATAAACACAACATCGAGAACAAAAGAGTGTCAATTGTTTTCGAAAAGAAAGAAGCACAAGAAAGGGTGATTCAAGTTTTATTCGAAACACAAAACATATTAAGATTTGTGTTCGTCAATCAAGAAAATAAAAAAGGTGAGATCCGTTTTTTTTTTTTTTTTTTTTTTTTTTTCGAGTTCGAATCTTTGTTGTTGTGGATATGGAGATAGGTTTGAGGGTTGTTGTAGTTAGTTGTTGTGGTGGTTTCGTGTTGGGATGGCGGTGGTAAGGATTTGGTGATGGTTGTGGTAAGGATTTGGTGGTGGTTGTGGTGAGGATTGCGGTGGTGAGGATTTGGTGATGGTTGTGGTAAGGATTTGGTGATGGTTGTGTTTACCGATTTGGTGATGGTTGTGGATCTATGTTTGTGGTTGTGTTTACAATCGGTGCAAAAAAAATGAGAGCAACAAAGATCTCAGGCTTATACTGATTCGTAATACAATCACATAAAAGATCTTTAATAATATCCGACTCATCTTCTTCATCTTTCAAGTTTGAAGAGAAATTAAAAAAAAAAAAAAAAAAAAAAAAAATCACCAAAACCATTGCAAGAACCGATGTAGTAAAGGATCTTGGTTTTGTGTCGTTGGTCCATGCTTGAGTTCTTCATAGAGCTGCGCTTAACTGAAAGATAATCAAAGGGCTGGGTTTGTAAAAAGATTAATGTGGGTTGTGTAATATCTTGCGCCTGAGTTTTATGGTTCGTGGCAACAAGAAAGATGCATTATGTTTGCGCCTGAGTTTTATGGTTCGTGGCAACAAAAAAGATATCAAGAGTAGGGCTTACAATCCCAATTTGTAATTGAATAGTGGTTGTTATACTCAATTCAGTTTACTTGTTTTGGCTTTGTGGAAATTACCAAGGGTCTTAGAACCGCCCTTTGTAGCAACTGATTTACGTCAATGAACAGCCTCGGCTTGCGTATCTGAATCCAGAAATTCTTCGTTTATTGGAATGGTGCTGTACCTGAAGCTTGAACTACTGAAATTGGGGTTTTTTTATTAGACATGATTGGTGAGATTTTGAAGTGAAGAAATTATCAAGTAGTTTCTTCATGTATTGATTTCTTTGTATGTAAGATCTTGGGATCTTCATTTTGAGTATTTGGATGATTGGAGTCATTATGCTTTATCTGAATTGGAATGTGTAGAGGTATAGCAGAAAACTGGACCAAAAGTGTTACAAACATCCGAGGGTATTTTAGTCATTTCATGTTTTTTAACGAGTCAAACTGTTAGTCAACAAAAATTTGACTGAACTTGTTACGGGTCGCCGGGTTTTGAAGTAGATCCGAGATTTTTCAAAAAATTGGACTGAAAATGAAATACCCGGTAAACCACAAGGACCAAAAATGTAATTTACTCTAAATTAAATTTAGAAAAAATTACACGGATGGTCCCTGTGGTTTACCCTGATTTCAAGTTTGGGTGCTATTTTAATTTAATTACGCCAGATGTATCTAATTTGGCAAACGTTGCACAAGTTTGGTACCTATCTTGGATGGGCGTTAACTTTCTCCGTTAAACGTTTGCATCGTTAGTCCCTCCGTTAGTTTTATTTGCATCGTTAGTCCCTCCGTTAGTATTTTTACGTTTTCGTCCGATTCTTTATGTTTTCGTCGGAATTTTTACGTTTTCGTCCAATTCTTTACGTTTTCATCCGAATTTTTACGTTTTCGTCCGATTCTTTACGTTTTCGTCCAAATCTTTACGTTTTCGTCCGAATTTTTACGTTTTCGTCCGATTCTTTACGTTTTCGTCCAAATTTTTACGTTTTCATCCGAATTTTTACGTTTTCGTCCAATTCTTTACGTTTTCGTCCGAATTTTTACGTTTTCGTCCAATTCTTTACGTTTTCGTCCGATTCTTTATGTTTTCGTCCGAATTTTTACGTTTTCGTCCAATTCTTTACGTTTTCGTCTGATTCTTTATGTTTTCGTCGGAATTTTTACGTTTTTGTCTGAATTTTTACGTTTTTGTTCGATTCTTTACGTTTTCTTCCAAATTTTTACGTTTTCATCCGAATTTTTACGTTTTCGTCCGATTCTTTATGTTTTCGTCTAAATCTTTTCGTTGTCGTCCGAATTTTTTACGTTTTCCTCCAATTCTTTACGTTTTCGTCTGAATTTTTACGTTTTCGTCCGATTCTTTACGTTTTTGTCCAAAGAATCGGACGAAAACGTAAAAATTCAGACAAAAAACGTAAAGATTCGACAACGAAAACGTAAAAATTCGGACGAAAACGTAAAAATTCCGACGAAAACATAAAGAATCGGACGAAAACGTAAAAAATCGACGAAAACGTAAAGAATTGGACGAAAACGTAAAGAATTGGACGAAAACGTAAAAAATTCGGACGAAAACGTAAAGAATTGGACGAAAACATAAAAATTCCGACGAAAACAAAAGATCGGACGAAAACGTAAAGAATCGGACGAAAACGTAAAAATTTGGATGAAAACGTAAAAATTTGGACGAAAACGTAATGAATCGGACGAAAACGTAAAAATTTGGTTGAAAACGTAAAAATTTGGACGAAAACGTAAAGATAATCGGACGAAAACGTAAAAATTCGGACGAAAACATAAAGAATTGGACGAAAACATAAAAATTTGGATGAAAACGTAAAAATTTAGACGAAAACGTAAAGAATCGGACGAAAACGTAAAAATTCGGATGAAAACGTAAAAATTTGGACGAAAACGTAAAGAATCGGACGAAAACGTGAAAATTCGGACGAAAACGTAAAGAATTGGACGAAAACGTAAAAAATTCGGACGAAAACGTAAAGATTTGGACGAAAACGTAAAAATTCGGATGAAAACGTATAAATTTGGACGAAAACGTAAAGAATCGGACGAAAACGTAAAAATTCGGACGAAAACGTAAAGATTCGGACGAAAACGTAAAGAATCGGACGAAAACGTAAAGATTCGAACGAAAACGTAAAGAATCGGACGAATACGTAAAAATTCAGACGAAAACGTAAAGAATCGGACGAAAAAGTTAAAAGTCAGACGAAAATACTAACGGAGGGACTAACGATGCAAACAAAACTAACGGAGGGACTAACGATGCAAACATTTAACGGAGAAAGTTAACGCCCATCCAAGATAGGTACCAAACTTGTGCAACGTTTGCCAAATTAGATACCTCTGGCGTAATTAAATTGAAATAGCACCCAAACTTGAAATCAGGGTAAACCAGAGACCATCCGTGTAATTTTTTCTTAAATTTATTTGTGCTAAAGGCACAAAAACTAAAGGGCCTTAGTATGTTAATGTATCTTATTTACTGTACTTAATTTGTAAATGATCTCCACAATGTGACCATTTTTCAAGAAATCTTTTATTCAATATAATTGTTTTTTACCTGAAACAATCATTAAAATTTTGTCACTAGACTCTGTTTAGAAATAAGTATATTTTAAGTTTTCATCTTTTCATTAGATATAACCCATTTGTTTTACTTTCAGAATTTTATATGTCTGTATTCATAGTGAGTACTTCTCTTATTCAAAATTGCTTTAATTTATACGATTGTTGGCAACTTTTTTAGGGAATTACAAGGGGGCATAGTCATTAAGGGGCAACTTAAAGAGTAAACTTTTTTAGGGCTGTTTTGGCTATTGGTTGCTTGTTTGGTCTTGAGCAATAATTTTGTTGGCTTAAATTTAGCTATTGGATTGGGTCAAATAATTAAATGAGACCCATGTATATTACATTACCATTTTAATTAACGTCTAGATTGACATAGGCCCAATTTTTTTTAGTCAAGGATGCAGCCCAACTTGTTGATACAGGTGGCGGATTTGATGTAACTATTGAAGATAGGATTTACATGCAAAAAATATATTATAGCCTATAACACCTACAAACCATCATTAAGGCACATACTTCAACTTGCCTATCAAATCACTAAGAACATCAAAGGTTAGTCAACAAAAAAATTTTATAACTAAACCAAGTATAAATCTATGTAACTGTAATTTTGCTAATGATCTAAAAACCACAATCGTAAGTGGTTTTCCATTGTTGTATGCATGTTTTGTACTAATCGACATTTTTTAAGTATAGTTTTTTATTATAATGAGAATGAAGCTTAGGTTTCTGGTTTAAGGATTAAAATAAACATATGCTTTAGTTGATAATAGAGATGTGATTACCTGCATGTTTATTATTGTGGTATAGTTACTGTTGATATTCATATTGATTGTTGTGATTTTGATAATGTAGATAGAAAAACATTTTGAAATTTTTATGTAGTGTTTTGATTTGTACTCAGATTTGACTATAGTTTATAAAAACTGTTATATCTCAAGAGTAATGTATAAACATATTAGGTCTAAATTAGTACTAATGTTGAGATTTTAATGTTTAATCTTTAAGGATTCCATTATCTACTGATGATGTGATTTTTATAAGATATTTTTTGTATGAATGCCAAAAACACATATATGACCATAAGATTGTCTTAATGATTAAGTCGTTGCTATAGGACATGAATGCTTAGAGATTGATTATTTTGCTATATTCAGTAGGAAAAAAGTGTTATGTAGTTTATGGCTAGCAACTTGTAACATGATATTTGGTATTTTAACAATCATTGTTATTATAGGAAAATGCCATTGGAATTCATTTGTTGGGTGAACCGCAGAACCTATCCGAAATCACAGGTAAGGAAAAAATATTTAATATGCCAAATAACAGCCATAATAAATTTAGGATGACAAAATACGTATAGGAAAATGTTTCAGGATCTGCCACTTGCATTTTCGGAGGACGGATACAACGGGAAGAAACATGTTTACTTGATAAACACCAGAAGGATTCGTTCCAAAGTAAGATTAGTGACACCATACCATAGACCTATTGCACTAAAGGGTTACAAATGGACAGAATTCTCTGTGGAGAATATCGGTCCGGGTGTTAGGTTAATGCATTTCATCCAGGAAGGGGATGATACCTTCTATGTAACAGGATATGATAGTGGTGGTATTGAATTCGGAGGATACAATGGAATCGAGGGACGTTATTCTCGGTTTCAAAGTCGTGTATGGGCTGCAGCAAACAGGGGTCAGGTATTATATTTTAGTTCAGTTATAATTGTTTTGACTTTATTAGTATCTTAATGTCTTAGTTATAAGTAACATTAAATTGAACTTAATTTACAGATAATTCCAGCTTCTTTCTTACCTGGGTTAGGTGAAACCGGAAATATAAGGATTAACGTGGAAGGGCACAGGTTTACAGTTCCGGTGAATCTTGTTAATGATGGAGCGGTAAACGTTGGAGGTGAATATGAACTGTTCCATCAAACTTGGAATATCATTAAAAAAAACCTTGCGTTTGGATGCTGGAATGACATTGGTGTTCACCAAGGTGCAGAACAATGAGATTTGGATGATGGCTTATAATGGTGATGGAAGTAATTATACTGATGCTCATTTCTTTGGTGCAACCCAACTATCACCAATACAACCACAGATTGCTCTGGAGGACAAAGGTGCAATATCTATTTACTTGTCATAATTATCACACACGCTAACATATATCATGGTATGTTTGCGGATATTAAATAAATGGAATTTGGTAGTGCTTTTTACATATTGTCATGGGTAGATTCATATTAGGTAATGTATAAGGAATGTTTGGAATAAAGGGTAAATTTTGAAACATATGTTAACGTTGGACAACAAAGTCTTAGTTAGGGTAATATGTTAACGTTGGATAGAATAAATTTGTTTATAAAAAGGTATTTGTTGTGCCAATATACTGACAATGTTGTTTATTAGAGGATATTATTTTATATTCTTATATTATTAATTTTTTTATACTGACAATATTAAAAGGTTAGTAAACTTAATAAATGAATTTTTAGATGATGACCGAATGCATCACATCTGTCGCTGGCCGGTTCATCGAGACCATTTTGGTGAAGCTGAAGATGCGTTCTATAAGAGATATTCATATATTGTGGTTATGAAACGTCTGGTAAAGATCATTCGTTTATATATTTACTTTTAAGATTACTATCTTTAGATACATAGTTAGGGTTATATTTTACTCTTTAAATATTGCAGACAATACCGGCAGATTTTTTGGAGCACCATCCATTGCACATGTATAGACATGTGTTGATGAAACACCAAAATATTGAATTCACCATGAATGTGAAAATGGAGTATCACAAGGAGGAACCAAGTCGGACTAATCATATAAACGTATTTGGCGAATGGAGGGAGTTTGCACATCAATGTAGGTTTGACTATGATAAGATGATACGGTTCAAATACATGTATCTCCTGAACGATTTGGAAGGATTTGATGAGGAGCCAATTCCGGTGTTTCACCTCTGTTAAACGTGTCTCGGCCAACATGTTTGTAGTTTAAGCTTGACGGTTATCATGGTAATGACTAATGTTTCAATATTATTAGGTTCGTATGGTAATGACTAATGTTTGACTATGTTATGTTTGGATGTTGGTTTGTTGTGGATTGTAAGTTATGGTAATCGGATTTATCTTAAACAATACTTTTGCTAAAATGAACTCCTTTAAGGTTTAATAATTAAGTAGTTTTAAACGTCATTTTGTTTTCCAGTAGTGGGCAGTATTATCGTTAACATCTTGAAGAATGAGGATGAATATAAAATATGAAACGATAAAACAAATTGTTTACCATGTTTGAATAAAATCTTGATCATGCATTTTGGAATTCATAGAGCTTGAACAAACAACATTGGATGGAGATATTTGATTATTTGAATTCTTTTCTTGAAGCCAAAGATCTCCATTAACATGGTTGATCATGTTACTACTATTACCATGCTACTCTTCAATATTGGAATTTAAAGGTTGTTTTTTCCTATTGTTATTCATTTATAAACACATGAACTGATGCTGAATGATTATAGGTAAAAATAGTTAATGAGGGCCATCATATATCACAATGTGTACATTTTAATTAACGTCAAAATGAGTAGTATTTAAAAATTGAAAGTTAATAATAAAAAAGAATATATTATTCAAACACAACTTATTATTAAGGAAAACATCAACAAACATAAAACACAAACGCGACTATCAAAAATCATCATCGGTAGTATCATATCCCAAAGACTCGTCATCAATAAAACTATCTTCATCATTTCCGTCGGATACAGATCGGTCGCTATATATGTGAGAATTTTGTAAATCTTCTTCGGCTTCATCATCAATGTACTTGTTATTATTAACTAAAGCATTAGAAGCCATCGGGAGATCATTGATGTTAATCCACACACCATCGTCACTTGTGTCATGATTGTTATGAATATCTTCATCATTTTGTTCATCAATTAGAGCATACTTGTTACCTTTTGACAATGAAGTGTGTTGTTTATCAAATAAATGTTCATCCTCACTAAAGTCATCCAAATGGTGCACATAACCATGAGATTGAACATTTCCCTTCTGATCATGTTGGCCTACTTCTTTGGCTTTAAAATCAACTAAATTGACAGAATCTTTAAAATTTTCTTTGGCTTTATCTTTGTCGTCATCAGAAGATTCATCAATAACTTTGAACAAACGTTTCTTTTTAATTGAAGTTTGTGTATCCTTGGTATTTTGCTTTATCTGCATAGGTGTATCATAATCAGTTTACTAACATAATGTTTATACATGATTCATTCATTTAGTATTATATTCATTTAGTGTAATTAATATACACAATGTTAAAAAGGTTAAATGGTAATTAGCATATGTTCATACCTCGTGTAAATCATGTGCATCTTCTTCCAAATCATGATATGAATTCACACTGC
Source organism: Artemisia tridentata subsp. tridentata (assembly GCA_021014915.2). Lineage (NCBI taxonomy): Eukaryota > Viridiplantae > Streptophyta > Magnoliopsida > Asterales > Asteraceae > Artemisia > Artemisia tridentata. Next base: position 4,653,233 of record CP139503.1, read on the forward strand.
CAAGAACATGCTTGTTTATAAAGTTTCCATTCTTTAGTAATCTTCGTCTTTTCTTGGTGACGGGAACTGGCTGAGATGCAAACACAAAAAATAAAATTATAAACATAAATGTATAGGATTTCGAAAATATATTATACTATACAACGGATACCACATCGTCATCGTCATCTGATATGTTGATGACTGGTACATTTTTTGTGACAATAACAGGAGGGTCGAATGATTTATTAGTGTCTTCTTCATTGCTTGCATTTGGAGAATTTGTGCTGGACATTTTGATAATAGATGATTTTGGTTTATGATGGTTGTGATTAAGTATTGAATTTATATAGTTGGCTTTTGTTCTTAAATTAGGGAAGGATATAACCATCAATATATTTTAAATAAATATGTGATATGATTTGATAATTTTTTGAATTTACTGTTTTTAAGTAAAGGATAACATACACATATATTTTAAATAACTATTTTTAAGGAAAATATATGACAATTAATATATTTTGAAATGTATGTTTGATATGTTTTTGATTTGGTGTTATATTTCAATGGGTCAAAACTACTTTTTAGGATGTTTAGCATTTCGTATATGTACACTATAATAGGTCCGAAATCCACAGCTTATAAATGGAAATAGTAAGTTATAAACATGTATTTTTTAATAGTAACTTACACACCTTATATATGTAAACTATAATAGTAGTAAACAACAAATGCTAAAAAATGGGTAAAGATACAGCTTTTCAAACTGAATAAACAATCCAAGCATAAACAATTCAAATTGAAATTAAAATCAAACATATATCATCTCCATGATATAAAAACAAATTAACTGCATAAAGATGCACATTTATCCAAATGCAAACTTATTGAACCATGACATAACGTCTAAACAGCAAAATGCTAAAGACTCCAAACATAAAAAAAGGTAAAAAAACATTGAAGATGATATATGAAGAAGGTAAATCACTCCTTAGGCTCTATCTTGACTTGAACCAAATCATTCTTTCCCCTCTTGGACGGTTCAAGATCCACTTGTTCGTACTGGTCCAAATCAATGATGGTACGCTTGCCCTTTTCACCATTCCCTGAATCACCTTTGCCATTGTTTGGACTTTCTTCAATGTTGAAAGGAACAGTCTCTACAGCATCAAATTTGGTTGAGTTGGCAGGCGTAACTTCAGGAGTTTCCATTTGATCAGCAATGTCCTGTTAAAGGTGTTTAATATGTGTGTCAGTGGTATATGTAATTGTGTACTCATAACATAATAACATAATAAAAATAGTGAATATTAATTAGGAATAAAAAAAACCTTGATGATGAAATCCTTCTCAAACATTTCAATCATGGATGTCTCTGTAGACATCATTTTGACTTGATAGACATGGTTGTTGTTGTTCATATTGAAATCGGTATATTCAAATCGAAACAACAATTTTTTGCCCACCATTACATTTAGCTCTGATGGGAAATAATCCTCATGATCTGGTCCACACTGCTTGATCAATGTGTGACATTGTACGTCACACAATTTATATACCATGTCATCGAACAACAAAAGGGAAGCTGAGCCAGAGTCATCTATCACACGAACTATTACTTTAAACCTATATGGCATAGAATGAAACAATATATTAATAAGTATTTGTTATAGAATAATTTTAGAGAAAACTTTATGCTGCATTAATTCAAGAATAATAAATTTTTGACATAATTCATTCCAACAGCAGTTATTTCTTTGCATTTCTTGCAATACCAAACTTGTTGTTTCTTTGACTTAGAACTACTCGATGAAACATTCTGATTGGCAACTTCTTTAGATGCACTTCCACACCTTTTACACGCAAGGTATGCCCATCCGTGTTCACGATGAATTTTGTGTATCTTAGCATACACAATAATGAAACATGCCTGCCAAAGACAATTATATGCAGAATACCATCACGTAAATTATATAAACATAAAATCTTAGTAATCAATAATTTAAATAGTCAGTATAGTATTAACTTACGTGCTCAGTGTCACGTATACTTCCCACGGACTTCTTCACAGCTCGTTCAAAAAAATCTTCCGGAGTCAAAAAAATGTTAGCAGGTGAAAACAGGGTAATTGTATTATTTTTTGGATCGTATCCATCAATGTCTTCATACCTATAAAATTGTGTATGAAGAAGGTATTTGAGGATGCTTTTTTTATACATATATGTTTTTTAAATATTGTGATATTGTGTTACCTCTGTTTAAAGGCTGCAATTTCAGGGAGATCCTCATTGATGTAAATTTTTGTAGACCAAAGAGCATTGCTGACAGACGGTTTGTCTGCAATATGGATTTGATAAAATACATTTATTAAAAATGAATATGAATATAAATGTAAAATGTACAAAATTTAATATTACCATTGTAGTATGTCACTTTAGCCAGTTGGAGAATCAACACAGCATGCCCAACTTTGTCACTCATTTCAGACAACTTATCAAACTTCTCAGCCCAAGCATCAAAGAAGCAACACTCCAACCTTCCACCACTGTTAAAAGAAGGCATCATTAAAATAAAAGATTGCATATCACCAAATGGATAGTTTGATCAGTCAAAAACTTACTCGACATCTTCAAGTACAACAGTTCTCCTTTTCTTGTCAACACCAAATCTGTTAAAAGGGATTGGGTCTGAAATGGATACAATTGTTCCAATAACATCTGTGTATTCATATCAGGTGAGAATTATTAACTGAATCAATTAAATAAATGTGTATGGAAGTATTATTACAATAAAAAATTTAAAGACATAATAACTTACCAACCAACTCATTATCTTTGAAACGTGTGGTGGTAAAGTTTGGGAAAGGCTGAAACTTAAAGCCACGTGTGTTGCTGTCAAAGCTTGCAACCCTGGTAACAGAAGTGTTCTTAAACAGATTCATTTTGAATCGGTGATTCAGTAATGGAAACCTGCCTCCATTCTCACCCACACCAAAGTTACCTATGCGGTAACAGGATCCCTCATCAATCAACAACTGAAACTTATTTATATGATCCTTCTTCACAGTGGCTTGAATGCGATTTCCCTGCAACATGAATTATTATTTATATTAGTCTAAATTAATTTTCTTTACATGTTATTAAATAATAATATTGTAGCTAAAATTTCAACGAATCAAACCTGAGTATCTTGGAACACAAAATCCAAACTCCAAACATTGGAAGGGTTTCCAACAGGATGGGATACCCATTTACTTATGCAACGTGCCAAAACTTTAAGATCATCCAACATAGGATCAACGTCACAAAGCATAGTGATGTTCTGTTCCATCCTGTTTAATTCAAAACCATAATTGGATAAATAATGTGAGATAAAACATCAAACTAAACACGGAAGAATGTAAATTTTCATATACTAAATTACCTATTAACTATTGCTATAAACCGGATTGAAATAGGAGAAGGTTGAATTGTGGTTGTGATGATATCTGTATGTTTTTATAATATATTTATAGTGACTTGATTAGGTTAAAATAATTTTTAAATTTAAAATTTCTATCTTGATAAATAAGGAAATGATTATAATTTTGAATTTTTAAACTACAATTAAGGGATTCAGTTACATCCTGGTTTGAAAAACACGTTTTATAATTAATCACTTTCTGAAATTAACAAATTATCATAATTAGTTGGAAAATATTTACTTATAATAACTCTAAAATTCAAAGTATACATAATTGCTGGAAAATATTAATCTGTTAAGGATGTAACTGGATATTTGGAGAAACAATACCAAATGGCTAGAATAAACTACAAAAATGGCTACCTTATCATAGATTAACAAACAAATTAAAATATTAAAAATCAAAACTGAATAACATGTTTGTTTTTCGATCATTGTTATTGAACATATTTAATCCCCAATTCCACAAAAATGCTAAAGACGATGACTGCTAACTCAAATATCAAAAACACAAACCTTAAATCATAAATCGGAATTAAAATAAAGAAATATAAACCTTTATCAATTAAACCCACAAATCCATCAAAAATTTGAATTAAGGTTTCAATGAAAAGAATCGTATACATAGAATTGTTTAAATTAAATAACCAATTGATAAATCTTACCAAAACCAAGAAAATTTGGTGATTTCATTGTTTGTAGATAGATGTGTTTTGATCTACCCGGATTGAAAGGTTTATGTTGATGATCAAACACCAAAATCATAAGACTTTTATTCATCCTTTTTGTGGTTTTGTTAGGGATGATCATCAATTGTTTTTGGTTTTCCGAATCACTGGTCAATTTCGTATTTTTTTGATGATGGATCTAAATGAATTGGGGATAATTTTTGTTGACGGATGTTTATTAATTGAGGATAATTTTTGTTGAGCGATTATTGATGGGAGGTTAATTTTTTGGGGACCTAAATGAATTCGGTGGATTTGAGTGTGTGTTTTGATCTACCGAATGTGTGTTTCAATGTGTGTTTTTTGTTTGTATTGAATGCTGTGAGGAGGAAATGCTTCTGGTCCATTGGATCAAATTAAATGACAGGTGTCATTATCTGGTAATTTTGAGCAAAGCTTTCTTTAGAAAAAGCTTGTTTTATATAGGAGTTGATTAGTTACACTTTATAGTAAACGTCAAACAAGTGTTGCTGAAGCCGGGCGATATTAGACCATGCGTAATGGGCGCTGTTGCACCCTATTTTTTGCCCAAAAACGCCCAATAGCGCCCCCTCCTCCAAAACGGAGGGGCGCTGTTCTCCAAAAAATTGCCTCCCTGGTTATTGGAACCACGCCCCTTTGTGTTTTTCTTTTGTTTTTTTCTGCAAACTGCACCAACAACCCCCCACTCTCCACTACACCACTTTTTCAACAAAGCCCCATCCTACCCCACATGCCAAGTGGCGAACAACCCCCCACTCTCCATTTCTCCCCACTACACATGGTCTTACCAACCCATCCCGCTTTTTATTTTCTTTTTTATAGTAAACGAAAAACACTTTCTAATGGCGTATAACAAACACGAGGTTTAAAAGTTTGATTTTATCACGTGGAGTTATAAAAAGTTTATCTAGAGTTTTAAAATATTAAATTATCATTATTATAACTTAACATAATAATAATAATAATAATAATAATAATAATAATAATAATAATAATAATAATAATAATAATAATAATAATAATATTATTTATAACTTCATATCAAAGCAATTATCATGAGACTATTTCTACTAACTCGACTGATATTAGACCCGCTCTTTCTAAATTAAAAATGACTAATTACAAACTATTTTAACAAAATCAAAATGTTTTTCTTTTTTTACTAAAGTAACCATAAACACCGCAAATTTCCCATAATCATGTTTTTGTTTTATAAACCTTTGCAATTACTTTTACAAGTTAGAGGTATTGTATATTGAGTTTCTTTAAGTCGTATTCCATAAGTGACTAGACGATGGGCTCACTAGTTTAGCCGTCCATTCTTAGCGTCATATTTGTGTTATCATGATATTTCCCATGTAGTTGTGCCTTAATATTTCGATCTTTGATAAAGCTAGTTAGGTACAAAATATACGCTCTCAAACTCTAAAATTTTAGAGGTTTGTATGAGAAAATAATAGAGAAGTTTTTTAGTTATATACTTGTCACATTCCATTCACACACGCACTTTGGTTATCGCATATACATTTATGATCAGAATGGAACCTGTTACTTGTCTTTACTTTATATTTATATAAAATTGTGTAAATATAAAAATTATTGTAATATTTAACTTATTTTAGTTATACAATTAAACATTTTTAATCTTAAAATACTTAAAAAGTATATATCTAATTTTCTTTGGGTAATACTTAAATAGATAAATATATTTGTAAGTGTTTTTCAATTGACATATAGTTAGAGTGTGAAAAGAAAAAAAATAAGTTGAAGTTAAAAACCACTTTAACTTTAGGGAGATTTGTGAAATATTTTAAATATAGCGAGGTGGGATTTGTGTTTTTTATAGAATGGACTTAAACTTAATATTTTTCATAAATACATTATAGTGTAATTTAATGTAATGCTACTCTTTTTATTTATACAACCTTAAAACTGTTATTAGCAAAACCTTTTGCTATGTACTTATTTGATGTATTTTTACTTGCATAATATGTACAAATCCTTTCATATATACCAGAAAGTGTTGTGTTGGCGGATACATGATAAACAATTTGCTTAAGTTTTATTCCGATCTTTTGAATGTTATAGTTCATGTATGCTGTTATTTGCTAAACATGGTTCTTAAATTAAATTTATTTGTGCTAAAGGCACAAAAACTAAAGGGCCTTAATATGTTAATGTATCTTATTTACTGTACTTAATTTGTAAATGATCTCCACAATGTGACCATTTTTCAAGAAATCTTTTATTCAATATAATTGTTTTTGACCTGAAACAATCATTAAAATTTTGTCACTAGACTCTGTTTAGAAATATATTTTAAGTTTTCATCTTTTCATTAGATATAACCCATTTGTTTTACTTTCAGAATTTTTTATGTCTGTATTCATAGTGAGTATTTCTCTTATTCAAAATTGCTTTAATTTAAACGATTGTTGGCAGCTTTTTTAGGGAATTACAAGGGGGCATAGTCATTAAGGTGGTGTTTGTTTTTTTTGAAAATGTCTTAACAGGCCCAATCTCTAAATCGGTCAGATGTTTGAGGCAAAAAGAGTGTTTGTTTTTTCTATTTCATTCAGAGGCGATCAGACCCTTAAAGATATAGTTGGCTCAGACTTGAAAAGTCATCTTATTGCCTCTGATTAGAAAACAACAACTGCTGCAACACCACTTCATCATCTCCTTCCCAAACCCACTCCAAACCCCTGCCTCCCCACAATACATCCGGCCACAACTGCTGTCGTTGGCCACCAGTTTCCACTCCATAGCCGTCACCATCTGCACTCGCCATGTACAATAATCCTAAACCTCGAATCACCACCACCTTATATGGATCAGAAGTTGTTGATACACAATTAATCCTAAACCTCGAATCACCACCACCTTCACGTTTCCTATTACAATCAAATCTTGTCCATGTGATTTAAGAGAAAATTCTTAAAAAGAGAGAAAAAGTTTTACTGGTTCAAAAAAATGTACAAAAATAAAACTCATTCCCTAAATAGTCATGTGCGAACATGCGAATGTGCAACTCCATTACTTTTTTTACATGTGTTCAGACAAAAGGTACTATCCCAATCATTTGCAAGTACAATTACAATCAAATCTTGTCCATGTGATTTTTGACATTTATAAACAAATGTGCGAACAGATATGTGCGAATGTGCGACTTGAACAAACTACTTTATTGGGAAGGAACATTTTCAGGAATAATATCTTTTAAAATCTTACTTTTTCTTTATTGGGAAGGAACATTTTCAGTAATACTTTTTTTATAAGACCTCTACCTACTAACTCAAAAAGAAAACACACTAAAAAAAGCACACACGTCTTGCTGGAAATCGAGCAATCTTGCCCCCAAATCCTAATAACTTAGTGGATTTGTCATTTTTTCTTGTGCAATGGATTATTGATACGCGTGATATGTCATTGCGGTTTAGCAGTATTAATGCCTACTCAAGTTTTAAATTTATATTTAGCCGACTTATCAATAACACACACACTTAACGAACAGTGTACCCGGTCAGTATGAATATAATGGTAAGCAGAGTGTCGATCACTAAGAGTGGAACGTATTATCTAGTTATTCTAATCAGTATTTTAATATCCTAAGTTAGTTATACAACCTAATCTAACGCAAGGGGGTTCAGCCTGAGAGACTGGCACAGTTTGGTTATAATTAAATAGAAAACTAAACTAATGAGCACGAATCAGCGATTAGCACACACGTACACAGATAGATACTCGAGACAATAAGAAGACCTGTCCTGATAATTAAATAGCTTGTCACTTGTTTTATTGCTAGTTTTATATGAAGTGTATATAATTAAACCTTTCTCGTTGGCTCTAATCTTATCGGCGAGTAAACCCTTAATGATTACTTATGTCTATCCTACTTTTCTAGAGACGCTAGAATAAATAGGCGAGGAAGGGGCATGGCGACCCAAGCAAGACTCAGCTAGACACAGAGGTTATCAATGCACTAATAAAAGTCACCAAAGACATTAACATATAAACTTTAATTAATGGGAAAACAATATTAAGGGGAGTGCATGATCTTCCGTAGTCACATGACACAAGCCCATCAATCCTGATGAATTAAAGCGTACTAAAACAATAAAACAAAACTACTTAATGAATTGAATACATGCAGGACCTTCTTACAGCTCTTGTATCTTTGTTTGAGGTGTGTCTTGTGCTGCTTGGTCGTCTGGATTCGGCTCTAGGGTTATACAAAAGGTCTCCTAAATTCGTCTGACCTTGGGGTATTTATAGTTTCTGTCTGAGGGATCGATGCGGCGCATTGAGTTGATAGATGCGGCGCATTGACTTAACTTCGCGTGGGGTCCAAGATTAATATATTCTGGAATATTCGTACACCGTCTTCAGATGCGGCGTAACTTGATCTTTGTATGCGGCGCATGTACTCTAGCTGTCTTGGATTGTAACTGGTGAAATCTTGATAGTGATACGCCGTATGTTTGAAGTATATTGCAGCGTATCTGGAGTAGAACGAGCTTGATCTTCTTCTTTGACCAAAGTTTCATATGCGGCGCATGACAGAATTGCATGCGCCGCATTCTTCAAAGTCAGGCAATGGTCTTCGAATTCATCTAAGTATGATATTGCGTCATATTTGTTGAGTGAGATACGGCGCATCTTCTGGATTTCAGTAGACTTTTGACATCTCGCTTGTTTTGCTCCATAATTAGTCCAAAATCGCCAAGTTTCACATAATGCTTGTTTTTACCTGAGAATTACTAAAGTAAACATTAATGTATCGATTCTCATATATAATATAATAAAACAAGTCAAATAAATAGGATAAATGATGATAATAAAATGTACTTATTTGAGTTCATCAAATATCCCCCCACTTGAACTTTACTTGTCCCCAAGTAAACCTTAGAATTAATCATATGAAAATGTATCCTAAAAGATATTTGGATTTATTTTTATATTTAAGCACGTATTCGTTTTGTCATAATCACACAACCAAACACTTAACGAAGTAGAAACCAAAATAATTTTTAATGTAAAACAATTCTAAATCGTTTAGTTGCTTAGTCGTGACGAATATTCTATCATAGGCTTGGCAGGTATACGCATCTCCCCCACTAAAGCCAAGGAGTAACAAGTCTAAAGCGGTAAAAAGGGTTTGTTGGTTAAGGGTTGATCATCCTTTTTAATCTCTATCGATCTCATATTCCAGAAAAGGCGACAAAATTACAAATGCATGATCGAATCCACGACCACGATACTTGCAATTGCTCAATTCCTTAACTCGAATGGGCTAAAGATAGACCAAGTAATCTTCACCAATAATATTATATCAAAAAGGGAGACAAAATCATAAATACATAGCCGAATCCACGACTACGATACTTAAGATTGCTTAAATCCCTAATCTCAATAAATCAAAGGTTTGGATGAAGAATGATATAGGGTATGGATAATATTTGGGATACAAATTGGTGTAAAATGAAAAATAAACAAAACAGATAAATTAAAATCCTAAGTGTGGTTAATCACTTTCCCAACCATCCCATGAATAAGACTCATATCATTGAATAACTCACGCTTTAACACTTGAAACACACGCTTTAGGTAGACACGAATTATACTCAACAAAATCTCAATCAAAGAATAACCTTAGTTGGCGTTCCCATAACGGCCAACTCCCATTCAATCCATAAATATAATATACAACAACAAATAGTGGTGATATCTCCCACTTAATACAAAACTTTACATAAGTTGGTTAAAACAAACTTCCAACTTTTCCTTTATCTTTTTCTTTTCTATTTTTTTTTTCGATTTTTTTTTTTTTTTTTTTTTTTTTTTTGACATCAACATATATGTGTAAAATTTCACAACTTTTCTATCACTATTTTTCCGGATAATTTTTCCATACTCTTCATACTTTCAGAAATAACTGTAATAGTGAAAGTAGCAAACACACGAAAAATAAACTAAAAGTTATACAATATTTACTTTCATACCAATTGCATTGTGCAATTTCCCGACCTAACCAAAGATAATGAATTACGCACGCGAACACAGGTAATGTAAGGAAACACACTTTGCCTAAAGCAATTAACCACGGATTTTAATCTACAGGGTAGGCTAAGGTGTAAGGGTGTATCGAAACATTATAACAAAGGTGTAAGAAACGAAAGGAATGGCTCTGAGGTTTTTCTAGGGGTATCTTACTCTAAAAGTGAGAGTAAACAAAGGTTTATACGGGGGTTAACTAACCAGTGTAGTTAGTTAATATCACATAACATATAAAGGCTATTTGGGTGTAATCCTAGAAATTTACCAATTTAGACAAGTCACTCCAATTATATAGATAATACTCATTATGGTGGTCTCGAATAGTATACAAGCCAAGTTCTAAAGTTTACAAGTCACCGGCACACTAAAGTTTTAATATTTTTGAAAGAATAGAGTTATGTGTGCGGTTATGTAATTTAGACTTTAAACAAAAACATGCTAAAAAAAATTTTAAATTTTGATATATTAAGCGCATTTTAAGCATATTTTGAAAAAGTTTAGGACAAGTAAGTGTTCTAATTCTCCATCCCCCCACTTAAGTTAAACAACGTCCTCGTTGTTTGTGTCAAAGGTTAAAAACTGGAAAATAAAAAGAATTAGAACAGAAAAACTCCCCTGAGATTTGCTCGGTATGATCCTCCATTATTCGTATAAGAGCAAAAATCAACTTTCTTGTGGATGAGAACGTTTAAGCTTCATAAATGATGTATCCACAAAAATGCAGGAATCTATAATACCATTTAGACTTTAACACACCTGGTTAAGAAGGTTCAAACTTGCATAATACATTAGTAGTTAGTAAAAATAAAACCTAAAAAATTAAACTGTAAATCATCAGGTCAGTCGATACGCCGTATCTTATGGAAGAAGATACGCCGTATCGAGCTGGAATAAATACGAATCAGAATAAAAGATGTGTCGCATCCTTAACCAGGGATGCGCCGCATTAAATAAACTGACAGAAAGTTTTAAAGTCAAAAATAAAAATGCAGAAAATGAAATAAGATATGACCAGTGCAGGTGATGCGTCGCATCTTATGATGGAGATGCGCCGCATCTTCTGCAGGTCTGACAGACTCGACACAGAACAGAAAAGTAAAATTTTTTCCTTCGGTTGTCTCCCGTCAGCACTTGTCTTTATTCCAGAGTCTTCAAGTTAGACTCACGTTCAGCTCCTTATTTTGTTCTTGTTACGTGCCATCCTTCTTCTTTCATCCGAAAGATGTTACCGTATAGCTCCGCAACATTTTCTTCCGTTCGAATTAATCTAATATATTCTTTGGTCTTCGTCGCAACATATTCCTCATATGGTCCCAAAGAGTATTTGATGACTTCAAATTTTTCAGAAATTATCATGGGTGGGTTATTATAAGTGATCCCAAGTAGTCGACATTTTCTCTCGATGAATTCTTCTTCATCTTTATCAACAAACTTGAAATAAGGATCCTTATTCAAATAGTCATCAAGTTCATCAATTAATTTTCCTCATGACTCATCGTTATTATCATAGGGATAATAATTAACCAAGTTAATGGATTGATAATAATCTTGAGTCTCGTCCCACTTTCTTTTCAATTCCCATTGTAAGCGTCGATTAAGCCTTGTGTAATCATCACATTTTCTATGCACCCATTCCCAGAAAGTAGTATTCGATGCTCCCTTTAGTTCTTTTAAGTATTTGATTCTACCTTTTTCTTGCAAAGCCTCTGCTCTACGTGGGGAGTCTTCAACTTTTTCATACCAATCATAGTCTTCAAAGTATACATCGTTTCCAACTCGTTTCATTCCAATTATACTTCCCCCATTGCAGGTTCCATCATTCTTCCAATCACAGGTTGGCCATTCACTACTTCCATCCTTGAAACGGAAAGGTTTACAAGTGTGATTAATATGCCCAAATTCCCATGGTTTATCCCAAACCCATAGTATCTGGTCATTCCATTCGTAGTACCAGGTGTTTTTGAAATCATCATAAGTTTTGAATCCTGGTAGATCTCCAGTTAGCACATCAGCGTCGATTTGAAGGAGGTAATTAAATTCTTTGAATTGTTTGCACAAGGGTGTCTCATAATTGAACACATCAATGTCTATGCTGAACAATTCTTCAATGCCTTCCTCGATCGTTGAATCGTCATGTGATGATCCATTGTTGCTTTCTACTTCCTCATCTTCCCCTCTCATCCAATATACCCATAACACATCTTTAGTAGCTCGGTCCATGATCTTATGGTTATTGAACTTACTAGCTAACCAATCTGAAAAATCAACATTGTTAGGATCGTAGTTAACGTCAAAGCTAGTATTACCAATCATTTTCCTCCTTATCTCCATGAACTCATTAAATTGTTCTTTAAAACTTCGTGTCAACCATGAGGTCACAATCCGTTTGGCTTCATTCGTAGGAGCAAATTTGGGATCACCGTATTTAAGTTCAAGCCATTCTTCTAAAGAGATATCCATCAACCTTACCAACTTTTTATGAAACAGTATCTCCGATTCAGCATAAATTCTTTCATCATCCAGATTGCTTTTATCTAATCCCCAATACTGTTCGGAATAAGGCATATAAGAAGTTTGTAAAGGTTGGATATTTCCTCTACCATAGCTTTTGTTGCTCGATTTGTTGACTGCATTTGCTGAGTTCATGTATTCAATTTGGAATTTCTCATATTTTTCTTCGATAGTCGTCCAAGTTAATCCTTTAGATTCAATGATAGGCCATAAGAGTAACAATTCATCTTCAGTGTAGCTCATTAGTAAATCATAAGAGAATATCCCATCTTCAATATTGCATAAGCGTTTGAATTCCATATAAGTAGCTTCAAGAGGAGTTTCCCAAGAAAATAAATCGGCATCAATCGTGAGTACATTGAAGTTGACATCTTCATAAACTTCCACTGAGTAGAAGGGCATGTTGGTTTGAGATACGGATTTGAGTAAAGCATCGATCGTAGGTAAGTTGCAAGTAATAGCATCGAAATTTTCGAATGAATCCGAAAGCATGAGTTCCTTTTCCAATTCTGAGCTTTTAGTAATGCTTAATGCTGGGAACTTGCTCAAGCTAACTTCATAGTTATCACACTCGTCATCACTTTCCAGAATTAACGGCTTTTTGGTGCGGGACTTTTCATTGTACTTATCTTTCATGAGTTCCTTAGCAAGATATCCGTTCATTGACATATCTTCCATAGCAAAACCTGTCATCATAGGTAAAATCGTCAGTAGGATCTGTTCGCTAGAAGAGAAATTAATGAATTTAGAAACGAATATAAATAATAAAAATGGCTGATATCTGCGGACGATGCGCCGTATCCAGAAAGTTGGATACGCCGTATCTTATTACGTTAAAATTTAATCAGACTTTTATTCAGAAAACAGATACACCGCTTATGAATTAGAATGCGCCGTATCAAGTTTAAATTATCAAAAATTGATTATATTTATTAAAATTAAATGCGTCGTATACAAAGCTAATGCCCGTATTTTCGTTACGTTTCAAAATACAAGATTTTTGATTTAGTAGATGCGCCGTATCGATAAAGATCGATGCGTCGCTTCTGTTTAATAATTCGAAAAACTGTTTTTAATTTAAATAGAAAATACGCCGTATCTGTTAAAACAGATGCGTCGTATGGCGTTAGCGTTTAGAAAAATTTCTTATTAAAAACAGAATACGCCGTATCTTGGGGAAAGATGCGTCGTACTCGAATTTATTAAACGCGTTGTATTTTATAAAAATTAAACGCAATACGCCGTATCTGTGAAAACAGATCCGCCGTATCGTTTGTATCAGCACAATACAACGACAGCAGAATGTAGAAAAATACAGAAAAAAGAAAAACAAAAATAAAAACAAACAAAAAGAAACAAAATTACAGAAAACAAAAACACACAAAAACAGTAAATATGCAAATTATACAATGAATGCAATCTATCTAATATACAACAGGGTTAGTGGTTAGAATCTAAAAAAAAAACTAAAAAGAAAAACCTAATTAAAATACTTAATCAAATTAACAGATAATAACAATTCACTCCCCGGTAGCGGCGCCAAAAATTGATGCGCGTGATGTGTCATTGCGGTTTAGCAGTATTAATGCCTACTCAAGTTTTAAATTTATATTTAGCCGACTTATCAATAACACACACACTTAACGAGCAGTGTACCCGGTCAGTATGAATAAATGGTAAGCAGAGTGTCGATCACTAAGAGTGGAACGTATTATCTAGTTATTCTAATCAGTATTTTAATATCCTAAGTTAGTTATACAACCTAATCTAACGCAAGGGGGTTCAGCCTGAGAGACTGGCACAGTTTGGTTATAATTAAATAGAAAACTAAACTAATGAGCACGAATCAGCGATTAGCACACACGTACACAGATAGATACTCGAGACAATAAGAAGACCTGTCCTGATAATTAAATAGCTTGTCACTTGTTTTATTGCTAGTTTTATATGAAGTGTATATAATTAAACCTTTCTCGTTGGCTCTAATCTTATCGGCGAGTAAACCCTTAATGATTACTTATGTCTATCCTACTTTTCTAGAGACGCTAGAATAAATAGGCGAGGAAGGGGCATGGCGACCCAATCAAGACTCAGCTAGACACAGAGGTTATCAATGCACTAATAAAAGTCACCAAAGACATCAACATATAAACTTTAATTAATGGGAAAGCAATATTAAGGGGAGTGCATGATCTTCCGTAGTCACATGACACAAGCCCATCAATCCTGATGAATTAAAGCGTACTAAAACAATAAAACAAAACTACTTAATGAATTGAATACATGCAGGACCTTCTTACAGCTCTTGTATCTTTGTTTGAGGTGTGTCTTGTGCTGCTTGGTCGTCTGGATTCGGCTCTAGGGTTATACAAAAGGTCTCCTAAATTCGTCTGACCTTGGGGTATTTATAGTTTCTGTCTGAGGGATCGATGCGGCGCATTGAGTTGATAGATGCGGCGCATTGACTTAACTTCACGTAGGGTCCAAGATTAATATATTCTGAATATTCGTACACCGTCTTCAGATGCGGCGTAACTTGATCTTTGTATGCGGCGCATGTACTCTAGCTGTCTTGGATTGTAACTGGTGAAATCTTGATAGTGATACGCCGTATGTTAGAAGTATATTGCGGCGTATCTGGAGTAGAACGAGCTTGATCTTCTTCTTTGACCAAAGTTTCATATGCGGCGCATGACAGAATTGCATGCGGCGCATTCTTCAAAGTCAGGCAATGGTCTTCGAATTCATCTAAGTATGATATTGCGTCGTATTTGTTGAGTGAGATACGGCGCATCTTCTGGATTTCAGTAGACTTTTGACATCTCGCTTGTTTTGCTCCATAATTAGTCCAAAATCGCCAAGTTTCACATAATGCTTGTTTTTACCTGAGAATTACTAAAGTAAACATTAATGTATCGATTCTCATATATAATATAATAAAACAAGTCAAATAAATAGGATAAATGATGATAATAAAATGTACTTATTTGAGTTCATCAATTATAGACCTCGCGTGAGCTCTATCTTGTTTTTCGATTAGGGTTTACTGCAAATAGTTAGTGGTATCTTTAACAATGATTTTTTATTAGGGTTTACTATGATCTTAATTTTATTTTTTTGTTTATTTAGGTTGTTAACGCCAGAGTCACTATCAGAAGTAAGTTATACTGTTTGTTGACTAGGGGGGAGAAGTGCTATAATATTTTTAAAAGTAGTGTTTTCGGTCCATGGTTAAATATTAGAACCGATGACCATGACAGCCATATATGTTCTGAATTTCCTACTTTTTCCCCAAAGAAATGTTAATAACCCAACTTATGATACCCCCTTTATTTTGATGTTGGGAAACACACGATAGAGCATGGTAAGAAAGAGTTTTGTCTTATGACAGGATTTCAATTTGGCAAAATTTCTTCAGGCCATTTGACTAATCATAGGTCTAGTCTCATGAACCGTTTGTTCCCCACACTTCGTTAATTCAACAGCTAAAGCAGGGGTGTTTTAAGTTTGGGCTTATTTCAACAGCTAAAGCAGGGGTGTTTTAAGTTTGAGCTTATTTCAACAGCTAAGGTGTTTGGATGTCCTTATTAGAAGCAAACACATAACAAGCAAAAACTTTATTACAACTAAATCAGGGGTGTTTGGATGAACTTATTACAATCAAACACATAACCAAACACAGACCTTATTTAAGGGGATGTTTGTATTAGCTTATTTATTGGATTTATGAGCTTATTTGCTTATGAAAAGGCTCATAAGCTCATTTTTTCAGCATGTCAGCTTATTTAAGTCCATAACATCAACTTCATAATCTCATAAGCCCGAAAAGAACAAACTTAAGAGCTTTTCCAAATTAAAATAAGCCCATAAGCCCTAAAAAATAAGCTAATCCAAACACACCCTAAAACAAAATAGGGGTTATCCTTCATAAACCAAACACATAAATAAATTAAACACAAATTTTGCCATGAAACACACTTAGAATTTCCTACTGTGCTTATTACACAAATAAACCTAAACGACAAGCAATTAAAGGAAAAACTTACCATTGGTATGAAAAAAATTGAAAGAATTACGGTTTTGATACTGTGTGTGGATTTGTGTGTGTGAATGCAGCATTGTGTTTGTTAAAGTGATAAACTATCAAAAAAAAATTAAAACTAATTTAAAAAATAAATCAAATCAAAAGATTTGATTTACTTTTGAAGATTTTGGTAGTTTCCAATGTTATTTTTTCTTTACCGTTCGCACATTAGCCGGAATTCGCACACCGTCGATCGCACATCTACTTGGTCGGGGATTGTCCTAATGGTCGAGGATGTGGGCCAACAAATGATTGGGATTGTACTTCTTGTCTGGACACGTGTCAACAAATTAGCGGGATCGCATGTTCGCACATGACCATTTAAGGAATGGGTGTTATTTTTGTAATTTTTTTTTAAACAAGACAACTTTTTCTATCTTTTTTAGAATTTGCTCATGTTTTAATGGACACATTTTCTACTATTGAATTATTGTATGTGAGATAATATCATATAATAATAGTAAAAAACTTATATATTTACACTTATGTTGTGTTTGTTTTTTTCTTTCAGATCTGAATGGCATCTGAAGTCTGATTCGGTCAGACGTAATCAGATTTAAACTGTTTGTTTTTTTTTTCAGATCTGAAGTCTGAATACATCTGAATAGGGTCTGATTCGTTCAGACAATGAATAACGTCTGATTACATCTGAAAATCCTAAACTTTAGTGATACTTCTTTTCATTCCTTATCTCCTCATCTTGGTCTTGATTTTTTATTAATAATCATGAATGGAGGGTCGTTTGGTTTGTTTTATGGCGAAACGATTGTTTTTTGTTTATTCAGACATTCAGATTCAGACATAAAAACAGACAGTCTAAAATAATTCAGATTCAGACTTTTGGATCACTCATTCAGATTCAGAAGTAGTATTCAGATTCAGACATAAAACCTCTAAAAAAAACAAACAGCACCTTAGGGTGGGAGGAGTCAAGTTCGGGTTAAGGGTTGCGGGCTTGCGGGCTCCTTGATGCCGGTGGATCGGGCTTGGGCTTCGGGCTAGTTTGGCGAGTTCCAAGCTCGCTGCGATTTGAGTGAAGGTAACAAATTGTGTCTTTGATTCAAAACAAAAAAAAAAAAGATTTGGGAGGGTTGAGAGTGATGGTTTCCAGTAAAAAAGGTTGGATTGAGAGTTGAAGGGTTGAAATGAGGTGGAGGAATTTGATTGGTTAAAGTTTGGGAGGGTTGGAGGGGATGACTCCCTCCACCCTTAGTAAAAACATCACCCCGGTCAGCTTCAAAAGTTTCTTTGCAGATATACACGGTGAAAAAAATTATTACTCTGTACAAAAACAACCCAAGAGTCAATTCTCGACCTACAAAAGTTCACAATTAAATTTGGTTTACCTTGTTTTCTACTTTCTTTCGCAGAACTTGACATTGACATTGTTGAAGTAATTTCTTGCAATCACTTCGGAAAAATAAGAGAAGCCTTTCGGTTGAACCAGCTGGATGTTCTTCCGAGAGGTCTGTGTGCCAATCCCTTCATCTACTAGGGATCCTTCGGGTATCTGCACGCAGCAGCACGCGTTAGGCTCGCCCCGGGTGTTATCCCAGGACCC
The DNA here is from genome assembly GCA_021014915.2 of Artemisia tridentata subsp. tridentata. Classification (NCBI taxonomy): domain Eukaryota; kingdom Viridiplantae; phylum Streptophyta; class Magnoliopsida; order Asterales; family Asteraceae; genus Artemisia; species Artemisia tridentata. Next base: position 4,671,597 of record CP139503.1, read on the forward strand.
ACCTCCGGCGTGAGAGTAAGTATTCTATATTTCGAGAGGATATGAACAGTAGTGTGAAGTAAATGCTAATAATGTAGTTGGTTAAGAGTAGTAAATGGGCTGGGTATTTATAGTGCCCAGCCATGGTACCTGAAATGGCGGCGCCGGGTTTTTAGGAAACATGTCCCAGACATAATCTCGTAAATCCCGGGGCGGCGGCGGCGGTGTCTGCAGCTGCCATCTGTCAAGAGATAATGCCACTTGTCCTGTTGTTGATAGCTGCTCTATCCGAACGACCTAGGCGCCTTCCGGACATTGCCGGATAGTCTTGCTTCTTCCGGCATCCGAACGAGTTAAACCGCCCGGACACATACGCCAACATGTCCCCCCCAGTATCATAGTATTGGTTTCGCCAATAGTGTGATACTCTAAAAAATTTAAAGTCTGGATCTATTAATTTCGAAGGGGTTTGGGTTGTTCGGAATCCGATGGGCTGATGTCATGCATAAACTGCCAAAAACCATTATTACCTCTTTTTAAGGATAGCCGCCATTTTTACTGGGGTTCTGAGATGTCGACACGTGTTTACGCACACATCGCACGAGTGAGGAGATGCCACCTCACCCGCTGACAAGGCATGTCGTTTCACATTCTTTTCCTCGCCTATAAATAACGTTATTTCTACGTTTTTTTACCACTGTAATTTCTTGTTCTGACAAACTTTCCGAAGCGTCCTTCCGAAAGGTTCATTTCTTTCTAATCCGAACGATTTTATTCCACCATTCGGTTAATCATGTCCAATTCTCCTTCTTCGATTCATGAGGAAGAAATTCAAGAGGTCGAGGGGTTTCTTCCTAAGTTCGATATTCAAAATATACCTCTCAACTGAACGAGGAAGGTTTGTATGTAGTGATGGCGGACGCGGGCATACCGGGGGATTTGCATCCGAGGTTACCTCCAGCACATATGACGATGGACCAACTGCCGGATGATGCAATTGGTCTGTACGTGGAATACTTTTACGAGGGTGGCCTTAGCGTGCCCTTTTCTACTTTCTTTGTGGACATCATCAAATATTACAAGGTACATCTCTCTCAGCTAGTGCCGTTGGGCTTACACCGTGCCACGCTTTTCGAGGTGTACAACCGAAGTCTGGACATTGCTCCTACTACTTCCCTGTTCCGGGCCTTCTATAAGTTGAGTAAACAAGGTCATTGGTTTTCCTTCGAGAAGCGAAGCGGGAAGGAGAGGAAGGTTTGCTTCCGGGAGATTCTAACCGGACTGAAAGGTTGGAAGGATGATTTTTTCTTGATAGATAGCGAGCGGTCCCCTTTGCCATGCCCTGGAGGCATCATAATTCTGATATTTCGGATCCATATCCGCATGGCGAGTTCAGCATTGCGGACGCAGAGAAGCTGGCCGCAAACATAATTGACCTTATTCCGATTCCCAGGGGTTTTCTATATGCCGTGGGGCTGACCTCGCAGTGGGAGCATCCCGGTTACCGGGCCGCGCTTAAGGATGCTGAGGGCAAAGGTATAACTTCTATATTCGTCTTTGCTTTTCCGACTGACTCCCGTTAAGTATGTTTGTTTCTAACTATTTTGTGTTCTTTTTCCCTTTTGCAGTTGTGTCGATGTCTGAATATCTGATCAACCACATGGTTCGTGAAGGTGTCTCAATGGTCAAGGGCGATCAGTACCGTGAGGGTGAGTCTCATGAGCTGCATGTGACTCTTCCCGCCCCTTCGAATGCCGATATACCGGAGAAATCGGCCGAGGAGATGAGGGTCGAGAGGGCAGACGCTCGGGTCTTGGAGGCCAAACGCAGAAAACAAAAGCAGAACGCCACCCGGGATGCTCTGCGAGCCCAGCGGGGAGCAGGGGTCAAAAAGGCGCTAGCGCGAGTTCAGCCTGGCGAAGGTAGTAGCGGTGCAGCCCGTCCGGCCAAGAGGCGCAGACCGATAGAGACTCCCGTGGTGGATTTGGAACCGGAATCGCCGGAGGTAGAGGTCATACCGAATCCTATCCCAATCCGGTCACTTCGTCCGGAAGACATCGGGGGTCGACCGGAAGGACCAAGTTTTGCCTCCGGAACTGCTGATGTTGGTAAGTCGCCTAACTGTTTTTACCCTGCCCTTCTTCCATGCTCCCATGCTTCTTTGATAATAATTATACTTCCCCCCCCCCCCCTTTTTTTTAGAGAGCCCTTCCGTACAGGCTTCTGGACGTGGCAAGATTAGGGCTGTGGCCGAGGGTGATCCGGCAGCGGTGTTTGTCCCGGATTGGTCGGTCAAAAGAGGGGATCGTTTGAACAGAGGGGCTGTTTGTAAAGACTTGATGATGAACCTGCCCACTCCTCGAGAGGAGTTTTATTTTCAAAGCTTGGGTGACTCGGAGGCCCTCCAAAGAGGCTGGATATTATTGGGCCGTGGTGCGGCTGCGCATTCGGACATTCTTGGCCGGTATGAGGCTCTTCTCGAGGAATATAAACAATTGCGCCGTACCCACGAGGGATGTGAGGAGGCCGCTCAGGAGGTAGAGGAGTTGCGGAAGTTGAAGCATGAGCATGCAGGCTGCATGGTGAGGGAATCGGATCTCAAGGGCCGTCTCTCTCAGCTGGAACAGGCGAGAGATGAAGGGAGGAGGGTTTCTTCGGATCGAATCAGGGCTTTGGAGACCGAGTTGAAAGATGTCAAGGACAAACTTGCTGTTGAGGAGGGGGAAAATTCTGAGCTATACAAGGAAAGGGCCGACCTGGCCGTTAGACTTGGTCAAACGGAGATCGAACGCCATAAGTTGGTGAAGGAGGGTATTCCGGAAGTGGTCCGTCGGCTCTTGAACAGTCACGAGTACAAGCAACGCTTGGCTGAGCCTTTCAGTTTGTCCTCCCAGTCTGGGTTCTTGGAGGCTGTCTTCGTGGGTCGCAATCCGGAGGATGTGGCCAAGATTGTGGCCGAGATAGATGATTTGGATGTGGAGGCGGATGAAAAGTTCGATCCTTTGTACGATGGCCGCTTTTCTGCTGAATATCCGTACATTCAGAAGGTGAGCAACGCCGCGGATAGACCCCTGTCGGAAATAATGGACCTGGTTCCTGACCCTGCACCGAACGATTCTTCTGCCGAAGGTCCCACCGTTGAAGAGTGACCCGTCCGAAGAAAATACTCAAGAACCATTTTTTGATGTAAGGCCCTTGGGCCATAAGACTAATTTGTAAATAGTTAATGATTTGGATGAATGTCATAACAAATTGATACATCCTTAATGCCCTTCATGTGTTTAGAAGTTATGTAATGTCATGTTTTGCCACTTCTCAAAAGGCTTTTCTCTCCTCTTTTTTTATTATTTTTTTTTTATTTTACGTGTTTGCAATATATTACCTGTGCCTTTCGGGAACGTTTTCCGCCTTGTCCGCATGGTTTTTTCCTTCTCGAACACTGACCACAAACTCTCCGGAGGGCACAAACCTCTCGGAGGGATCATTTTTTACTTATGTTCGAGAAGCAATGAATGATTATGTGGCCGCCCGTTTTTGAGTATTAACCATCCTTGGACATTGACCACACACTCCCCGGAGGGCGTGAATGATTGCTCCAAAAACAGTCAACTTAAATTAACCACGGATGTGGTCAAACAAAGTCAAACCAATTGAGGACAATTAACCAAGGAGTATAGTTTTATCCCCGGGTCGTTTAAGTCCCAGCGAGATGTGAAATTGTGCTTTAAAAACGGCTTGTGATCAAGTGTAATTGAATGGGAAAGGGTTTATGAATTATTGAACTAAGGAAATAAAAGAGAATAGCTTAAAACAAGCTATGGAAATAAATAAAGGGAACCAAATTACTTAAAACGTCTAAAATCTAAAAACGTACGTTTAACTTTTAAATAAAAGTAAACGTACAAAATAAAAAGTGAGCTTTGATAAATAAAAGGCCTACGGATATGAAAATTATATTTTTACAAGCCTAATAATAAAAGAAAATTATTGGAAAAAGAAAATTATTTATTTGACTTATTAATTAATTATTATTAATTAAAAACTATTTAATAATTATTTAAACTAATTAAAATTCTAATAAATACTAAAAGATCAAAGAAAAATCTGAAAATTTTTATATAAATACTTTAAGGTGACAAGAAGCTAAGAAAATTATAAAAATGAAAATTACTTAATTAAAATTTAAAAAGATAAATTCTATTAAATAGAAGCTATCACTATATTTCTATTTTTGGTTTTTCTTAAGGTCTAAAAATAAAATTATATTTTTCCTAGATTAAAAATGACAAAAGAAAATTATGAAAATTAGATTTATATTTTTCTGATTTATATTCTATTTATTATGATTTAATTACTTTTTTAAACTAATTAAAAAGATTAAAAATATCAAATAACTTAGGAAAAATCTGAAAAATTTAAGTTAAGTCTAAAATATTATTAAAAGGCTAGGAAAATTAAAAGTGGAACTTATCTAAGGCTAATAGGCTGATTTGGGCTAATAAGCAGTTTGCTTATAAGCACAAAATAAGCTAAAAAGCAATAAAAGTTGCCAAAAGTTCAGGAACAGATTAATATACTAAAATAAACACAAAACAACTGAAAAACACAAATAAGCACAAGAGATTAAGCAAGTTAAGCACTTGACTGATGCAAATTCAAAGCAGAAAAATCAGGAAATGGGGCCAACTTGCAGGGCAATTTAAGCAGTCAATAAGCTATAGAAAAGCAACCTAATGGGGGCAAAAGCTTCACAACACTACTGAGTATCTTAAAAACCAAAAAGCCCCATCACAAACTTCCCAATTGATGTCCAATTGAACACAAGATCAGCAGCATCAGCTGCTCAGTATATACTGAGTGTGCAGTGTGCAGACTTTGTGCAGAAAAGCACAAGAGTTGACTTTGGTGAGTTTTGATTGGTTCTAAGGAACTGAAATGGTGATGTTATGTTATAAGGAGATTAAATTAAGCTAAACTAACAACTTTTACACTATTGGTGATGATTTGGCACTCTAAATCCTAACTGTGAGTTGAAATGATCACTTGAAGAGTGATTTTGACTTTTCACTTAATAATGGTTGGTTTTTATGGTTGTTCTGAGCTTCTATGACCTATAGTGACTTGTGAGAACCAAAAGCAACAACAAATATCAACCTGCACACAGAGAATCAACTAAATCCAAACAACCTGTTAACTGAACCAACTTCTGATTTTCAAAACAAATGCTAGAGCAAAACCATGAAATTGATTTCTAACAACTTCTGATGGAGTATTAAGCTAAAACAAGTGCAGAAACACAAGCTTAGACTACAAATACACAAGGATCACAACTATGCTAATTTAGACAGTCAAATGAGAAAAGTTGAGCACAAGGAAATTTAATGAACAAGCTAACTGTTTTAAGCTAGATTATAACTTAACAACACCACAGAGACTTGAAAACACAAAGATTTTAGGCAAGAACTAACTTATACAGTAAAATGCAATAATGAAGAGATTTGAGCTTACAAAATGCTTCCAGCTAAAAACCAAGAACAAGGACCCAAGAACACTCCTATGGGCTTTCCACAAAGCCTCTAACCCAAGGGCAATCCAGAATTTCCCTTGCTCCAGCCATCTTCAAACATCTTCATTGATTTTTGATTTTTCACTCTTTTTTATCTCACTTTTGTAATTTTGATTCTTAATACTACAACTGAATTTTTTAAGTTTCTAATAGCTTACACAAGCTATATAAGGAGCTTATATGAACTTATGAGTCCAGAAACAACATTATTAACAATATTCAAAGAAACATGAAATTTGAACACAAATTTGCATAAACTGAAATTGATACTTAACCTTGAAATTGATTACTGAAAAAGATTCTTATACATGTGAGAATACTAAAAAGAGTACTTGAAAGCTTAAAATTACACTGGAAAATGGAAATTTAACTAATTCGACACTAATTAACTAAAATTACACTAGATACCCTATTACATTGCTTCCCATTCTTTCTTTATAGACTTTTATCCCTTTGTCGACATCTCTGAGTAATTCCCACCACATCTTGACCTTTGATTTGGCCAATTTCATCATAATCGTCCATTTGGCATTTTTGGCGCCAAAACATACACAAGTAGCTTGAGCAGGTTTTTACAATTAAAGAAATTTGGGTGTTTATGGAGGTGGAGGGGAGAGATTAGTGAGCTAGGGTGATGAGGTGGGGGGTTGAGGTGTAAAGGTTGAGTGGTTTCTGGTTTTAATGGTGGAAGGGTGGTTTTGGCGGGGTTGTGTGAGAGGGAGAAGGGTTTGACTAGGGTCAAACCCTGGTATTTATTTAAGTTGGGATTGGGCCAGGTAAAAGGATTTTATGGTTGGGCTGGGTTTGGATAAGGATGGGTTGGGTTAATGTTAAGGATGGGTTTGTTTTATTTAATTAAGGATCCGGTTGGTTTATAGTAGCTAAATCACAAGGACCATTTTGTAATTTTTGGATTTTGAGGGGCTGAAGTTGTAACTTTCTCAAAGTATCACAAGGAACCAATCTTGCCATATTATAATAACCCAAGGACCATAAATGCATTTTCTCCAATTTAGAACACCCGGGGACCAAATATGACATTTTTCAAACTTGAGGGACTAAAGTTGTCAATTTGCAATTTTTAACTTTAAAGGATTTCTTTTGACAACTTGTGAATTCCCAAGGACCTTTAATGATATTTTACATGTTTTGAATAACCAGGGACTAGTTTTGACATGTTTTGAAAGTTGAGGGACTGAAACTGCCAATTTTGCAAACTTTGTTTGTTTTTCAATTGTTTTCAAACATTTTGTATTTGAAACTTATAAAACACACTCCTGGGATATTTTCAGTATTTTGATGCATTTCTGAGTGTTTTTGGATGTTTTGACAGTTCAGATACGACAAAAATGATGAGTATTTACACACTCATCAGTGAACCTCTCGGGGGGGGGGGCATTTTCTAATTATGTCCAGCAAACAATGAACATTGATCACAAAGATCTCCGGAGGGCACGAACCTCTCGGAGGGATCACTTTCTACTTATGTTCCATATATGATTTCAGTTTTTCCGCCAGGACATCGAACATTGACCACAAAGAACTCCGGAGGGCGTGAACCTCTCGGAGGGGCCATTTTCTAATTATGTTCGGAAAACAATGAACATTGATCACAAAGATCTCCGGAGGGCACGAACCTCTCGGAGGGATCACTTTCTACTTATGTTCCAAATGTGATTTCAGCCTTTCCGCCAGGACTTCGAACATTGACCACAAAGAACTCCGGAGGGCGTGAACCTCTCGGAGGGGCCATTTTCTAATTATGTTCGGAAAACAATGAACATTGATCACAAAGATCTCCGGAGGGCACGAACCTCTCGGAGGGATCACTTTCTACTTATGTTCCAAATGTGATTTCAGCCTTTCCGCCAGGACTTCGAACATTGACCACAAAGAACTCCGGAGGGCGTGAACCTCTCGGAGGGGCCATTTTCTAATTATGTTCGGAAAACAATAAACATTGATCACAAAGAGCTCCGGAGGGTACAAACCTCTCGGAGGGATCACTTTTTACTTATGTTCCAAATGTGATTTCAGCCTTTCCGCCAGGACTTCGAACATTGACCACAAAGAACTCCGGAGGGCGTGAACCTCTCGGAGGGGCCATTTTCTAATTATGTTCGGAAAACCATGGATGATACAAGAGTTCAATGCATAACATGAATTGTTTTCCCTCCAACTGTGGGACAACTGTGCTTTGTCATTAAAAATAATCAAACAAACTCCTTTCGGATGTTACATTAGGCATATTTAAGTTATTTACAGAAAAAATTTTCTAAGGTTAACCGCATGCCAAGTTCGTGGTACTTCCTTCTCTTCCATTGTCTCTAGCTTGTAAGATCCAGTTTGATATGCTTCCACGACCCGGTTGGGTCCTTCCCAATTGGGTCCTAACTTTCCCTGATTCTCGACCCTGCTTGCTTCATTCCTTCGATACACAAAATCACCTACCTTATATTGTTAAGGTATTTTATTTCATACGTTAGTCAAGGTAGAGATAAATTAATACAATATAAAAATAACTAGACATTTGTAGTAGTTTTTGATTCCAAAGAGGTTATGTGAATCCTTACTTACCTTAAATGATTCGGCACGAACCCTTCGGTTGTAATATTGCTCCACTTTCTTCTTGTACTTTGCCTCTCGTATCGCAGCCATCTCCCTTCGCTCTTGCAGAAGATCGAGGTTTAAACAGATTCCCTCGTCATTCTCCTTTTCCTTGGTCATCATGGTCCGAAAGGTTGGCATCCCTATCTCTGCCGGTATGACTGCTTCACTACCGTACGTAAGGCTGAATGGTGTTTCTCCGTTGCTTGTTTTCAAAGACGTGCGGTGTGCCCACAGGACATTCGGCAGTTCATCTACCCATCCGGCTCTTTCCCTACCAAGCCTTGATTTGAACCCCTTCATCAAACTCTTGTTTGCTCTTTCCACCAATCCGTTTGCCTGAGCGTGGGCCACAGCGGTATTTATCTGGGTTATGTTCAGACGTTCACACCAACTTTTGAAAGGGTCGTGAATGAAATTGCTTCCATTATCCGTGATAATCACCCTGGGCAAACCGAACCTGCATACTATGTTCTCCCAAACAAACTTCTTTACCTCTTTCCCAGTCGTGCGAACCAACGGCTTGGCCTCCATCCATTTAGTAAAGTAGTCGATGGCCACAATAACATACTTGATTTTCCCTGGAGCTTCTGGCAGGGGACCCAACACATCCATGCCCCACTGATAAAAGGGCCATGGAGCCATTATTGAAGTGAGTACGGTTTTTGGGAGTTTGGGAACGGGTGCATGTATCTGACAAGAATCACACTTCTGAATCACTTCTCTGGTGTCTCGGTGCATGGTTGGCCAGTAGTATCCCTGCCGCATTAACTTTGCCACGATGGATCGCGGCCCGGAGTGCATCCCACACGCTCCTTCATGTACTTCTCGGATGATATAATTAGCTTGGAGTGGTCCGACACATCTCAGCATCGGTCCCAAATAGGATTTCTTGAAAAGTACATCGTCTATCATGGTGAATTGGTTTATCTTTATTCGGAGAGACCGAGCCTCATTTTGATCTTCCGGCCAAACGCCTTCTTGCTTGCACCGAATGATTGGGGTCATCCAATTTTCCTCTTCTTCCTCTACGATGGCATTGACTATCTCCTCTTCTGTTGACGGCTTTTCCAAAACTTCAACTGTGGTTTCCTTTGTCAGGTGGTCAAAAGCCATGGATGCTAATTTGCTAAGTATATCGGCTTTCTGGTTCTGGGACCTTGGGATACTCCGGATTTTGAACTGATCAAAGCATGCGATCTGCTCTTTGGCTTTGGCTAGGTATTTTATCATACTATCTTTGGATGCCACGAACTCCCCGTTAATCTGACTTGCTACCAAGTTGGAGTCCACCCTGACTTCCAATGTCCGGATTTCCATCTTCCGAGCGACCCTCAACCCTGCCAGCAAGGCTTCGTATTCCGCTTCATTGTTGGTGCTCTTGAAATTTAGCCGAATAGCATAGGTGTATTCCGTTTGATCCGGGCTAATCAATACTAGGCCTGCTCCTGCGCCTAACTTACTGGAGGCTCCATCGGTATACAACACCCATTGTTCTTGATTGGAGATGTTACATATCTCCTTACCTCCCTCTCTCATATCATGACCGGGTGTCCCCATGGGTATTTCTGTTATGAAATCCGCGAGGACTTGTCCTTTTACCGCGCTTCGGGGAACATAAGTGATGTTGTAAACTCCTAATTCCACAAAATATTTGACCATTCTCCCGGATGCCTCGGCCTTATTCAATATTTGCTTAATGGGTTGATCGGTGATGACTTTTATTGGATGAGCTTCGAAATACCTCCGAAGTCTTCTAGACATGTGTAGCAGGGCTAGAGCTAACTTCTCGATCGGAGCGTAATTCTGTTCGGCCTCGTGCAACGTTCGGCTAACATAATGTATTGGGATTTGCTTCCCGTCCCTTTCCACCAAAAGTACTCCACTAATTGCCCCCTTCGATGCCGAGAGGTACGCGTACAGGTCCTCTTTTGGCCTCGGAGTCGCTAAGTAAGGAAGTTCGAGGATCATCTTCTTCATTTCTTGAAAAGCTTCTTCGGCCTGGTTCGTCCATCGGTATTCGTCCTGATTTTCTTTTGTAATATTTCTTAATGTCTCAAAGAACGGAAGTGCCTTTTCTGCTGACTTGGATAGGAAACGGTTCATGTAAGATCCTACAAAAATCCGTCATAATAATCTTTGTTAATTAATAATGCTTTTGACTTATCATTTAACAAAGCCCATTTTTATGGAAAAATTTAAATTTTTCTTTAATATGCAATACTCACGACCAACATAAGATTTGGATAAGCCTACATATTTTATATGAACTATTTTCACCCTATTATTTTATATTTTACACTAAACTCTTTACGTAAATACGAATACTCAAACCTATTAAATTTTATTAACGTATACGCTCTCTATTAAAATTTTCTCACGTCTAATATAATTAGTTGGAATATATTAATAAACTTTTACATTTTTATAAACGTTATATTTTTATGTTACCCTGTTTTAAGTTTCGTGACTTAAGGACTTAACGTTAGTAATTACCGGGATCAAATTATATCCTAAACTAACAATATGTGAATACAAATTATGCTAGGTAACCCTTTATCATGCAAAGTATATATGCTTTATCCCTGCCATGCAATAGTTGAACGTGTATATATGTTTTTCCATAGACTTCATAGTAGTATCTTACCAGGAGACGTGTACCATTCGTTTCCATGCAACTAAATTACCATATAGACTGTTTAAATTTTTACCATAACATGCAACTACCAAAACAAATACAATACGTGTACATTCCCTCTATAAAACTTACATCTTCTACCTACATTATCTAACTCTTTCATGCAATCCCATCAATACCCTTATAAGCCAGAAACCCAGCCCCTATCCTTTCATTTCTGATCCCACAAACCTAAACTAAGTTCAAATAAACCTAAGAAGGCAGTAGGAAGAAGCTAGGATCAATGAAGAGCTAGTTCGAACCATAGTTCATAAAATCATACCCTAGTCGATCAAACATAGCAAGGTATGCTCTAACTCTTTTTCATTTCTTTTAATATACTCTAAATACTCTTAAAATACTACTTAAGTAACCTCTAATAATAGGATAACACAAAAACTAACAAAATCCTTTTTCTTTCTTTCCTTTTGATTTTGTCGAACTAAAACAAACACACCCTATTTATTTGTTTTTCGATATTCCTAGAACACTAGACACTAGGACACTCACATATTGTTAAAGAGATTATTTTTATGAGAACGTGGCAATTTGAATCATCGAAAACGGTTAAACGAGTCAAAAGTTACGTTGATTTTAAGTCATAAATAAACTTAGAATACCTACTGTAACAGCAGGCGACTTCACGCGATTCGAGGCCTTTCTGGTCCGTTTCGTCAAAAAGTTAAAACACGAAAGTTGTCCGAAACGACGTTTCCTTCAAAAACTCTTTAGACCTTGAGTCCTGAAAACGCCTAACAAACGATGTTATTATTAAAAATTGTAACAGCTCTTTTATTAAAAACAGTTCCACAGACCCAAATTTGAACCTTTGTTTCACCTATCAAACGGACTCTAAAAATTCCAGATTTTTGACATGTTAGAGATCACCCAGCTGACTACTTTTAGAAAGAAGAACAAAGTAAAAAGGTCGAACGGTTATAAAGTTATCAAATCCTAAAAACTGCCTGTCGCTAAGGCTAAAATTAATTATTTTCAGTTTTGCCAAATCCTTGTTCTACTCGACCAACTTTGGTGATTTATTTCTACCATCAAACAATTACTAAAAATCATAAAACTTGGTCGATAATAAGATCACCTAGCTAACTTCATGTAGGAAAAAGAATAACGAAGAATCATGCCCTCGCCTCGCTTTTATTTGTGTCCAAAAATTGTTAAGTCGCAACTATTTATTTCGTACCATTTTAAATTTTTACGAGGCTAATAAGTTAGAAATAAATACCCATAAGCCACGAATGAGCTGTTTATTTACTTATTATAACTTTTATAAAAAGATCATAACAAGTCGTATTTAGGGTAAAAGTTGTCATTTTTATAAAAGTTCAAGGGTATAAAGTACAATATTTTTATATGCACTTCGATAATATATTTCACCACTTAATGATTCGGATTTGTTATAAAACTTATATAAAGAATATATTTAACAACTCAGGCTTATTTATAAAACTTATATATATTTATATCAATGAACGAACGAACGCACCTTAAACATAAAAATATGAAATGAGATAAAATCTTATCTAACTTTTGAAGAGACTTCATGTGTCTCATTTAACATTCATCGTTAACGAAACATTATAAATATTAAAACTCACGTATAATTGAACACGAGCACTAAAAACTTGACATATTCACCTAGGTTGCGTGCCGGAGACGTTTATCAACTCTATTTAATTCTTCTTTCCATCCAGACTGCTCAGGTGAGTCGTGGCCCCCTCTTTTAATACTTGCTTTTAATAATTTTTTTGGGGGAGATACATGCTTTAACATATTTTATATTATTAAACTTATGATTTGCTGAAAATCTATAATACTATGCTTTATATGTTTGGAATCATACTTGAAAGGAATAATGTTTAACGTTTATATATTGGAAACTTGTTGATTTAGCTCAAAACTATCAACTATGCTTTATATGTTTGAATTATACTTGAAAGGAATACGTGTACGTTATATGTGCAAATTGTTTGATTAGCTTAAACACTGAACTTGAAACATAACATCTTCGGACTACTTGACGTAACATGATACTGAAACTCACTGTATGTATTCATATAATAAATGAATGAACTGTTAACTTTACTATGATATTTTACATTTTCTGGAGAGAATTGCCAAAAACCAGATTACGTATACTTGATGAACCCTGAGACCTATATTGCCTAAGTACCCCTTTATTGCCATAAAGTCCCTCGATCATGAGCCATTAATCACTGCGGTGAGCGCGAATATAGTGAACAGCTTCGAAACCTGTTGGAGGCTGACGACCTACCCCACTAATACTTTGACGGAATGCCTTATGGTTAGTCGTATTAGTCGTGGTGCACTATATTTGAGAAAAATAGGAATTGGCAAATCCCCTATTCACATGAGGGCCATAAATCCCCCATCAGGTATCCCTGGTGGGACCCCCGCCGGTTTACGGAAATGGTTAACGTTTTGCGTGTCATGAGACTTAGGGCAATATAACTTTATGAATATATGAATGTTTCATATATATATCCTAGGATACAGCTGTATCTAGAAGACCACCACTTTATATTGATAGACTTCAGACATTAGATTATTATTTCACTACGTGTTATGATTATGAATCCCGTACTTGAACTTTAACTGTTACCATATGTGACTTAAATAAGAATCCTGCACAAATTAACTCCAAATGCTTGGTATATCATTATAGTTAAAAGATGATACAACAGTTTACATTGAGCATATAACAACGTAGCTCATCTGCATTCATAACTTGAAACTTATGATTTTGAATATCATACATGAATTACTTGTGAATTTTATACAAAACAACTTATTAACTATTTCATAAAGGATTACTATTTATTTCAACAATCACTATACATCATTCGAAGAAAGTTATTTTCTATAAACTCCGCGAACTCACCAACCATTGTGTTGACGTTTTAAGCATGCTTATCTCAGGTAATTAACGGAGCAGGACAAGACACGGAGCGGGCATCTTTTACTCTGATAACTTAAATGGTGTAAAATCAAATATGTCATTCTTTTCAAATTATCACATCTTTTTATGGGATTTTCAAATCAAATAATTTACCTTGTATCAAAAATATTATTTAAAATGACATATAACTTTCAAAACGCCCCTTCCGGGCCGTTTTCTGAGATTTAAACTTCGATCCTCACCGTAACACCCAAATTACTTTTCCGCTGCCACAAACCAAATTTGGGGGTGTTACAGTTTGGTATCAGAGCCTATGGTTATAGAGAATCAAACGTTTTAAAATATCAAACTATAACCACACTTTCAAAATAAATGATTTTACACCTTATCATCTTATGCCTTCCGTGTCCGCAGACTGCCGTGCTCAATACATTACCTATTAAGATTATTTTGTACTAATCTTTACATGCTTAATGTTTATTCCTCACACATTACACACTGTATTATTTCGCACTTGACAATTACATCTTAAACATATAAATACTCATAATTATTATTTTCAATTGCTACAGTAACATGACTTCTCTAACCGTTGACATCACTAAGACAACCCCTCCTACTACCCATGCATCGCCTAGCTATCATATTACACCAAATACTGAAGATCTTTATGTACAAATGTCACAACCTCAGCCTGACATAAAACTTACTCAAAACTCATCTTCGTCATCACCTACTCACTCCCCTCCACGTCATAAACTTAGGAGAGCAACTGAATCCTATTCAGATCCGATTGGTGGTCAACCAACGTTTGAATTTGGACAAAGTTCACGTCAAGAAATGACTTGGGAAAACATCAACCTAAATTCTCCCTTACCCAATACCTCGGATTTTTCCATGCCAGATGTCCCAAACAATGTATCCCCACCCAAATCTCCTGACTACAATGTAAACACCCGAGACTCCATATGGATTCGCCTTCACCAACACACCAGCATACTAAACGCTCACTCTGAACAGTTAAAAGAGTTACATCCATTACGATTTGAATGGTTCGACCGTAACATTGATACCCTGTTCAAGAGGACCGATGCTGAGAGACGAGAAGTGTTTGGTTTAGGAGTGAATATTGGTAATATGAAGGACAACTATGAACAAGAACTTAGAAACTTGGATGCTAGAACCCGCTGTTTAGGTAGAGGCCATACTCAAACCCACATTAGAATTGAAGACATTGAAAGAGCATTATGGTTAGCTAGAGACACAGCAAGAACCCAAAGCCAAAAGATTGCAGCCTTGGAAAACATGTTAGCTAATCAGATGAATGCATGCCAAGAACGTTTCTCGGCTATGGAAGCTGCACAACTGGATCTTGAGGCAGAAGTTAGACGTCTACGTCAGAGACGTAACTAATCTTAAGTACCATTGCTGTACTCAATAAACCAAATAGTTTTGGTTAGTAGTTTATGTATTTCCAATAAATCTGTAACTCTCAGAGTTTGTAATCGACTTTTAATGTATAATAGCTATCCTTCTGTTATACTTTTCTGTTGTAAACAAATTCCCCTCACCAAACTATACTATGATACTGTAAGAGCACAGGGCCATGTAAAACATCACCCTTTGTTACTCTCTTAAGTAAACAAATAATTCTACATGAATCAATGAGACATTAATAAAAGACCCTGTACTGGTTGTTTTGCAAAAATCAATCAAACAAGTTATTAGAGTTATGTCAATTTTGATGATTTCATTCCAACTTAGTATGACATTATCTTGATTATACACCACTAAACAATAAAACATAGAATTCCAAGAACAAATATTCTGAAGAGAAAGTTGTTGAATTTCAATTATTGTAGATAAATTCCACTGTTCCTTAACAATCGCATATCAAGAGTTGATTATTATTTTACGATGCTACCTAGACACATCGTATTTCTATGATCCTCAGTTGATGTGATTTCGTATTAAGACCACATTGTTAGCATTAACATACAAAATATCTTACTACTTGAATTATTCTAACGATAAAAATACTAAATCAACGTTTCGTGTAATGTTCATAGGGAATGGACAGCATGAACCACGTGGTGCCCACAACAATCATGACCCCTAAAACCATCGAGGAAATGGTAAACAAAATCGTTGAAGTAGTAATGGAAGTAACCTCAACAGTCCGTCTAAACGACAATGACATGACAAGCAAAGAAAGAGAGAAGTTTATACCTTGTAAGCATAACCATGAACGTTTCATGGGATGTAGGCCAGCATGCCTAAAGAAGTCAAGAACAACAACAAAACCAATCCGCACGTGTACCCAAAGAATTAGGCAGGATATTGCACTTAAGAAAAATAACCAAAAGCAAAGACATGAGGAGAAAAGACCCTTTACCCTCAACGAATGCGAGTTTCACAATGATGTTTGCACCCGCAATCATCTACAAGACCGCATTGATTACCATCGCCAGCAAAGGCTCGGCTCAGAAATGGAAGGAAACTACGTCACCACCCCTACCAACCGAGACAACTACCGTGGAAATAAACCTCTGTGCCTAAAATGTAAGATGCATCACACCGGATATTGCACTGCAATATGCGGGAGGTGCAGGAGGACAGGCCACAAGACAAATGACTGCAAAGTTATGGAAAGGGAGGAGCAGCATTCATCCATAAAATGCCACGGATGTGGTGCAATAGGGCATTACAAGAGCCATTGCCCAAACTACAATGCCAACTGGAAGGCCAAGGTGGATGTAAAAGAATGAAGACTCGTTAAAAGAGCCCAGTAGTACCAAAGAATGACCTCTAGGTTAAGCAGATGTATGAATTCCTGCTGTAAAATAAATAAACTCTAGTATAGGACTATCTAAGTTGTATTTCCGTTTGTATTTACCTTAAGTACGATGGATGTAACCTAAGTGTAAAAGTTATCTTTCTACCGTGTGAAAAATCTACCTTGTAATATTTCCATGATAATAAAAATCTACGTCTATTTCCATTTCCATTACATCTCTCTACTATTAATCTTATGTAACAGATACACTAATAGTACCTCAAGAATTTAATTAATTTTATCATGATCAAACACTAAGTTGTTACCATATTGCAATGGAACCCCACTTAAAACCCAAGTATATATCCAAGATGTCCAAATGTTATCTTAGAAAATTTTGACTTATCCTCGAAGAATGAACAAAAATCTATATTATTATTTTTATCAGGAACAGCCTGACTTTGTGACAACATTATTATAACTGAAACAAATAAAACTCTTTGAAGAAACATAAATGCTGAACCAAGAGTTACATCATTTGGTCCTAAATTATACATAGCCTAGCTACCTATGTATAATTTAGGAAGAATCATGTTATAAATGGGACAGTTATTCTTTCGAAATTTTAATAACAATTTTCATCCCAACGACAAAATCTTGAGATAAAATAATCTGTTCATAAACCTTACTTTTTAACCAACCCCAGTCAGACCTACACTCATCCCTCATTTCACTATTATATGAAGACAAGGAAATTACGAACATTAGAAACTTTAAAAATTCACAACAATCTACGACAAACACAAACAACATAGGATTTTATTAGAAACCTTGGAGGTTAATACATAACGAGATGATTCACATCAAAAGTACATAAAACACAACATAAAACATACAACCTTCAATCGGATGGCCTACTATAGAAACAAAAACCACCACCAACCCAACAATAACAAGACCCGCCAAAGGATGAAGTACCCTGATTATTCTGAAGACACAAAAGCGAACCATTAAACATAACAACTTAACATAAACCTAAACAAGAAGTTATTCCACATTACATCGATCCACAACAAAGCTACATTTTAAGCACCTACGCTCGACCTTCACTTCCAGAAATTATCCGCAAAGATCGCTAGGATTGTGAGTGGTACAATAACCAACAAATATCCGATCCAACCACGGGTATCTTCGCCGGGAAGAAGAACCAAACCAGCAACGACGAAAATGATGAACATGGCTGCAAAGACTATGGCGATCGGAGGCATTATTTTTTTTCGGAGAAGAGATGGAGTGAAGAAGATGAAATTTGAATGATGAGAATAATTGAAAAGGGTGAAAAGATGAAAAGGGAATAAAGTGGGGGAAAAAGGAGAGAGTAAATAGAAAAAGTAGGTAAAAATAGTACCCGCTATTTTACTATTCACTATCATTAAAATTCAAACCGCTACCATCAAAAATCCCCTAGCCTCGACTGTTAGAATTCTACACATTAAGTGTCAAGTGTTCCCTACTTTTGACTGTTAATTTCACTATTCGTGGCCTATAAATTCAATTATTGCCCCAACTTTCGAATCTAATTCATTTGGTATGAATAAATCTAGCGAGAATCTCGCTTCTTTGATGTTCAGATAAGAAATATCTTGACAATCTCTTCCGGAAACTCTCACCTCAGAACATTATATTTTTCAATACATATCACGGACTGAACTTCGGGACGAAGTTCAAAATTGAGGGGTAGATACTGTAAGATCCTACAAAAATCCGTCATAATAATCTTTGTTAATTAATAATGCTTTTGACTTATCATTTAACAAAGCCCATTTTTATGGAAAAATTTAAATTTTTCTTTAATATGCAATACTCACGACCAACATAAGATTTGGATAAGCCTACATATTTTATATGAACTATTTTCACCCTATTATTTTATATTTTACACTAAACTCTTTACGTAAATACGAATACTCAAACCTATTAAATTTTATTAACGTATACGCTCTCTATTAAAATTTTCTCACGTCTAATATAATTAGTTGGAATATATTAATAAACTTTTACATTTTTATAAACGTTATATTTTTATGTTACCCTGTTTTAAGTTTCGTGACTTAAGGACTTAACGTTAGTAATTACCGGGATCAAATTATATCCTAAACTAACAATATGTGAATACAAATTATGCTAGGTAACCCTTTATCATGCAAAGTATATATGCTTTATCCCTGCCATGCAATAGTTGAACGTGTATATATGTTTTTCCATAGACTTCATAGTAGTATCTTACCAGGAGACGTGTACCATTCGTTTCCATGCAACTAAATTACCATATAGACGTGTTTAAATTTTTACCATAACATGCAACTACCAAAACAAATACAATACGTGTACATTCCCTCTATAAAACTTACATCTTCTACCTACATTATCTAACTCTTTCATGCAATCCCATCAATACCCTTATAAGCCAGAAACCCAGCCCCTATCCTTTCATTTCTGATCCCACAAACCTAAACTAAGTTCAAATAAACCTAAGAAGGCAGTAGGAAGAAGCTAGGATCAATGAAGAGCTAGTTCGAACCATAGTTCATAAAATCATACCCTAGTCGATCAAACATAGCAAGGTATGCTCTAACTCTTTTTCATTTCTTTTAATATACTCTAAATACTCTTAAAATACTACTTAAGTAACCTCTAATAATAGGATAACACAAAAACTAACAAAATCCTTTTTCTTTCTTTCCTTTTGATTTTGTCGAACTAAAACAAACACACCCTATTTATTTGTTTTTCGATATTCCTAGAACACTAGACACTAGGACACTCACATATTGTTAAAGAGATTATTTTTATGAGAACGTGGCAATTTGAATCATCGAAAACGGTTAAACGAGTCAAAAGTTACGTTGATTTTAAGTCATAAATAAACTTAGAATACCTACTGTAACAGCAGGCGACTTCACGCGATTCGAGGCCTTTCTGGTCCGTTTCGTCAAAAAGTTAAAACACGAAAGTTGTCCGAAACGACGTTTCCTTCAAAAACTCTTTAGACCTTGAGTCCTGAAAACGCCTAACAAACGATGTTATTATTAAAAATTGTAACAGCTCTTTTATTAAAAACAGTTCCACAGACCCAAATTTGAACCTTTGTTTCACCTATCAAACGGACTCTAAAAATTCCAGATTTTTGACATGTTAGAGATCACCCAGCTGACTACTTTTAGAAAGAAGAACAAAGTAAAAAGGTCGAACGGTTATAAAGTTATCAAATCCTAAAAACTGCCTGTCGCTAAGGCTAAAATTAATTATTTTCAGTTTTGCCAAATCCTTGTTCTACTCGACCAACTTTGGTGATTTATTTCTACCATCAAACAATTACTAAAAATCATAAAACTTGGTCGATAATAAGATCACCTAGCTAACTTCATGTAGGAAAAAGAATAACGAAGAATCATGCCCTCGCCTCGCTTTTATTTGTGTCCAAAAATTGTTAAGTCGCAACTATTTATTTCGTACCATTTTAAATTTTTACGAGGCTAATAAGTTAGAAATAAATACCCATAAGCCACGAATGAGCTGTTTATTTACTTATTATAACTTTTATAAAAAGATCATAACAAGTCGTATTTAGGGTAAAAGTTGTCATTTTTATAAAAGTTCAAGGGTATAAAGTACAATATTTTTATATGCACTTCGATAATATATTTCACCACTTAATGATTCGGATTTGTTATAAAACTTATATAAAGAATATATTTAACAACTCAGGCTTATTTATAAAACTTATATATATTTATATCAATGAACGAACGAACGCACCTTAAACATAAAAATATGAAATGAGATAAAATCTTATCTAACTTTTGAAGAGACTTCATGTGTCTCATTTAACATTCATCGTTAACGAAACATTATAAATATTAAAACTCACGTATAATTGAACACGAGCACTAAAAACTTGACATATTCACCTAGGTTGCGTGCCGGAGACGTTTATCAACTCTATTTAATTCTTCTTTCCATCCAGACTGCTCAGGTGAGTCGTGGCCCCTACTTTTCACACTTGTTTTTAATAATTCTTTTGGGGGAGATACATGCTTTAACTGTTTTATATTACTTGAAAACTCTCATGATTTGCTCAGAACTATCAACTATGCTTTATATGTTTGAATCATACTTGAAAGGAATACGTGTACGTTATATGTGCAAATTGTTTGATTAGCTTAAACACTGAACTTGAAACATAACATCTTCGGACTACTTGACGTAACATGATACTGAAACTCACTGTATGTATTCATATAACAAATGAATGAACTGTTAACTTTATTATGATATTCTACATTTTCTGGAGAGAATTGCCAAAAACCAGATTACGTATACTTGATGAACCCTGAGACCTATATTGCCTAAGTACCCCTTTATTGCCATAAAGTCCCTCGATCATGAGCCATTAATCACTGCGGTGAGCGCGAATATAGTGAACAGCTTCGAAACCTGTTGGAGGCTGACGACCTACCCCACTAATACTTTGACGGAATGCCTTATGGTTAGTCGTATTAGTCGTGGTGCACTATATTTGAGAAAAATAGGAATTGGCAAATCCCCTATTCACATGAGGGCCATAAATCCCCCATCAGGTATCCCTGGTGGGACCCCGCCGGTTTACGGAAATGGTTAACGTTTTGCGTGTCATGAGACTTAGGGCAATATAACTTTATGAATATATGAATGTTTCATATATATATATCCTAGGATACAGCTGTATCTAGAAGACCACCACTTTATATTGATAGACTTCAGACATTAGATTATTATTTCACTACGTGTTATAATTATGAATCCCGTACTTGAACTTTAACTGTTACCATATGTGACTTAAATAAGAATCCTGCACAAATTAACTCCAAATGCTTGGTATATCATTATAGTTAAAAGATGATACAACAGTTTACATTGAGCATATAACAACGTAGCTCATCTGCATTCATAACTTGAAACTTATGATTTTGAATATCATACATGAATTACTTGTGAATTTTATACAAAACAACTTATTAACTATTTCATAAAGGATTACTATCACTATACACCTTTCGAAGAAAGTTATTTTCTATAAACTCCGCGAACTCACCAACCATTGTGTTGACGTTTTAAGCATGTTTATCTCAGGTAAATAACGGAGCAGGACAAGACACGGAGCGGGCATCTTTTACTCTGATAACTTAAATGGTGTAAAATCATATATGTCATTCTTTTCAAATTATCACATCTTTTTATGGGATTTTCAAATCAAATAAAATGATTTACCTTGTATCAAAAATATTATTTAAAATGACATATAACTTTCAAAACGCCCCTTCCGGGCCGTTTTCTGAGATTTAAACTTCGATCCTCACCGTAACACCCAAATTACTTTTCCGCTGCCACAAACCAAATTTGGGGGTGTTACAGTTCAAGGCTGCCAGCTTGCCGCTTAGACTTTGCATCTCTTTGAGCGATTTCGGAGACTGCATGTTCACAACAGCCCTGGTCTTCTTCGGATTTGCCCTGATTCCTTCGGATGTCACCATGTATCCCAGAAATGTTCCTTCCTCTACCCCAAAAGAGCATTTCTTGGGGTTCAACTTCATATTGATTCTCCGAAGGTTATCGAACGTTTCCGCTATGTCGGCCAGTAAATCCTTTTCAGTCTTGCTTTTTATTACCATATCATCCACGTAAGCTTCGAGATTTCTTCCTATCTGCGACCGGAAGGCTGAATCCACTAACCGTTGGTATGTGGCTCCAGCGTTCTTTAATCCGAACGGCATTTTGGTGTAACAGTACGTCCCATGCTCGGTGTAGAAAGCCGTTTTCTCCTCGTCCTCTTTGGCCATTTGCACTTGGTGATATCCTTTATAGGCATCCAAAAAACATTTGTACCGAAATCCCATGACTGATTCTATCTTCCAGTCAATGTCGGGCAGCGGGTAGTAGTCTTTCTGACAAGACGAGTTGAGGTTTTTAAAATCGATGCACATTCTCCAACTACCGTCTGATTTCTTCACCAAGACCGGGTTCGAAATCCATGTGGGGTATCGCACTGGCCGAACTATTCCAGCCTTTACCCACTCGTCCACCTCTTTGGCTATGGCCTGGTTCTTTTCGTCCGAGTATGTTCTCTTCTTCTGTGCCACCGGCCTATCTTGGACGTCCACATTTAGCGTGTGTTCGGTAATCCGTCGGGGAACCCCTATCATATCCGCAGGTTCCCAGGCGAACACATCTTGATTATTTTTTAGCAGCGTGATTAGCTGTCTTCTGCATTCCGAGGAAAAATTTCCTCCGATAGTTACTAGTTGGTCCGGGTAAGCCGGGTGTACCATTATTCCTTCCGTTTTCCCCGGGGCTCTCTCCGTTACGTCAGCATTATGAGGTTCCTTCTTTGCCCCTTTCTCTATCATCTGTTTCTCCTCCAACTTGCGACATTCCGAAACAATTACTGATCGAGTGACTAAGGTCGCTATGCCCTTGGGGGTAGGGAATTTCATCATCGAATGGATAGTTGAAGGAATGGCTCGTAGCTTCTTCAAACCCGAGCGTCCGAGAATAATGTTGTATGGAGAAGGGGATCTTATCACGGCAAACTTCATCATAGTCCGATGCAATAAACCCTGGCTCCCAAAACAAACTTCCAATTCGATCTTCCCTAACGGCTTTATGGACTCACCTGCGAATCCTATTAACGGAGTGTTGGTTTCTTTTAGTTTGGCCTTGATGGAAGGGCACAAGTGCTCGAAACAGTGTTCATACATTACTTCAACCGAAGCACCCTGGTCCACATAGATCCTTCGTATAGTGTAACCCTCCACTTCGGCTTCAACTATTAAAGGTTCGTCCGACACGTCTCCCGGAAGGATAGCCGGAAAACTGATCGGGATGTTCATCCATTCCTCCTCAGCGTCCATCATTTTCCTTTTCAAGTGTGTAGGACCAGCCATCTCGGCCTTTGGGTAGATCGAGTAGTTGGTCCCACGGATGGCGCCAATTTGTTGAAGTAATTTCTTGCAATCACTTCGGACAAATAAGAGAGGCCTTTCGGTTGAACCAGTTGGATGTTCTTCCGAGAGGTCTGTGTGCCAATCCCTTCGTCTACTAGGGATCCTTCGGGTATCTGCACACAGCAGCACGCGTTAGGCTCGCCCCGGGTGTTATCCCAGGACCCACCTCCAGCGTGAGAGTAAGTATTCTATATTCCGAGAGGATATGAACAGTAGTGTGAAGTAAATGCAAATAATGTAGTTGGTTAAGAGTAGTAAATGGGCTGGGTATTTATAGTGCCCAGTCTTGGTACTTGAAATGGCGGCGCCGGGTTTTTAGGAAACATGTCCCAGACATAATCCAGTAAATCCCGGGGCGGCGGCGGCGGTGTCTGCAGCTGCCATCTGTCAAGAGATAATGCCACTTGTCCTGTTGTTGATAGCTGCTCTATCCGAACGACCTAGGCGCCTTCTGGACATTGCCGGATAGTCTTGCTTCTTCCGGCATCCGAACGAGTTAAACCGCCCGGACACATACGCCAACAGACATCATACCATAGATCCATAAGACCAGTAACTTTGTAACCATACTCAACATTAACATTTTTACTAGCAACTTGGTAATAAGTAATAACTATGTATCTCTATTCGAGCGTTCCACCAATAACTTGGTTTGAGTCAGTAAAACTTGCTGGATATAAATGAATAAAAATTCAGTTGATTTGTTAATGAATTTGAAAGAGTAATATCCCTTCTCATTATATAAAAACTGAGCATCTGACAAGGGAACAAGAGCTCGAAAACTAGACATCTTCAAAACCCACCTGACCTCATTCCAAAACGAACTTGTAGGTAGGGGTGTCAGTAGGGTCGGGTTGACCCGACCCGAACCCGAACCCGAACCCGATAAGCTTTATCGGGTCGGGTTAAATCGGGTTGAAAAAGCTTATCGGGTTAGTTTCACCCGAACCCGATAATCCGACATTATTATCGGGTCGGGTTAGGGTTAGAAAATTTTTATTGTCGGGTTATCGGGTCAACCCAACAAGACCCGACAATCATTATTTAGTTCTATTTTTTTTACTGATAATGTTGTAATGTTTAGATTAAATCACAATAGTGTAAAGTAAACTGAGTTCAACACATCTATTTGCTAAGACCAAATAGAACTATGACTGCAAATGAAATGAATCAAACATATAAACGTACTAATTAGCCAAATGCATTTCATACTGTGACAGTTACATAAGTATTCTTTTTTTAATGAGAATTCATATGTTTGGAGCCTAAATATTTGACTACAGACGACACTTTAACAAAGCTTTCTTAATTTAAGTAAATGCAAGTTGGCGATTGTTTAAAAGAGAAATCATGACAACATTTGCTATAATCATTTACACTCTGGTTTTTGAAGATAATATGCAGCAAGTTCACAAAGTCTTAGCAATACATCCCCAATCAAAACATTATCAAATACCATGAGTTTTTTACAACATTCAAAATACACAAACTTTACACAAAATCCAAATTACCCCAAACTTTATATTTAAAAAAAAATGTAAATACCCAAAGTTTATACAAACTACAATTACCCAAAATTATACAAAAACAGTACATCCAAACTTTATAAAACTATCTGACTTTATACTTTATGAAAAATCCAAATACATTAACTTTACACAGAATCTAAATATCAAAAACTTAAACACTCTGTTCTCAAGATTTTTGAAGGAAGTAAATGGAAGTAAATGAAAAAAAACCATGTTCTCAAGATTTGGGAAGGAAGTAAATGCAAGTAAAGGGAAGTAAAAGGAAGTAAAGTCCTTTGTTTTTTCCTTGTCAAACTTTCAGCCCATAATTGGGCTGCAAGTGAATTAAAATGAGTGGGTCCCATTATTAAATAATGTTTGTGATAAAAATGCCCCTCACCAATTTTTATTTATTGTATGTGTACAAGGGTATTATAGTAAAAATATAAAAAGTGACAACATTTCTTTACTTTACCTTTCTTTCACTCCAAACTTAAGAACACAATTATTTTCATAACTTCCATTTCATTTACTTCCATTTCTTTACTTTCATTTCATTTACTTCTATTTCCTTCTAAAATCATACTTGAGAACAGAATCTAAATATCAAAAACTTAAACAAAATCAGAACACCCAAACTTTGTACATACTTAATCGGGTCACCCGAATCACCCGACATAACCCGAACCCGATAACCTGATTCCTTATCGGGTCGGGTTGCGGGTGAGTTTTTTAAAAATCCAAACCCGACTCAACCCGACCCGACAAACCCGATAACACCCCTACTTGTAGGAACCACGTGCACCTGCACATGTTAAGTATGTGAGCCAGGAGGGGTAAAAGGTAGGCCAGAGTATGTATAACAACACCCGCATAGTATTGGTTGGTCTTGACCTGCATAAGGATGTACAAGCTTGACACTATCAACAAAGCATATACCAAGGGACTTTAAAGAATCCACACATAATTCAGACTGAAATCCGTAAAGTGGAAGAAAAGTTTACTACTTTACTCGCACTGAATATACAACCTGATGTCCCATCCATAGATAGAAATTGACAAAGCTATCACCCATAGAACTGAACCACAATCAATAAAAGCTCAACCGAAAACCCATGAAAACAGTTCACTCACCGTCTTGCCATAGTGTTTGACAAAAAAAATGGTGGTCGGATCCACAGCCAGAAGTGCAGTAGTTTCATAAGCCATGTTTCTAGTGTGCTGTTCACACCTAAGAAGAAATCAATTAACTCGTTTTTCAGTGGTGGTGGCAACACAACAGGTCTCAGAGATGAAATAGCTGACACAAAATACTTCACTACAATCACTTAGAATCAGTCACCACTCCCAAAAATATCAAAATACTGAAGATAACTAACCAGCAACTATCCATCCACAAAGATGAAAATAAAGTACTCTAATACCATAAATGAACAAAAGATCAACTAGGTAAAAAGGTTAAACACAAACAAGCATCTCGTTCTCTGTTCTCTTATTTTATCCAGGCGAGCTAAAAGAAAGATAACAATCACAAAAACAAGAAAATAAAAAATCAAAATCAAAAAACAGCTAATAAGACGTTGTTTACTACTTGTAGAGGAGAATCAAGGTTCGGTCTCATCCTTGAACGTGAAGCTTTGAATCGTTTACCCACCATAAGGATCTGTATAGACGCTTTACTTGGCCCCTTCCTTAGTACCGGACTTGGAAGAAGTTTTTCTTCTACCACGGTTACCTCCACGAGTTGACTTGGAAGGACGAGCAGCTGACAAACTACGGCCATCAACCATAGCAGGGAACCCAACAGCAGGGATTCTGCAATAAGATCACATCTTTCATCTCAATTGCACGTTTATTATATATACAAGTATTTGCCAAATCCAGTTTTGCAATTACAAAAATACCAAAAGACAAGAAAAACGCAAAACATACCCAAGAAGAGCACAGCAGACTCCTGCTTGGTGATGGAAGTAGTATCGAATGTCAACTTGCTACTATGTAATGAAAAGCGCAGTGCTTGATTCTCCGCCATAAAGCATTGGAGCATAGAGCCCAGTCTCCTGCACTCCGCTTCATAGTAACTGCTTTTCATTTCTAGTTCTTTTACGTACGACTTTTTCCTCTCTCGAGATCTTAAAGCCGCATCTTTATTTCTCAATTGCCTGGCCACACAAAAGAAATGACATTGCAATTATAAAACCCTTCCAGAAAGGACAATCACATAAGAAACGACATTTAAAGAAAAGCAATACAGTAAGGCAAAATGTGATATTTGACTTTTACTTATGAGCCAATACGGTCTTACACTATTGAAACAAACGAAAACTATAAAATATCAAAGGTATCTAAGTAATTAAGAAACACTTACAAATCGGACAGCAAAGTGTGATAGCACATAACAAATTCGTAATTTTAAACACGATCAAAACAGAAACCATATATAAACAATGATACAATAAAGTAATTAATTTCTTTTTTACTGCCTATGAACTAGTTTGAAATAAAGTAGGCATTGAGAAACAAACAAGAAGCCAAAAATTTAAAAAAAAAAAAAAAAAAAAAGGCATTTGAGGGTGGAATGGGAAGGGCAATGCAGGGTTATTGCACTTTGTGTTTTTGAGTTTTTATTTTAAGCGGAAAGGAAAGAACATGAATAATAACAAAATTACAAATATACCCTTGAATAATTTGCTAAACATTTCTTTTTGAGGATCGAGCAATCAATGATTTGCTAAACACGAGTATATAATAGTAATTTAACAAAGGCTCGTATTGTTAGTTATTCAATTCCTTCTCCCAATTTTGGAGAGAACACATATACACACAAAAGACCATCCCTTCCTTCCCTCCTTTTTTTTTTATTTCCCATCCCCTTCCATTACTTTTTAAAAAAAAAATCGAGAACACTTCCATTACTTTTAGTAAAAACTCGAGAACAGAGCGTTAGGATAAGGATAAGTGTTGAAACAATAGAGATAGCTATAAGTTAATATTTGCATACACATACATAGATGAATATGATCAATAGATATGGATATGTGGTTTTTGAAAATATACCTTTTTCGCTTTTTGTTGAGGGGATCATCGTTATCATCCTCCTCGTCCTCCTTTTGTTGGTTGTGGTCAACAGCAGGAGGAGAAGATTCATTCTTCTTCTTCTGATTTTGATTTTGGCTAAGGTCGTCCTCATCTGAAAGGTCAGATGATGGTGATGAATTCGGAACACAAACTTCTTCAATTGGATGAATAATAGGAGGAGGAGATTCAGTAACAAAAATGTCATTAAAAAACTCATTCTCATTAACATGATCATCATTCAATAGATGATGATCTTGATCTTGATCGTCGTTAAAAAGCAAGTTTTCGATAACATCTAACGGAGACTGCCCTTCATTATTATCAACGATGTTGTTGTTGTTGTTGGGAATTAGATCCTCAAATAATAAACTATCCAGATCATCCCAATCCATTACCATCGTTTCTTCTTCCATAATTTACACTACACACGCCTATTTTTATATAATTTAATTTAATTGGGGTTTATACTATTAATACGATCGATCTGTACATATGATATAACAAAGGGAGGGAGGGAGGTTTTTTTTTCATTAAAATTATACGAGAATCGGTCAATTTATGAGGGTAATAATAAAATCTTGTTGGTGAAGGAAAACAAAAGGAAGGGAGGAGGAAGCTACGTGGGTGTGTGCTTCGTCATTCGTCCAATCATGTTTTGCCACCTCATCTAATATCGCCACCTCATCACCCCCTTTCTTTTTACTTTTCTTTTTCTTTTATTCTTTCATAAATACTACGCGTGTATACATAAAAATAAAAGAGGAATTTGCATTCTTACGTTTTTCTTCCAAATTTAACATATGTCTATTTCTCTGATTGCCAAAAAAACATGTTGGGAATACAAAGATGAGTTCCATTCTTAAAAGAGTTGCGATCCTTTGAAAAGGGAAGAAGTTTAAAATGGGTAGAAAGCTAAGGCTGAACACAGTCCACCGTGCACGATCGGTCGATCGCTTCAAATTCACTAAACCGACCGATACATCAATCGGTCGCTTGGGATGTGCACAATCGGTCACTTGTCCATGAAATTAAATATTGATCGCTTCACCGACCGAGTTTAAATCACTTGCAAACACACTTGTGGATTGAAAAGCTAATAAAACATATATTTTCTTATTATATCAAGATTAAAATAAGAATGAATTTATAAAAATTAAATGAAAACAATACCTGTGGATTGAAGATCGGAAGAGACAAAGAAGAAGGGGAGAGAAGTATATGTTGCTTCATTTATTTTCTTATTGTAATGTTTTTTCAAAAGCTAAAACATATATTTTCTTATTGTAATGTTTTTTCAAAAGCTAAAACATATATTTTCTTAATGTAATAGTTTTTTTTTTAATTAATTTTAAGTTTTTTTTTTTTAAATGTTTGATTAAAAAAAAAAAAAAATCGGTCATCGACTGTGGCAGGTCAGTCGCTTCTGGTCGGCAGAGATAGAAAGCTGACGTGGCAGCCGGTAACCCAGGTCGCTTGGGTCACCGACTGTGTCCAGCCTAATAAGATAGTGGCACGTGTTCCCCACCCATTCTCTCCCTTTTTTTCTTTAATATTTTCGGTTAGAGGGCAATTTGATCATTTGACCCGTTTTTTATATTTCATCCCAAATTTCAAATGCAAATAACTTTCAAACGACAAACTTTTACGAAAAACCGATTTCACCATAATTTTTAAAATTTAATCCTCTTTAATTTGGTATAAATCTTGTTAAATATTTCGATTTTTTTTTTTACATATCAAATGTTTCTTGAATTTTCTTGACTTTTGGCATTTTCGAACCTATTTTTTATCCTCATAAATGTCAAATCGTGAAAAACTTAAAACATGAAAGTTATAGATTTTCGGCCCTAACTTTTACCCTATATTTTTTTTGGTTTGGCAGCAAGAAGAAGAAGAAGTGTGTTTGTTGTGGCCGGAAGGAAAAGAAAGATTCGGTTTATTCATTTTTTTATATATTAATTCACCATTATTGCCTCAGCCCATTCCTTTTGGATTAGACCCCAAACGGCCTTTCTACTCTTCTAATAATTATAGGGACCGCCATTCTTTTCTAGACTTATCTACTCATATGCATCTGGAAACATCATCACTGTCAGAAGAAGGATATGCTATTTCGTTACTGCCGTTGTTTGATTATCGTTGGTACGCTTATTATTTCTTTGCTGCTGATGTTTAATTGTTTGGTGATATGCTTCAACTGAAAGTAATCTGAAATTATTTTTCTTTAGGTTTTTGTATTTGGAAAAACTATGAGTAGCAGAAGAACAAGTTGGTATCCGTTTCTTTCGCTACTAGGTTGATTTGATTGTTGCTACTTGGTGGTACGTTTCTAATTGTTCTGAAATTAGTTTTCTTTAGCTCTAATAATTAGTTGATTTGAAGTCAAACCATAGATTCAGAGAGAAAATTAACACACTGAATCAAGACTTTTCCATGATCAAATTGCAAAAGCACAAAAAAAGGGCACCAGAAGTAAACCCGCATATAAAACCAAAGAAAATTACATATTCATCTATGCTAATCATTTGGTTTCAAGATGCCCAGGAAAACCACAGGTATGTGCTTTTATTAGATTTTGATTTTTTTTTTTTTTTTTTTTTTTTTTTTAATATAATTTTGGGGGGAAAAATTGATTTATTATATGTTAATTTTTTTCCCCAGGAAGTATCTATGCCGTTCAATGACGGAAACCCATGTGTAAAACGAGAGGTGACTTGAGCTTTTGATTTATTATGCGTGTTTAAAGGTTTTATTTTAAGGGTTTTCTTTTATGGTTTTAGTGGTTTTGTGTAGTTTAGATTATTTGATTATGTGACTGTCCATTAAGTGTTGGTTTTTATGGTTACAGGAGCGTTGTTGAGCGGTACAATGAATGTGGAAGATCACAACCTACATCTGATGTACTTAGAAAAAGTGGTCGGTATGTTGTTAGATTTTTGCTACTGTATGTTGTTGGAAACATAACTACTTCTGTTGCAAGTTATTCGTCTTCAATGTAACTACACCTTCTGTATTGTTCTTTTCTTAATTCTTTTGCATGTTTAAGACTGGCGCATGCTGTTTAGACTTTGATAATTAATTAGCTACTATCTTTTATTGTTGCAGTTACCAATGCTACCAACGTTACAACTTCTTTAAGTGCACAAGCAGCACATAATCGACGCTATCATCAACATCAAAGTATGGCTTCCAAAATCTTTAATGTATTTTCGGTAAATGATATCGGTCACTCGACGTCTGAACCGTAACTTGGCACGGCAATGACTGGAAGGCGTGATAGCATAGTTGCTATTATGCAACCGTCTTTGCAGCCATGGCGGAATTTTGCCCAGCCCTTTTCGAGCCCAACTGGCCTTTCCACCCTTTTAATTATATACGCCGATATGTATCTGGAAACATCGTCACTGTCAGAAGAAGAATCTGGTATTTCGTTACTGCCTTTGTTTGATTGTTGTTGGTACGCTTATTATTGGTTTGCTGCTGATGTTGGTTATAATAGGCAATGATGACTTTGTGGGTTCGATTAAAGCCTTGAATATCCGTGTCTTGGCAGAGCAAACTATTACGTTTGCAGCCATGGCAGATGTATTCACTTTTTTCGATTACTAATCAACCCAAGTCAAATGATATTGGTCAGTAACTTGGCACGGCAATGACCGGAAGGCGTGATAGCATAGTTGCTATTATGCAACCGTCTTTGCAGCCATTGCGGGATTCTGACCTTTTTGACCATTTTCCATTCACAAATCTGAGCCTAATGATCTATTGTATCGGTTTTACGGTTTCTAACTTTTAGATTCATTGTTTCTGTCATTTTTTGGTATAAGCTGTGCACATGTTTTATTGTTGTTAACAGTTTTTCAAAACGACGTTTATATAATCCGGTAAATCGTTTACTTCTGTTTGCTACGTCTAAAACTTATAATATTTGCTTCTATTTGATACAACTTGGTGTTGCGATTATATCTAACATTTTCCAATTACATTTCCTACAGGTACTGATGAAGAAACAGATGAAAGGAACGTCTAAGTAATCGAACTACCATAGGTAATTTTATGCAACTTGGTGCAATTCAATAAGATAGGTAATTTTAGACCAAAAAGTACCATTATCATTATGTTTATGGAGTTCAGTTCACATTGCAATTCAATAATAAATACAGTATTTGTTATTTTTTTGTGCTTGCAGTAACCAGCTGAGGTATTATATTTTTGATTGGATGAATTACTTTGATTTGGATGCTTGGACCAGAGAAAAGCACACCAAAAATTACCATTATTGGCAAAATCTGGTAAGATTAATCGATGTTATACTAAAATTTTACATTTTTGCAACTATTCAGCAAATATTCCATATTGAAATGACAGTATGGTAATTTATTGTGCAGAATGAGAACCGGACTTTGTGCAAATTGGGAACACTGCCTCCTGGCCTGATCACATTTTACTCCATGACAAAACCATTGGAAAAGTCGGTGGCATGTTTTGGGGCACTGACAATGGTATCTCTATATCTGTATATAACACTTTTTGACTAAGTAATCACCCCTACAATACGATATAATGTAACAGTATAGCTCGATACTAATCGAGTATCAAACGAGCAATACATCTGTTATTGATGTAAACCTCAGTTCTCTTCCTAAAAATATTTTCAGTTTAGTGTTAAAAACATCAGATTTTTAGATAATGGATTTGATTAGTTTTAGCGATTTAAGTATTACTGTAAACTGCTTTTCCTCTTCATTACTCCACTGAGGATTCCTTAAATACAATTGGCAGTAGTCTAGGTGTGCCTCTCTTTGCAGATGCCTGTATTTCTCAACAGCTTAGGACCCTAGCCAGAAAGCACATTTTAGTACATAGCTTTGATTGGTATACATAATATCATTGTAATTATTTCTTTGCTTAGATCATTGCTCCGCCGCAACGCGGCGGGTCGTAGCCGACCTCGTTTTTTTAAATTCGGCCAGGTTTATTAAATGTGATATTGGGCTAAGCATACATATATACCGGTTGGGTGTTGGGTTTGCATTTAGGAATTGGGAATATCTTAGTACATATTTTTTGGTTAACATTTTTTTTTTTTTTTTTAACATTTTATTCAAGTAATTTTGTGTACTAATAATTCATTTATTTATATATATATATATATATATATATATATATATATATATATATAGGGGGACTTTCTTACGAGAACCATTTTATCTGCGAGAACTGAGAGAACCACAAAAAACATACATGCACGCCTTTTAAAATAAAATAAAAATACATGCAAATCATCAATAATCGTAAGTATCCACCTATGTTCTTCAATATCATCATGAACTCATCCTCTTTTTTCACAAAAACCTTACACAAGGCCGCAATATTGTCGTTGCACGCCTTATAAGAACATACATGCACACCTTCAAAGAAAAATGTTGTATTTCCAATTTCTTATCAAATTCTTTAGAACAACTATGTTTTTTTAAAAACATATATGTTGTTTTTAGAACATATGTGCAAAAATACAATTATTGAAGGCGTGCATGTATGTTTTTGGTGGTTCTCTCAGTTCTCGCAGATAAAATGGTTCTCGCAAGAAAGTCTCACTATATATATATATATATATATATATATATATATATATATATATATATATAGAGTCCGGTTCTAGAGAAAAGTGTAATTAGATGGAAAAGTGAGAAAACAAGTTATAGGGTAGATTTTGAAAACACTTGAAAGTTTAGGGTAAAAATTAAAAACAAATCAACAAAAGAGGCATATCAATCTGATCAGTTATTCTCAATCAGATCCACCGTCTGCACCGTTACCACCGTCTCCACCTTCTGTATCGTCACCACCACCACCGTCTCCACCGTTACCACAACCACCATCACCGTCGCCACCGTCTGCACCATTAAAACCACCACCATTAAAACCGATAAAAAAACACCAAATCTTATAAAATTCCGATCAAAATCCGATCCAAATAATCGTGAAAGTAGAAATTTTCAATTTCATATTATCAGAAAAAATGAAGAAATATGTTACGCCATCAGTTTTATGTTATTTTATATATTCAGGAATCGGATGTGAGAACTCAATCAAAAGTAAGTACACAATTATTAATTGTTCAATTTTTATGTTATTTTGTGCATCATTGGGTACATTATATCATAATTAGTATTTTTGTGAATATGTGTAAAATTAGGGCATCTGTGTAGATTCAGAACTGTGTGTATAAAAATGACATTTAAGTGAGTCTGTGCAAAAAATCATGTTACTGTATTAGTTGGTTTAAATTAATGTGTGTATAAAACTGACATTTTAAAGCATCAGTAACTCATGTTAGGGAATCTATTAGTATAATTAAAGTGTCGCGTGACATTTGTATGTTTAGTGCATCTGAAATCTGTTTAGTGCATCCATTTGTATGTTTAGTGCATCTGAAATCTGTTTAATGCATCCATTTGTATGTTTAGTGCATCTGAATCTATTAGTATAATTAAAGTGTCGCGTGACATTTTAAAGCCATCTGTTTTTTACAACAAAGAACAACTGAAGCTCAGAAAATTTTGATAAAAACGTCTGATGAGTATCGTCATATGGGCTAAAGTCAGTTGAGTGTCAAAGTTGTGAACAACATGAATCCAATCATTTGAGAAAGGTCTCCTTTTTAATAATTTATGCTCTTATTGTGATGACATTTTCTTGATATGAAAGTTGCTGCTTAGCCGATCTTCATATTCATGCTCTACAACTCTCCTATTGGTAGAGGAGAAATTGAAGCCCACATTTTTGTTTGATATCTCACTCGAACCCAAAATTAGAAAGGATAGGAATGGTTTTTCACATTTATAATTAGCATTCTGTTCTTGGTTAGAAGTATAATAGGGCTAGTATATTGAAGAGCAGAACTGTGCATATAGTTGCACTTATTGGTTTTAGTATTTGAGTTTTCTCTCAGATATGTATTCAGTTTTTTCTGTTCTGAAAAAAAAGGACACGACTTTCCATTAGTATCAGAAAATTTCTTATGTTGAGTGTCACGTCAATTTTACAGGGAAATTGTACTGTCCAAGAATGAAAAGCATGAATAAGCCTACCCATGTTGCTATTTGCACACATTCACCCACAAATCCAGTTCTAATTTTTGTTTCATCTCGTCGGCAGACAATGCTCACTGCATTGGACCTCATTCAGGTATTTCAATTAACTGTTGTGTCTTTTATTGGTGCATCTGTTTGTTAACAGATTGGTGCATCTGTTTGTTAACAGATTGGTGCATCTGTGTTAACAGATTGGTGCATCTGTTAACATATTTTGTATAAACAATAGTTAAAACCATAGTCACAATAAGCTTGGTGTCTACACCTTGGACATATAGCAAAATTTTAAGGAATATCTCAGATCAATTATATCTAACTGAGAAAGGGGTCTAACTCAACTCAAATGTGCAGCCTTGTCATGCACAATACCTTTACCAGGGTTGAGCATGGACACATCTAATAAAGCCTATAGTTGATTGCTCATATATGAAATTGATTGGGAGAGGCAGGAAAGCATATCTTGGCTTCTAAAATCGCACAGATGTGACTATATTTTCGTCTGAGAACTAAAAATACCCTGTTGTATACTGCTCACAGTAGTTTATAAAGCATAGCTTATCTTTAACACTCCATGTTCACACTCACAGAAAGATGATCTGATTAGAGTCTAGACACTCCACGTGAACATAACGAGACACTGATCTAAACTGATCATTAGTGAAGTATGGTGTATGATACTAAAGTTTTTGATATAAAATTTATATGGTGTATGATACTAAAGTTTTTGATATAAAATTTATGGCTTTAATTAGTGAAGTATTTTTTCACGTTTCACTTGAGAATGGCTAAAATCTTCACATTAGCTATATTAAATGAGCATATTCATTCAAGCCAATAATACAAAATCTCCAGTGTGCCTTAGATTAGTGCATCATTAGATGATTAAGATTAGTGCATCGGTGAGTAAGATTAGTGCATCACTAGACAAATTAATGCATCAGTATGTAATTTTAAGGCATGAGTGTGTATATATACAGTAATTACAATACTCAACAGACCTTCGCTCATTTTTGTTTGACTCCTAATACGGGTCACAGATGAGCCTGAAGAGTATGCCGAGCCACCCCAATACAGCTCCACAAATTCTTCATTTTCCGCGGTTATGACTAGCCGAAAAAAAAAGCACCACCAAATGTAAAATTAAGTTGGTATATGATAACACCACCAAATAAAGGATCGGCCTTAGAAGATCAAAAGCACCACCAAATGTAAAATTAAGTTAGTATATGATAACAGTAAATTATGAGGCAACTTAATCTTGTAAAATGAACATATGAGCTGTTTCTTTTTATAGGTCTCCCCCGAAATTCCCGGATGTTAGATTGTCGCAAGAAATGTGTGATTGTATTGCTCTGCTTCTAAAATATCAGATAAATCAGGCATGCCTATTCTTGAGGGAAATGACCTCAGGGAAAGACTTAAAGAGATTTATGAGTGTATGTATCTTCTCACTAATGCTTTATCACTTGCTTAAATGTAGTAATAAACATGATCTGTTTACAATTAACTGCAAAAACGACTTATGTGTATGCAGGTGATTTTCACCTTGTGGGTGGTCTCAGTCATTGGTGGCTGGTTTGAGTTTTTGACCCTTGTGTATATCTGTGAGTAACTTCATTCACATCGACATATAATCGTTCCACTATGCACATATATTGGTATATATTTAGCAAGCTATGATGGTCCAAATGGTTGCCTTTTCGTACGGGTCGAAACGGGCAAGGTTGGGTTGGGTTGACTTTTAGATTCTTTCACATATGTTCTAAATAATTTCTTACAAAAAATATATGTGCTGATTGATTTATAATAATATTATTAAAATAATGCTATATATTACAAGGGAAAAGAAACAGTTTGGTGGCTTGCATATATATGTGCTGATTGACTTTAGTGCATCCGTTTGAGGTACTCGTAGTGCATCCGTTTGAGGCACTTTAGTGCATCCGTTTGAGTCACTTTAGTGCATCCGTTTGAGGTAATTTACTGCATCCGTTTGTATCATCTAGTAGGTTAGCTTGCTTATGCTTTTCTAAGGTATATGTGCTGACATAGCGGGCTCAAAGCATGAGTATTGGTCATCATTTGCACCGCTGCCATTTGAAGTTGTCATCTCGGCTGGACAAAAGGCGAAGGAGTCTTGGCATGGTGGCAGGTTCACTAGCTCAATAGTTATCTGCCTTTTTTTTTTTTTTTTTTTTTTTTTTTTTTTTTGGTTTTAAAATGTTGTTTTTCAAGAAATCCCAATACTACTTTCTCATAATTTTGGCACTTGGCATCTTTACAGTTTGAATTATATGCAGGTACATGATGTGAAGTCCAATATTAATCAGATTAGTTATGACATTGATGCAATCCATCAGATGGTGGTTGGGTTGGTAAGTTTCTCATTGTTATTTTACTAGATACGAAACTTGGCTTTTTTCCCTTTTACTCTTCAGCTAGCTAACTTGATTAAATAACAGGAAGGGAAAATTGACCTTATCGAAGGAAAGCAGGTAAGAATTATTTAATTGTGAACTTGTTCATATCCATTCATTGATTTTTCTAAAGATTCGTTGATTGCTGACATGGTTTCTGCCTACAGGATGTGACCAATTCCGGTTTGTACTATTTATGTCAAGTAGCCGGAGGGATCAAAGATGGGATGAATGCTAAGCTCTTTCAGGTGGATATCTTAATTCTCTTTCTCATGTTTTTTTTTTTTTTTTTTTTTTTTTTTTTTTTTTTTTTTTTTTTTTTTTTTTCTAATTTATAACCCTAAATGTTAACAATTGTATTATTATATCTTCTTTACTTTTGGGTTGCAATTCAAACATGATAATTATTACAGTA
Organism: Artemisia tridentata subsp. tridentata; assembly: GCA_021014915.2. Lineage (NCBI taxonomy): Eukaryota > Viridiplantae > Streptophyta > Magnoliopsida > Asterales > Asteraceae > Artemisia > Artemisia tridentata. The sequence goes on from CP139503.1 coordinate 4,709,695, forward strand.
CAATACATCATGCCCTGATGCAAAATTCAGTCAAAGCACAAGAACAATACAAAATGCAACATTCATTCGATATTCCAAATTTAGTTACAGAACTGCTTTTTTGACTGGATGTGCACATGGCACTCTCATTTTAACTATGAGAACCTTGCTAAATGTGATATATTTTTAATCTACAATAGGATATTGAAGCTAAGCTAGGAGAACAATCAAAAATTACATACGAGGATACTTCTTTGAAGGTTTGTCAAGATTGTTGAACCTCTTTTCTACAACCTAGTCATATGCTGATCTCTCTTAATTAACATTCTGCATCCATCATTCTTTTAGGGTCTTCAGTTTCTTACGGAAAGCAGTGACTCAGATGTAAAAGACAAGCCCGTGCTGACCAAATCAAGCACGAAGGTAAATAAATATCTTGATAAATCTAAATCAAAATTTCACAGGCCTTACTCAATGGGATTTTCGTTTGCTAATATGATGGGTTGAAGGTCTTAGTTATCACTATTCCTTTTGTCTTTCTGTTGAAGTTGCATTTATTTGTTGTGATGGCCTCAAGGGTCAAAAGTGGTTTGCTTTTTGTTCCAACAAGATGTGTTTTGTTGGTTCATGGTTTTCTACTTATGAGTCCTTAAATTGAACTTGAACATGGTTGAGTATATTGCTCAAGATGTGGGTAGTATAGAGCTCACTGAATTATTTATGGAAAATAAACATGGTGGTCTCATCGGTATATGGACAGTAAATGGTGAACCATTGAAACTGGTACATGTAATATATATAACAGATTAAGCATTAAAGCAAAGATTTTGGTTATATGCTATTAATACACACATCTTGAGCAATATTCTTTGGCCTTCTGCAGACAAGTTTGCAGCTCAGGTCAAAGCTTCTGAAAGGTCTAGGTGTTATGTCTGATGATGTAAACTTTTTGAGTCAACTTCTGAGAGACTCGATGGAATTGCAAGCTCAAACAAGTATTGTACCCAGGAACCCCGTCCCTGATGCTATGAAGCCACTACAGGTAGCTTATCTTTGCGATGTTTTATGTCTTTCTCTCTAACACCCTCGCAATATTACAAATTACCTTAAAAATAGCAGCAGAAATCATCTAAGAAATCATCTAAAGTGAAATTGGAGTAGGCATCTAGTAAACTTGGATTCCCAATCCGATATGGGGATGGATCGCGTGCAACTTTCTTATAGTCTGCTGGTATGTTCATTCTATAAAGAATGGCATATTTTTATTATGTGCTTGGTGCATCTATATTATGTGTATAGAGCATCTATTAGTATAATTAGGACATTTGTATTATGTACTTGGTGCATCTATATTATGTGTTACAGCAACTGTATATGTTTGGTGCATCTATATTATGTGTTTGGTGCATCTATATTATGTGCATCTGTTGGTATAATTAGGACATCTGTGGTTGAAGGCGTTGAGAAACATTGGGGAACTGCTTTTCCTGGTTTGATTGTATAGTCAATAGACAATAGGTTTAAAGTATAATTAGGACATCTGTGTTTGGTGTATCTATATTACCTGATTTAGAATACAACCCAAATTCGAGCTATTTGTAAGCAAATGGGTTAAAATTGTATCCTCTAGTGCATCTGAGGATATTATGTGTATAGAGCATCTATTAGTATAATTAGGACATTTTCCATCTGAGAATTAATCAATACTCTTGCAACACGATGCAATGGCGTTGGGTCTCTCTTAGCCTGAAAAGGGGTTTTGAAGTTAGATAACTAACTTCTCGAAAAAGTTTATGTGAACACGTTTGATCAATTTCATAAAGTAATGATTTACTAGTATAAAATCAATTTACCTAAGTTTGTTAAACAAATATATATATGAAATTGGCTTGTTAGTATAAAATCAGTATTACCTTAGTTTGTTACTGTACTCTCAACTCACATCTACTATTGTACAAGATACACATGTTTTCTTAGTAACATAACATAGGCAATCCGGATGTTGTCTTCATAATTATATCTTTGGTAACAAAGATATTACTTTATTTTGTTCAAACTTGAAAAAACATCTGAAAGAATTATTAAAAAGGTAAAGATTGGCTATAAATTTGAATCCATACCTGCTCAGCATCGATTAGGGCTAACATAGCCCATCCTGTATTTACAACATGAGAGCAATTTCCCTCAAGACTGGTATAAACCTGTACACAGATCATTAACACATTAAAGTCAACAATATTGGTACTTTGATAAAGTTAAACAAAAATGTTATTAACTGAATTCCAATTTTACCTTGTCCACACAAGAGAGGTAGCTCTCTCCCCATCCACCAGAAGCAAGTTGTTTAGATAATAAAAAGTTACAAGCTTTGCGACTAACCCTTTGACTCCAAACCATGTGCCATAGGTGAAGCAAACTGCCCACGAACCATACCTAAATTTGGCAAATTATAATTGGTGATCCAATGTACATAAATTTGGCATACAGACATATAAAAAGAATAGGAAATTGCCAAGAAAGTTAACATAATATACAAAATTGGTCAATGTGAGGTAAAACAACAATTTCTCGCTCCTAAAAGTATAACATAAATGACACACTAATTATTATTGACATATATATCATGAGGTACACAAAGTTTGTGTTTACGCGGACGTGCAATTAAATGCAATCACAATGTAAAATTAGTGCATCATAGCTATAAAATTTCGTTGAGACATTTTATCAAACACCTTGTGTGCTGCCTTCTTAAACATGATTTCTATCTATTTTTGCTCAACTTTTTTTCAGATTTAGAAGTAAATTCTCGAATATAACATATTTAGACCAACAATAACAAAAAAGAAACGAACACATTAATCGACGGTAACAGTAAAAATCAATTAAAAAAACATACTTTCAAACTTGAATGATGAATCTGATTACATATTGGGTGCGGAATGGGGAAGAACGATGGTGAACGGTGGGGAATGGTGGTTAATGTGGAGGCCGGTGGATGTGAATGGTGGTGGAACTGAAAGGGTTATTAGAGAAAGAAGAAAAAAGAAGAGAAGGAAAAAATGAAAAAAATTAGACATTATATATCAAAGGCACGAATTTACAAAACCTTTCCTTAAAGAATGAATAAAGTTACAATGAGGCCCTTGTAGTTGGGGAAAAAAAAGGAGGTGGGAAGGGTGGGGTGATTTGCACTATTTTCTCACTTTTCCACCAAAGTGAGTTTTTTTATAGAACCAATATATATATATATATATATATATATATATATATATATATATATATATATATTGGTTCTAGAAAAAAACCCACTTTGATGGAAAAGTGAGAAAATGGTGCAAATCACCTCTCCCCTTCTCCCTTCTTTTTTTTCCCAACTCAAAGGGCCTATTTGTTACCTTCTTTATTTTTTAGGGTAAATTTTGTAAATTCATCCTCCCTTCCCATTATTTTTTATCTACTTCTTTATTTTTTTTTATTTTTAATACTACAAGTGTTTCTCCTTCCCTCATTTTTTCCCCCTCTCAAGTACAAGGGGCTGTTTCTTTTCTCAAAGGTCATTTTTATAAATTCAACATAATGCCTAATTTTTCCACCTTTGGTTGTTTTTGTTTCTGAGACCATTATTGTATGACCAAACAGAAAAGATACATGGAGTTTCAATTAATAAGAAGGCTAAAACAAAACTGAAGTTACAACTAAGCTTAACTGTTGAAAAAACTAACAAAACTTCAAGATTTCTAAACTACGATACATAAGTTCCACTCTTAAATAACTAAACGGGTTTTTTGCGCCATCGAGCTCCCATTTAATCCTTTTCACTAGTTGACAGTTACTACATCAAGCAAAAGAACCTGAACAAGAAATATTTCATCATTCCTATGTCAATGTTATGATACTACTGTAAATTCCTGAAACAAAATAAACAAAATTAACCTGTTTGGATATGCATAAACTGCATAAACTGGTTTGGCAGTGATACAGCAACTTCCGTATGTTCCACCCATGTTACTTTTGATTCATCGTCGGATATGCGTTCAATCAAGCATCCAGAAGGAAGGAGGTGACAATAAACTCGACAGCGCATGATTCATTGTCGGATATGCGTTCAACCTAATTAAATTAAAAAAAAAAAAAAAAAAAAAGTTGGTACCTCTGTTATCATATCGGCGAGGTCCAAGTGATTCATGTTAATAAACTCGACAGCGCCTGATCACCAAGTTGTGCTGCAAGAACAAGGGCAAGCCCCCACAACTGACCCTCTTGTGCACGATAAAGGGCTTTCATCTTTCTACCAGAAACCAGCAACGTTTGCACTTCGGCAGCAGTTGCCTAAGTCATATACATAAGCAATGAAGGATGAAGCAACTTCATGGGACAGAACTAGAGGTGCAAAAATGGGCGGGTTGGGTAACAACCCAACCCAAACGGGTTGGTAACAGCTCCAAAAGATGCTCTAAATATGCAAATGAACACACTAATATGTCCAAATAGATGCTCTAAATATGCAAATGAATGCACTAAACGAGTTTATTCCCAAATCCGTTTGACCCATTACATAATTTACCTAATTTGACCCAAATCCGTTTGACAGAATTTCCCCATTTTCAACACATTTCCATATCTAGACTAAAGTAGAAAGGTCGCAAAACCACGCATCACTTCATGATGAAGCGAAGAATTACTGAAACAGAAATCTCGTTATCTAGCAAACCAGTGGTACCTTGTAAAAGTGTCTCCATCAAAATCCTCTTTAACCTTGTCAAGAGAGTTTCTTTTGACCTCCAAGTTTAGGTCCTCGAGTTTAAAGCACGATTCAAACCCCATCTCACAGTTTCTGTTACTTTATAAAATAATTGAAGTAGCAAATGACATAAGTGTGCAAGTATGCACCTTTAAATAGTGAAACAGAGGAAAGAGTAGCAGCCTAGTGATGCATTTTTCAGATATACCTGCTATCTGATACTGCGGGTCCAACAGTTAATTCTTGTTGGTCTTCATCAGCATCTGCTCGAGCCCAGAAATTCTGCAATGCTCAGTTGTAAGACCAATAAGATAAAAAAAAAGTATGAAATATAGTTTTTAACTTAAAATAACGAGACCACACACAAAGGGTTAAACAATCATTATGCAGCAGATATGATCAACAAAAAACAAGAGTTGGATTGAATATTTAATATGAACTTCTGCAAAGTTGGGCGGAAGGATACCAAAAATGAACCCTGTCTACTAGTGGAATTTGCATCTATGAACAACATGTCGGGAGAAATCTTCCCCGGTTTTATATCTAAAGCAAGTGATTCTTATAGTTTCTCATCAGGCTATGATATATGATCATGCTCAGGCTATAAAGTTATATGTAACCATTCATAAAATTTCACATTTAAACCAACTACTTTACAGAATTATTATCCTTTTTCCACGTATAAATTTTTTTTTATTTATTTAATTGTATCTCTTATCTTATGTGACGTAACTCACATCTCTGATAAACGTGCTCCAACACAGACAAACCTAACGAACCTAATTTTTATTTCATAAACATCACTATATGGAAACATTACAAAATACCATTTACCATTTTACGATAATTCCTTAACGAACGTACAAACAAAACATTCATTATCTAACTAGAGTTTCTAGGAAGCCCTAAATTCATCACAACACCAAATAAGCATAACAAAACCCTAGAATTTAAAAGTACAACTCATCTGAGCTAATGTACAAGTTACCAAGGCACCAGAAACCCTAATCCTATTTTGTTCCCGGTAAAACCCTAATTTCATAAAACTATGATTTTATGTACGAATTTCACAAACCCTAAATTATTTATACAATATTTTTACAAAATATTAAAAGTACAAGTTATTAAAGCTAGATATTAGGAATATAAATATTCAGATGAAGGTTCGGTCACCCCGAGCATCTAATTAGCATTTATATAGCTCGTAGGCTTATTTATATAAGCATAGTATTATTAGTATTATTAGTTTTATTAGAATAGTCGTATCTATATTTGTGGAGTGGGTCGGGGCTTTCCCCACTGTCAGCTCACTTCACAGCCCACTAGGGGCACTATTATTAGGAAGTATATAAACCCCTTCCCACACATGGGAAGGGTGGAACTCTTCATTCACTTAATCTAATATTACCAGTTTTCTCTCTAAGAGTTTCCCTCTCTCTCTAAAACCTCTCTCTACAAACTAACTCAATGGAGTTCTTGATCTTTCAAGATCCAAGACCACCCGAATAGATCCACACAATCAAGAAGGTTATTTCCTACAATTGGTATCAAGAGCCATGGTTTCATCTTGGTCAGATCTGTGGTCAATGGTTAGGTTCGTTTGATTGTGTGTTGGTTTTATTTTCTTGGGTTCGAATCAAATTTCTTTAATTGCCTTGTTCATATGTTTTTGTTGAATCTGTCCACCTAGTTTTATGTTGATAAAATTAATGTTGGGCTTCTGTGGTCAACAATATGTTTTGGGCCGAATCTAATTATTATTGTTCACCTTGTTCATATGTTCATATGTTTTGGTCGAATATGTTTTGGTCGAACCAAATTATCTTTGTTGCTTTTGTTCTTCTGTGGTCAACTTGTTCATATGTTCATATGTTTTGGTCGAATATGTTTTGGTCGAACCAAATTATCTTTGTTGCCTTTGTTCTTCTGTGGTCAACAATTGTGGTTAACACACACTGTTCCTATACAATTTTTTTTGGTTGTCAAATTCTTGTTGTACCAAATTGATGCATAATACTTTCAGTGGTTATCTGCTTGTGACTTGTGGGATTTATTTTGGCCCGGGTTGGTGTGTACTCGAATAGTTCGAACGAGTATATCTAAAATCTCATTCGGATTATTTGTAGTCAGACTTGTGGTGATATTTGGTGATTGTTGCTTCTGGGAGCAGCAGATGGGTGTTCTTGTTTGATACGTGGCTTTTTAGTTGTTCTTGAAGATGATGTTTTCTTGAAGGCGGTTTGTCTGTTTGACTGGTCAAAGAGTAAAACACAGATCCGGATTTTAAGGAAAGTACGAAAGTGACTGGTTTGACTAGTCAAAGACGCGGTTTGTCTATTGGCTTACAGACTCGGTTTGTCTGTTTAACCCTGGACTCGGTTTGTCCATACAGTCACAGACTCGGTTTGTCTGTTTTACCATGAACTCGGTTTGTGTATACATTGTATACTCGGTTTGTCTGCAAATTTACGGACTCGGTTTGTCTACAATGTCATTGATACGGTTTGTCATGGACTCGGTTTGTCATGGACTCGGTTTGTGTACATGAGGTGTACGCGGTTTGTGTATAATCACGAACTCGGTTTGTGTTTCTAACATGTATACGGCTTGTGTGTTTGCACAGACGCGGTTTGTGTCTAATCCACTCTAATCAACTAGTTGCAAACACAATATGATAGAACAAGAAGAAGCACAAGTCATTGCACAACATGTTTCACAAACTACAACATATCTTCAAGACACAACAACGATTTCACAGTTAACATCAACAAATCCTAACAATTACAACAATGATAATTGCTATGCCACTCTTTAATTAACAAGATCATTGATGCGCGTGATGTGTCGTTGCGGTTTAGCAGTTTTAATGCCTACTCAAGTTTTAAATTTATATTTAGCCGACTTATCAATAACACACACACTTAACGAGCAGTGTACCCGGTCAGTATGAAGATAATGGTAAGTAGAGTGTCGATCACTAAGAGTGGAACGTATTATCTAGTTATTCTAATCAGTATTTTAATATCCTAACGCAAGGGGGTTTCAGCCTGAGAGACTGGCACAGTTTTGTTTGCAATTAAATAATAAAATAAACAAATAGGCACGAATCAGCAAGTAGCACACACGTACACAGATAGATACTCGAGACAATAAGAGGGCTGTCCTTATGATTAAGTAGATTGTCACTTGTTTTATTGATAGCTTTATATGAAGTGTATGTAATTAACCCTTTCTCGTTGGTCCTATTCTCATCGGCGAGTAAACCCTTAATGATTACTTATGTCTAAAAGTTATTCCTAAGTGATCAATTTAGAAACAACCGTGGGAGCCACATCTTGTCCCGCAGTCGGATGCCCGCAAGCCACTAATAAACACAGAGGTTATCAATGCACTAATAAGTAGTAACCAAAGACATCAACATATAAACTTTAATTAATGAGAAAGCAGTTTTAAGGGAGTGCAATCTTTCCGTTGCCACATTACACAAGCCACCAATCTTGATGAATTAAAGTTTGCTAACACAATAAAACAAAACTACTTAATGAATTAAATACATGCAGCACCTTCTTACAGCTCTTGTATCTTCGATTTGGGTTTGTCTTGTGCTGCCTCTTGACTGAATTCGTCCTCCTGTTCTGCTGTCCGAACTTCGGTCTTAGGGTTTCGAACTCTTTAATTCGTCTGGTCTACGGGGTATTTATAGTTTCTGTCTGAGGGAAGATGCGGCGCATCTACTTAAGTAGATGCGGCGCATGTACTTAACTTCGCGTGGGGTCCAAGATTATAATATTCAGGAATATTCGTACACCGCCAGAAGATGCGGCGTAACTCTTGATTAGATGCGGCGCATGTCCTCTTGTATCTTGGATCGTATCTGGTGATATCTTGATATAGATGCGGCGCATGTTGATAGTGAGATGCGGCGCATCTGGAGCAGAATTGACTTGATCTTGTCCATGTCAGTAGACTTCCACTTTATGCATGTTTTGCTCCATTATTAGTCCAAAATAGCTAAGTTTCACCAAATGCTTGTTTTTACCTGAGAATTACAAAAGTAAACGATTAAGTATCAATCCTCATACATAATATAGTAAAACAAGTCAAATTAATAGGATAAATGATAGTAATAAAATGTACTTATTTGAGTTCATCAAATATCCCCCCACTTGAACTTTACTTGTCCCCAAGTAAACCTTAGAATTTCATTTATGAAAATTTATCCTAAAAGATGTATTAGGATTTATTTTTATATTTAAGCATGTATTCATTTATTTCATAATCACACAACTAAACACTTAACGAATTAGAAGTAAAATAAAATAAGTCGATAAAAGCAAATCTAATCGTTTAACTGTCCAGTCGCGACGAATATTCTATCATAAGCTTGGCAAGTATACACATCTCCACCACTAAAGCTAAGGAATAACAAGTCTAAAGCGGTAAAAAGGGTTTTTAGGCTAAAGGGTTAATTATTCTTTTTTTACACTATCGATCTCAAATTCCAGAAAAGGCGACAAAATCACAAATACATGATCGAATCCACGAACACGATACTTGCAATTGCTCAAATCCTTAACTCGAATAGGCTAAAGATAGGTCCAAACTTCACCAATAATAATATATCAAAAAGGGCGACAAAATCATAAATACATAGCCGAATCCACGACTACGATACTTAAGATTGCTCAAATCCCTAATCTCAATAAATCAAAGGTTCGGTTGGATAAAGAACAATACAGGGTATGGATAATATTTGGGATATAAATTGGTGTAAAAATAAAAATAAACAAAACAAAACAAATAGATTAAAATCCTAAGTGTGGTTAATCACTATCCCAACCATCCCATGAATAAGACTCATATCATTGAATAACTCACGCTTTAACACTTGAAACACACGCTTTTGGTAGACACGAATTATACTCAACAAAATCTTAATCAAAGAATAAACCTTAATCGGCATTCCCATAACTGCCAATTCCCATTCAATCCATAAATATAGTATAACAAATAGTGGTGATATCGACCACTTTCATAACTCTACATCGTTGGCTTAAAATAAACATCCAACTCTTTTTTCTTTCTTTTTCTTTTCTCATTTTTTTGATTTTTTTTTTTTTTTTTTTTTTTTTTTTTTTTTTTTTTTTTTTTTTTTTGTTTGAGACATCAACATAGATGTGTAAAATTTCACCACATCACTACAACTTTCTTTCCGGATAATTTTTTTAATACTTTTCATACTTTCAGAAATAACGGTAATAGTGAAAGTAGTAAACACACGAAAAATAAACTCAAAAATATACAATATTTACTTTCACTCCAATTTGCATTGTGCAATTTCCCGACCTAACCATAGATAATGAATTACGCACGCGAACACAGGTAATGTAAGGAAACACACTCTGCCTATAGCAATTAACCAACCACGGATCCTAATCTACAGGGTAGGCTAAGGTGTAAGGGTGTAACGAAACATTTTAAACATATGTGTAAGAAACGAAAGGAATGGCTCTGAGGGTTTTTCTAGGGGTATCTTACTCTAAAAATGAGAGTAACAAAAGGGTTTTATACGGGGGTTAACTAACCAGTGTAGTTAGCTAATAACACATAACATATAAAGGCTATTTGGTGTAATCCTAGAATTTTACCAATTTAGACAAGTCATTCCAATTATATAAATAATACTCATTATGGTGGTCTCGAATAGTATACAAGCCAAGTTCTAAAGTTTACAAGTCACCGGCACACTCATAGATTTGTGAATTTTGAAAAATCACAATTTTTGAAAATAACGTCATGTGTGCAGTTATGTAACTTAGATCTTAAACAAAAACATGCTAAAAAATTTTTAAGTTTGATATATTAAGCACATTTTAAGCATAATTTTTGAAAAAGTAGGACAAGTAAGTGTTAAGTGTTCTAATTCTCCTATCCCCCCACTTAAGTTAAACAACGTCCTCGTTGTTTGTATAAAAGGTTAAAAACTGGAAAAGGAAAGAATTAGAACAAGAAAAACTCCCCTGAGATTTGCTCGGTATGATCCTCCATTAGTATAAGAGCAAAAATCATCTTTCTTGTGGATTAGAACGTTAAAACTTCATACTTGATGTATCCACAGGAAATCCAGGAAACTATAATACCACCAACACTTTAAAACACACCTAAGATAAGAAAGGTTCAACTTGCATAACACATTAGTAGTTAGGAAAAATAAAACTTAAAAATTAAAACTGAAAATCATCAGGTCAGTCGATGCGCCGTATCTTATTGAAGAAGATACGCCGTATCGAGCCTGGAATTAATACGGATCAGAATAAAGATGCGCCGCATCCTTAACCAGGGATGCGCCGCATTAAAATAAACTGATAAAAAGTTTTAAAGTCGAAAAATAAAAATGCAGAAAAATAAAATAAGATATGACCATTGCAGAGGATGCGTCGCATCTCAGGACTGAGATGCGCCGTATCTTCGTGCGGCCTGGACTGACTCGACACAGAAAACAGAATAATAAAAGATAAATCCGGGTTGTCTCCCGGTAAGCACTTGTCTTTATTCCAGAGTCTTCAAGTTAGACTCACGTTCAGCTCAGCAATAAGTCCTTGTCACGGTCCATCCTTCGTCCTTCATCCGAAAGATTTTCCCGTATATCTCTGCGACGTTGGCCTCAGTACTGAGTTTTCCTCCACTCTTCCCGTCTTATGTTCGGTCACTTCAGCTAGCGTCTCTTGGTTTGGTTCAGAATGTAATCCTTCTTGGTGATGCTTGAGTCATCATTTATCCTGAAAATAAACAACTTGCACACGAGAGTAGCGGACCGATCAAGGTAAATATCAAAAATCAACTATATTTATCAAATTATATTCGTCGTATTAACAAAAGTTAATGCGCCGTATTTTCGTTACGTTTAAAAGTAAAAGATTTTTGATTCAGTAAGATGCGCCGTATCGACAGAGATCGATACGCCGTATCTGTTTAATAATTCGCAAACTGTTTTTAATTAAAATAATAGATACGCCGTATCTTCAAAAGAAGATGCGTCGTATGGCGTTAATGTTTTAGAAAAAAAATTTTTTATTAAAAACAGATACGCCGTATCTGCAAAAGCAGATGCGTCGTATTACTTTATCGCTTAGAAAAATTTTCTTATTAAAAACAGATACGCCGTATCTTGGGGAAAAGATGCGTCGTATCGAATTAATTAAACGCGTTGTATATAAAAAAAATTGAACGCAATACGCCGTATCTGAGAGATCAGATGCGCCGTATCGTTCGATTTAGCACAGTACAACGATAGCAAAACAGAAAATACGAAAAATAAAAAACAAATAAAACACACAAACAAAAATAAACACACAAAAATAGCAAACAAATAACACAAAGCAAATAACACACAATACAACAAATATGCAAAATAGTACAATGATGCAATTAATCTAATAAAAAGAAAAATAACCTAATTAAAATACTAATCAAATTAACAGATAATAACAATTCACTCCCCGGCAACGGCGCCAAAAACTTGATGCGCGTGCGTTGGAGTAAAGTTTTGGCAGTTTTAATGCCTACTCAAGTTTTAAATTTATATTTAGCCGACTTATCAATAACACACACACTTAACGAGCAGTGTACCCGGTCAGTATGAAGATAATGGTAAGTAGAGTGTCGATCACTAAGAGTGGAACGTATTATCTAGTTATTCTAATCAGTATTTTAATATCCTAACGCAAGGGGGTTTCAGCCTGAGAGACTGGCACAGTTTTGTTTGCAATTAAATAATAAAATAAACAAATAGGCACGAATCAGCAAGTAGCACACACGTACACAGATAGATACTCGAGACAATAAGAGGGCTGTCCTTATGATTAAGTAGATTGTCACTTGTTTTATTGATAGCTTTATATGAAGTGTATGTAATTAACCCTTTCTCGTTGGTCATATTCTCATCGGCGAGTAAACCCTTAATGATTACTTATGTCTAAAAGTTATTCCTAAGTGATCAATTTAGAAACAACCGTGGGAGCCACATCTTGTCCCGCAGTCGGATGCCCGCAAGCCACTAATAAACACAGAGGTTATCAATGCACTAATAAGTAGTAACCAAAGACATCAACATATAAACTTTAATTAATGAGAAAGCAGTTTTAAGGGAGTGCAATCTTTCCGTTGCCACATTACACAAGCCACCAATCTTGATGAATTAAAGTTTGCTAACACAATAAAACAAAACTACTTAATGAATTAAATACATGCAGCACCTTCTTACAGCTCTTGTATCTTCGATTTGGGTGTGTCTTGTGCTGCCTCTTGACTGAATTCGTCCTCCTGTTCTGCTGTCCGAACTTCGGTCTTAGGGTTTCGAACTCTTTAATTCGTCTGGTCTACGGGGTATTTATAGTTTCTGTCTGAGGGAAGATGCGGCGCATCTACTTAAGTAGATGCGGCGCATGTACTTAACTTCGCGTGGGGTCCAAGATTATAATATTCAGGAATATTCGTACACCGCCAGAAGATGCGGCGTAACTCTTGATTAGATGCGGCGCATGTCCTCTTGTATCTTGGATCGTATCTGGTGATATCTTGATATAGATGCGGCGCATGTTGATAGTGAGATGCGACGCATCTGGAGCAGAATTGACTTGATCTTGTCCATGTCAGTAGACTTCCACTTTATGCATGTTTTGCTCCATTATTAGTCCAAAATAGCTAAGTTTCACCAAATGCTTGTTTTTACCTGAGAATTACAAAAGTAAACGATTAAGTATCAATCCTCATACATAATATAGTAAAACAAGTCAAATTAATAGGATAAATGATAGTAATAAAATGTACTTATTTGAGTTCATCAATCATAAATAACCAACAACCTCAAATCCCAGACCATCCTAAACCCACAATAACAAAAAACTCAAAAACATAACAAAGGAAATGCTTGATCTCAGTTTGCTCACTAATTGTCACGCATCTTTATAAATTACGTGTGAACAAAAACCCATCATTGATCGATGTGATGTCAAACACCATCTCTATATTCGAAAATTCAAGATAAGACACTAACAAGACTGTTATCAAGCTCTCTTTCATTTCGTTCAAACAAAAATCAAACAAAAAGGGAAATCAATGATCTCAGTTATCTCATTTGGTATTACAAGATCCATCTACAAATGACACCAAAGAGAGTTTACCATCATTGATCTATATCGAAGCTACACTTCGTTGAATATACGATTATTAAAGAAAAGAACTAAAACAAAAGTGTTTCAGTCTCCTTTTTGAATCGGTTACGAATGAATTCATTTACATCACTTACCAGAGTCCTTTGTGGTTTGAAGATTTTGGAGCCTTGTTATGCTATAGGATTCGTTGGTTAAGGATAACAAGAGGATTTAATGGTGTATCTGTGCTGGGATTAATTTGCGAATCAAAGGGGCAAATTATGTGTTTGATGACCTTGTTTGGAGTGATAAATGAAGGTGAAGGGGGCGGATTTGAATGAGATATATTAGGGATTTGATGTGATTAGGGTTTGTAGTTGACTGCAAGAGTGGGATAAGAGAAGCAGTGGTGGAGTTGTGTTTATGAGATAAGGATTAGGGTTAGATCAAGTTGTGATTATGGTGTGTTATATACTATAACTTATGTGTGATTAGGGTTAGTGCTTGGGTTATTGGACTTGGTCTATTGATAGTTATTTCGGTTGGGCTTGTGAACCGAATTGTTTATGATGTAAATGGATTTGATCACATGATGGGCTTGAACTAGGTTGTGTATGGGCCTTGTTAAATGTATGTTACAAGTGGGCTGGTGATAACGATTCACAAGGAACAGATTGGTGTAGTTTGTTATGGCATGTAGTTGAGTTATTCTTCACAAGGACAAACTTGTTGTTGGTAATAAAATCGTGTGATATACTTTTGGACGACACTTTTGATCGTGCTTTGTTTACTCGAGATTATGAATTGATTTGGGTAAATGAATGTCATCATGATTATAGAGTTGTGAATTTGGCAGCACGGTCCTATTAGTGCCTACGATTTAAGTGAGTCTGCAATTTGATGTTTACGAGTTGAGTTATAGTTGACAAATTGCAATGTGATTAATTGTGATTTGTCAAGTTGCGTGTTTGTCTTATTGCGTCTTGACGGATTGCTTTTTGACCAGTTACGATATGACGTTGCAAGTCAACACTTGCGATTCGACTTATTGTGATTTGGTTGATTGCAATCTGTCTTGGTGCAATTTGACAATCTGTGACTTGGCCTGTTGCAATTTGATCAAGTTGTGATTTGACTTCTGTGACTTGATTTTCGACGATTGGTATTGCACCTCACTCTTGGGTATTCTGGTGGATTTCACGGTTTCTCTTGCAGATTTTAGAAAATCCCGCGAAAGATTCGATTTCTCGGTTTAAATCTCAAGAGCTGTAAAATCCCGTGAAATTAATATTGGACAAGTAGGCTAGACTTGGATGTAGACATAATGAAACTTACGGGGTTTGACTGCTTTTTCGGGATAAGTTTGTGCTTCAAGATCAGCAGGATTTGGGAAATTATGGTAACTTGGTTGGTTTGTTAATTCACGGGTTGGTGTACTTAGTGTCACAAACATCTCGGGGTGGATGGATGCACGATGTTTGTTGACCCTTGCTCAAGCGTATTTAAGGTGATTAGACCTGGATGTTCAAGAAGTGGATATATACAATAAAGGATGGAAGGTTGGGTATATATCACTACCTATATTTAAAGGAGTTACGTTGTTGTGCTCAATATAGGTTCTAAATCACAATTTGCAATTTAAGGTGATTAGACTTGGATGTTCACGAAGTGGATATATACAATTAAGGATGGAAGGTTGGGTATATATCACTACCTATATTTAAAGGAGTTACGTTGTTGTGCTCAATATAGGTTCTAATTCATAATTTAGTGCAAGTTTAAGTCGCAGACTTGTTCTTTATCAAGCTTCATCAAGTGATTGTTGTTTCTCAAGCTTCTAATGGGATTGTTGCTCGAGATCTTCTCAAGAGGTAGTCAGGCTTAAAGACAAGAGGTGATCTGTTTGGAGACATGTGTTAACCTTTTACTCACTTAAAAGTCATATGCATTTCATCAAGCGGTTTTGGCATATTAAGAGCTGAAGTGAATTATTAATCTGCTAAACCATTGATGAGGAGGAAAGCAAGGGGTTACTACAAGAGAGTCTTCATCACCTTCTTCGTTGCAGTAGTTTCATTTGTCTCTCTCCATGTTGTGTGCCTGACAAATTCACAAACATCACGGACTCTCAGCTTTGGCAAAAAGGTCATTTCATGTCCTTTTTGAGGGGGAGAATTATCGCAAGTTTCCTAGAAGTTCAGTCTCCAGCGGTTTGAATCTTAGCAGTGTCGGTTACAGCGGGTCAGATCGTAACGATTCAGGATTCAGTGGTTCAGTCTACAGCAGTTTGAAGCTTACTGTTGTGCAGTTAGTTCTTGAATCTATTTCTCAGATAAATCTCAAGAACTGTAAAATCCTATACACAGTACGACAACTATTCCACATCCAAGTAGCTGGATCAGACAGCTTTGTTTGATAGGACTGTCTATGAGTCATGGGCTCTTCTAAGAATTTGCGCATGTTTCTTTTCCTTTTTGGCTAGTCAACAGCACAAGATGTCCACGAAGTTAATCTGGTATTCTTTATTTGTGATTGAAGTTGTAGTTCTCGAAGGCGTCTACTTATTTTATCTTGAAGTCGGGGTTGGTTGGATGCATGACCTTCAATGATAACTTGCTCGTGCGAAAAATTTAAGTTGAAGACTTGGGTTATCTAGTTACCAGCAGTCGGGGTAACTATCACTTAAGAGTTACTGGAGTACTCAGTGTCACACGTCATTGACGTTGTCGATAATCGCAAGAGGTGTTAATGTCTCATACTTTGGTTGGGTATTGAGCACTTAGAGATCTGCTTGGAGCATTAATTCTCTACACCGTTCTTCCAACATTAGTGCAAGCTTAAGTTACAAATTTGGGGATTTCTTCTTCTGGTTTCAGTATTGGTATATCGGGTTTCCTTCATCAAGTGGTCTCTAATCTGGGTTCAAGGTTGGTTAGTTGGCCAAAGGTTTTAAAAGGTTGTGATGTGATCTGTAATTCTCACGAAATATTCTTAACCCAAACTGATGTTCACCAAAACCAAATCTGTCACGCCACATTCAATCGGTTACTGTCCCACGGTTTCTTCTTGATTTTGTAAAATCCCGCGAAAGAACTTATTTCTCGGTTTAAATCATAGATTTGTAAAATTCCGTGATGATGGACTATGCGCTCTTAACCATGATCGGGTTAAAACCATTATCAAAGTTCAGTTAAAGCATCATAAAGGGCTGGATCGAGGCATTTAATTGTCAAGATGTGACTACGGGGTTAGTTCAGTATTATTTATTTGAGGCTGAAGTGAAATTTCATGGGTGCGTGTACTTAGCATCTGAAGATATCGGGGAGGTTGGATGAAGATTCTTCGAGATCCTTGTTCGAGCTTTCAATACAATGACAAGGACTTGGATATCTAGTTATTTTTTCTTTCTCCCTATTACAAAATAACTATCACTTTAAGGAGTCACGTTGTAGTGCTCAGTGTCACACGAAGTTGTGGATATCCAAGAGGTGATGTACGTCTTATACTTGATGGTTGGTTGGTTGAAGAGTATAGAGTACTTAGGGATTCGATGTTCCACGAAGTCTCTACACCGCTCTTTGTCACGCATTAGTACAAGTTTAAGTCACAAGTTCGGGTTATATTACTTCAGTATCAAGTTCATCATATTGGGTTTTCTCCATCAGTGGTCACGACATCAAGCCGACAGAATGATAATGGGGTTGGTAACGAGTTAGATGAGAGAAGAAGTAAAGAGAGAGAAATGACGTTTGAACACAGCAGTTCAAGCCTCGTTCTTCATCATAATGACGTCTGAATACATCAGTTCAGGCCTCATTCTTCAAAGAAAAGAAAAGTGTACGCTTGAGTGCACTTTATCTTCAAAAGAAGAGGAGTCTTCTTATTTATGGCCATTCTCATCAACAAGATTCATGCTCTTTCCGTGCTTATTCAGTCTTCAAGTGGATCGGTGCACATTGGAGTATATTCTTATTCACTTGTTCAACCAAAAATTGCAGTTGACAGGCATATGCAATTTTTGAGGGGGGAAAGAGTGAATAAACAACATGTCAGTCTTCAAGAATCGTCAAGCGGAGCCACTTATCGCTGATGGTATTCATATTCACAAGTTCAATCATCAAAAAGTTGCAGTTGCCAGGCATATGCAATTTTTGAGGGGGGGAAAGGGTGAATATTAATCTACATGTTGGTTGATGATTGAGAAATGGTCATACGACTCCTGAATACGTCAGTTCAGGAGTCGTGCAAACCATGGTTCTCCAACACTACTTCTTCTGTCTATCAAGGTGTTGAAGAACATGGTCATGGAATGCTAATCAACAAAGTCTCACGGGTTGGTCTTATCAGCAACAATGGGTTTCCAGTCAATGCTTCAAGTACATGTCATCAGGCTACATGTACACATCATGATGATGATTCCGATTAATCGTAACCATCATGGGGGAGAGGAATGTGTACACCAAGGACGCACAACAGGTTCACGTGATTGGGCTTAATCATATATTCCGGTGTTGAGAACCGCAGAGATGATCAGTGGTTCAACTTGTTACCTTGGTATTTACGTTTCACTGTTACGTCATGGACTAATTAATCGTAACCATCAGGGGAGAGAGAATGTGTACATCAAGGACGCACAACAGGTTCACGTGATCAGGGCTTAATATCCAAGGATGGATACATACTATAGATGATCAGTGGTTCAACTTGTTACTTTGGTGTTATACTAAAGACTGAAGAAGGTCGAGTCGTCAGTCTACTCTTCATTCTCTGTTGGGTGTTATCATCTCATGTGTATGCTGCGGGCTGATGGGTTATATGTAAGGTTACTGGAAGGCATTTGGTGAGATGAAGATGATTGGTATTCTATCCCTCCACATTGGGCAATCTTGAAGAAGGTCGAGTCTTCTGTCTTCTCTACATTCAAGAATGTTGAGCTCTTTTCTTACAACTTGATATTTAACTTAATCCCATGACAGTTCTTGTTTGATGAGTTGTGGAGTTAAGTTAGGTTCAAGTTGTTCCGTAGTTTAAGGTTTGGTTCAAATTGATTTTAACCTAATCTCATGACAGTTCTTGTTTGATGAGTTGTGAGGTTAAGCTGAAATCAAGTTGTTTCTGGGCTTAAATTTGTGGTTTAACTTAACCTCATGACAGTTCTTGTTTGATGAGTTGTGAGGTTAAGCTAGATTTCAGTTGAGGCTCAACTTAAACTACCGAAAAGATGCCTAAGGTTTTTGACGGCGTCACTCTAGGACGGGAGTGTTAGAAGATTAAAGACGGCATGCATTTGGTTATCAAAAGTCTTCTTCATATTTCGGGCGTTCATCCAAAGTCTTCTTTCTATTATGGGTGATCGTCAGAGGTTGTCAGATTGGGGGAGAGCACTAATTAGGGGAGAGTGAAAAGCCAGAATCATTCCCTGATTAAATGTGCTCACGTTACTCTTCAGCAAGTTAAATGATGGAAGCGGAAAAGATTCAGAATGCTGAGGAGTAATGGTTTCTGGTTCGTATCCTTGTATATATTTTGCTTCTTACATTATTTTTTATATCTTATACCATTTTTGTAAATAGATACATAGAAAATCTTGCTAATTGTATATAGAGAAACTTAAAATCAGAAAAACCCATAAAAATTAAAAAAATTAGAAAATACCAAAAATAGTTTCACCTAGGCATGTCTTCTGTTTATCGATAACATTTACGGACTTAGAAATGTCATTCAATAATGGCACGGGTCTTTAAATGAAGCTCGAGCAGAAGTTAAAATGGTTGGTTAAAACATGTCTAAATGGCTTGCTATTACTTTAGATAGCAACCCGCGCTTCATATTGGGGAAAGCACGTCGCCAAAAAGACGGTTGTTCCTCCAACTGGGTGATGTTCACCTGGGCATGGATTACTTCATATCCATGTTTCCTGATTTGATGTACGTTTCAGTGCATCATTTCTTGTAAAAGAAGAGAAATCTTCTTAGCATAACAAATAGTTTTCATTCTATGATTCTTCTGAAAATTATTTGTGAGACACTTGGTGAATATGTGTTGTATGAAATTTGTTTATACTTGGATTATGCATAAAATTTGTCACTCAATCAACGACTACACAACCTCATGACAGTTCTTGTCTGATGAGTTGTGGGGTTAAGCGTGATTTTAGTTGAGGTTCAACTAGAATACGGGTCATTGATTGAGGGGGAGAGTGAATTCAAATTTTATATCATCAAACGGATGTATTGGTTGAAACATACTTGTTAGAAAAGGTTTTGTAGTTAATGGGGAATTAGTTGAAGAGGATCTTGCTTAAAAATATCAAATGACCAAGTGTGTTAGTTGCTAGAAAGTTTAGGACATTATGTGCAATTTGCTTATAGTTTCCTAGCTTTATGTATCTAGAAGGTTCATTTGTGTTACTTTGGTATCCTCGTATAATCCCCAAAATGCTTTAAGACTCAAAACCTAAAAGAAGTTAGAAAACCAGTTGTGTTTGATGTTTTTGAATACTCCACTGACATTTGTATGAACTAAGTGAATGAGTTTCAAATGTTGTTTGTCTCTGCTGCTTAATTGTTGTTGATATTGTGCATATGTTCTCAGGATTCTCTTAGGTAGATTGCTATTATGTTAGAATCATGTTCCTAAGGTCCTGAATTAAATGTTGAAATCTGTGTGAATTGCCATGTTCATGATTGCTTATTGCTCTTCATGCTAGATAGTGGTTTGACGTAGTTCCTGATTGGGGTTTGATTATAAGATGAACTTGGTATTATAATGTGGCAAGCTGCTGAAGGGTAGCTATTTAGGAATAGTGTATCTGTATGTATGTATATCTGTGTTGATATTCTTATGCAGATTCCATAGCCAAAATGAATGTACCAGTTCCCATTCTAACCATTTGATCAGACGTTCAAACTCTATTGATTGGCTCGGAATTCACCACGACAACAACATCGGCAGCAACAACAACAACAACACTTTCACCACCACCACCACCATTCATTTTGGTCTCGCCAAGTGGGGATCAACTACATTTGCGAAAGATTTGTTGGTGGATGGATGATTGATATTGACTGATTCACTCAGAAAAGCGGGTGATTATATCGTCTGCGCAAAAAGGTCAATATCATTTGTGTCATAATAATCAATTGTGCAAAATAAGCAGTGAATCTCCCTCTTAGATTAAGGGGGAGCATAGTATGTTCCATCATCAGACTACATTAAATTGGACACATTTTCTCCCACATTTTCTAAATTATTTAAATCAATTGGGATCACAAATCTCAAAAGGTTTGAAATTTTTGATCGGGGGAGAGAATGTGATTTAAATATGAAACCTGATGAAAATGTGATGTTTTGGAAAGTATAATGTACGCTCTCCCATATGTGCTAAACTCTTTTGTACATCAATGCACATATTGAGGGGGAGCAAATGTTTTGTGGAAACAAAAAGGATTTGGCATAACATGAGATCGTGACTCAGACTTGACAAATGAATTGACGAAACATATACTGTCATTGATCGAAAGGACATATCCTGGCCGGGTAATAATTTCAAGCTGGTCTAACCAGTGATGTAAGCGTGTCTCGAAAAGGATGTGTCTGAGTAGAGTGTACCGTTTCGAGAAACTTTCTATGGACTTGACCAGGCCGGGTAATAATTTCAAGCTAGTCTAACTAGTGATGTAAGCGTGTCTCGAATCGGTCATGTTCACTGAAAGTTGATCAATTCAAAAAGTGCGAGCTCTACCTAACATGTGCAAATTTATAAAACAATCAACCGAGCACATGTTGAGGGGGAGCATTTGAAAAATATAAAACTCTCAAGTGTTTGCAAAAATGTGTTTCAGAATCATGAACACTTTGAGAGATTTTTCAAAGATTTGGTTTATGGCAATCGTGGAAGTACACCAAAGACTGACCATTTTAATTAATGCATGGAGTTATAAGGATGGTTAGGTTAGGCTCAAGTTCCTACGATCCCGCCAGAGCCGGAGGGATCTACCCAGGGACAATCCACTAGTTAGTGTAGAAGTCCTTAGGTATGATTAAAAAGGAGAAAAGTGTGATTAAGGGAAGAGTGCCGACTGAGATGGAGCTAGTACTGGAACAAACCCAACAAGGTACTAGTAATGAAGTCTCGGTAAGCACTGAAGGGGTTGAAGAATGAAAAAGAATTGTAAAGATAAAGGGTGAAAAGAAATAGCCCTCCTTACAACTTAGGCAGAAACCGGGTCAATACATATGCTGTCAGAATCACTTAGTTGATTGCTGGCATTGAAGACAAAGTATCATGGACCCAGTGATACGCTGCACAACCCTCCCTAGCCACTCAAGGTCCCTCAAAGGATTCTTGTTTCAATTGTCACGGAGTTCAATACATTCCTATCGTCTCTCTCACTCCGAGTTAGATGATATTGAAAAGGTGGCAGTCCTCTCCAGCCTCCGCTCACTAAATCAAAACGCACTATAGAGTCTAGAGCCTCGAGATGCATAAAAAGATCTCATAGGAACACGAATTATTTCTACACTGGGTGTTCAACATTAAGGACACCAGTTGTAAACTTATGAGTCCTACGCAGATCTTAGCAATCTGCCAGAACATTTATGAGGGAATTTACAAATGTAATTCTCAATGATTGAATGGAAATTCCTGCCAGGGTCAACATCAAGCAGCCCTGAAAGCAGGTCACTTCGGTAATTCCTTATGGATTACGCTTAGTGGTCGCGGCGGTTTCAAACGGTCTACAGTCGTGGAGTGATCTCCAGCGACTCACCTAATCGTTGATGTGCTACGGTTCGATCTTAAAAAGCCCTCTGTGGGTTTTCGATTAGGAACGGTCTTGGTAAGGATTAGAGAGAGTTTTCACACTATGCTGTTAACAATCTCGAAGTCCGAACCTGTAAGTACCGGACGTTTTATTGCTAACTGTCGTATGCAGGAACATCTGGCGGTTGATGCTGATTGCAGTTGCAGCTGTTTGCGGTTGTAGCTGTGGAATGCTGTAGCTGGTTGCTGTTGTAGCTGGTTGCAGAAAAGATGCCAATCCTCTACCACATGTTCACACTACATCATCATTGTTATTCAACAAAGTCATGATCAACCTAAAAGACCTTTTACACGGCTTCTGCAAACTCTGATGCTAAGGATCATGACACCAAATAGTGTGAGCATGTCGGATCAATGAATAACACATCACATGGAAACATACTCCTGAAAGATGACTTGGAAACAAATGTTGGATGATAAAGTCGAAGAATACTCAAAGATCATCCAAGACAAAGAAAGGTCATCACAAGATCACTGCTGAAAGGCACAAAGACTTATGACATTGAAGAATCAAAGACTACGAGCTATGAAGACAAGTTCAGAAGAAAGAATGCTAGAATTCAAATTATTATTTCCGGGGTGACCTCCCTTAGGGGGAGATTGTTAGGAATATAAATATTCAGATGAAGGTTCGGTCACCCCGAGCATCTAATTAGCATTTATATAGCTCGTAGGCTTATTTATATAAGCATAGTATTATTAGTATTATTAGTTTTATTAGAATAGTCGTATCTATATTTGTGGAGTGGGTCGGGGCTTTCCCCACTGTCAGCTCACTTCACAGCCCACTAGGGGCACTATTATTAGGAAGTATATAAACCCCTTCCCACACATGGGAAGGGTGGAACTCTTCATTCACTTAATCTAATATTACCAGTTTTCTCTCTAAGAGTTTCCCTCTCTCTCTAAAACCTCTCTCTACAAACTAACTCAATGGAGTTCTTGATCTTTCAAGATCCAAGACCACCCGAATAGATCCACACAATCAAGAAGGTTATTTCCTACAAGTTATTAAAGCTAGAGTACAAGTCTTTTATGCAAGAAACCATTTATTTACAAAATCTTTAATAAAACCCTATTTATATTTATTTTTAAAGCATGATTTACAAACCATACATGCATAATTTTTATAAATTATTTTTCCTAAACTCATTAAATATTTTTACAAGTTTTTAAACTCAGTGTACAAGTGCCTAATGCACAAAAACTAAAAATCTCATTTATTTACTTTTAAGCATAATAAAAATTAACAAATAATTTTTATAACTTAATAAACTAATGAAACTATATTTTTCCTATATTCTAAATAATAGTACAACTCTTATAAGAACAATCCATATTTCTCATATAAATTCGAATATTACATATATATATAAATTCTAAATATTTTTCAAATTAAACAAACACATAAACTAATTTAGTTCTCCTCCCTAAACCTTCAATACAACTTCTTAAACCCATTGTACAATACCCCAAAGCTTCATTCGACCCTCCCCTAAAATTCTGGTTCGAACACAACACTTAACTAAATTTTACTTCACTACATACATTGTACCTAGCCATGAACACACTCTTTTCCCTCTCCTCTCTTCTCTTCAATAAACATATCCACATGTCCCCTTTCATAGGCCAAAACCCTCCTCCTTCTTAGTTACAACCCATGGCTAAAATTCGAACACCTCATTCCTTTCCCCCTCCTCAGCCAAGTGGCACCTCTCTCAAATCCTGTCAGCTCTTGTCTCCTTACCATGTCCCAAAAACCCTAACTTTCCTCTCCATAAATAACAACCTATTTCTCATTTCTCTTGTTAGGAATATAAATATTCATATGAAGGTTCGGTCACCCCGAGTATCTAATTAGCATTTATATAGCTCGTAGGCTTATATATATTCGTTTAGTATTATTGGTAATATTAGTATTAACTTAGTCGTATTTATATTTGTGGAGTGGGTCGGGGCTTTCCCCACTGTCAGCTCACTCCACAGCCCACTAGGGGCACCAATATGTAGTAGTATATAAGCCCCTTCCCTCACTTGGGAAGGGTTGGAACTCTTGTCACAATTTCACCTACCAATCTAATAGATCCAGATTTTCTCTCAAGAGTCTCCCTCTCTCTCTCTCTAGTTCATCTCATCTAAACCATGGATCTAATCTTCCATGAACCAAGACCACCCGAATCATCCACACAATCAAGATGGGTATTTCCTACAATTGGTATCAAGAGCCATGGTTAGGTCCGATTGATTGTGTGTGCCTAGATTTGTGGTCTCGATTTTTTATGTGTGGTTCGAACAATTTTTTTCTCAAACTGTTTGCATCTACTTTTTTGTTTGAATCATTTCATCGTGGTCAAATAATTGATTCGTGGGTCTGTTGGGCCTTAACAGCTGTTACTGGTCCAAACAAAAAGTCATTTGTACTTTGGTTGATACTTTGGTTGATATGGGCATTTATTTGTTCGAACAGAAAGTCAAGGTTGTTCTTGATAGCAGCTTGATATGGATTTTTGAGCAGCAGTTTGATGAAGGAGGAATGATGTTCTTGGATGCGGTTTGTGTATAATTTTTGGATGCAGTTTGGCTGTTTGCCAAAAATGGATAAATATGACAAAACTGGTGATAGTGACATACAGTCTGGCACAGATGCGGTTTGTGGTCTTACAAAGATGCGGTTTGTGTCTATAATATTGGTTTTATCGTTCATGCTGTTTGTCTATTTATCATGAACGCGGTTTGTCTGTGTGATTATGGATGCTGTTTGTATTTATGATCATGAACGCGGTTTGTTTGTATAATCACGAATGCGGTTTGTCTAAATGCTCACGAATGCGGTTTGTCTGATTGATCATGAATACGGTTTGTCTATTAGATTCATGGATGCGGTTTGCATGAATTTTCATGAATGCTGTTTGTCTGAATGTTCATCGACGCGGTTTATCTACCATTTTATCGACGCGGTTTGTCTACCATTTCATCGATGCGGTTTGTCTGTCACTCGGTCAAATGGTCAAACTATCTACTTTGGTCAACGTATTATCAAATATCAAAATGAAAAAGAAAGGAGATGACCAGTTGAACAACAATCATCAGACAACAACAATTAAAACAACAAATTCACATCACAACAGAGCATCTATACATAATCAGATTGAAATATGAACATTACGTATTCTGTCCAAAATAACAAATCCACAAAACCACGTCCAATTACATTTCACTATCAACAAACATCTATCCTCACATTCTAACCTAACACCTAACCCATATCATCTATCACAAATCCCATTTTTTTTTCTAACAAGTCACCTACCATTGATCTTCTCAACAAGACACGGAGACTATTACGAGATCTCAGCTCACTTTCTTTTCGTGGTAATCTTAGTTTTATCAAGACCATTAAAAGATCATACCACGAAAGAACATCATCATAGATCCGAAACAAGAAAATTAAGGACCTCAGTTTTTTTATTTCGTGTCTCACTAGATATTTCAAGATCTTTAAAAGGATCCAACACACGAAATTAAAACATCATTGATATGTGATGAGATTATACTCATTTTGTTTATGTCCGAATAAATTATAAGGATGAGACAAAACAAATTTGTTTTATCTTTCCTTTCATTCGGTTTAAATAAAATACCAAAACAAACACAAATCAAACATAACTATTGTACCTACCTTCAAGAATATTGAGGCCTTCGTGGGTTTAATTATTCGAACAGAGGTATAATAAATTTGTTGTGTGGGTGTTGGTTCGTCCTGTTTATGATGGAGATAAGATGAGGAGATGAGGGTGGATTTGACTAATGGGAAGGTTGTGCTATCTGACCTTACAAGGAGTTATACGGATGGATGGTTAACTAATCTTAGGTGGACGATCTATGTTTGACTGCACTTGGTGGAATAAGTGGAGGCGTCTAATTATGTGTGTATGAGATTAGGGTTAAGTGGTGTGTATAAGTGGATATTAAATACCCGATGTTTAGGGTTTGGAGTTGGATTGAGTTAATAATCACTTGGGCCTCTTGTGTAGCCAAAGATACTAAACGGATTTGTGGGCTGAAATTAGACTGGGCTGAATTTTTTATAAATCCGAAATAGCTGGTCAACTAACTATCAAATGTATTCGTAACACATTGTGTTTATTTTTGGTACAATGTTTGGCAAGAAGGAGTGGCACTTTGGTTTCACGAATATCTCACTGGATACACATGTCACGGCTAGCATTTGGGCTCATGAATATCAACGTGACTACAGAGTTGTGGATTTGGCAGCGTTGTCATATTGAGTAAGCCTGCGATCTGGTCTGTGCGATTTGAGTTACAAGTTGACTAATTGAGATTTGATTAATTGCGAATTGACAAGTTGCTACTTGACTTGTTGCGACTTGACTGATTGCGATTTGATTGCAATTTGACTTGTTGCGATTAGACAAACTGCGACTTGACTTGTTGCAATTTGATCAAGTTGAGATTTGACTTCTTTGACTTTGAATTGTAAAGATTAGTATTGCAACTCACTCTTAGTTGTTCTTGATTGACTTCACGGTTTCTCTTGTAGATTTTAGAAAATCCCGCGAAAGATTCAATTTCTCGGTTTAAATCTCAAGAGCTGTAAAATCCCGTGAAATTAATTTTGGACAAGTAGGTGGGACTTGGATTTAGACAAAATAAAACTTACGGGGTTTGACTATTTTTTTTCTTTCGAGATAAGTTTGTGCTTCAAGATCAGCAGGAATTGGGAAATTATGGTAACTTGGTTGGTTTGTTAATTCACGGGTTGGTGTACTTAGTGTCACAAACATCTCGGGGTGGATGGATGCACGATGTTTGATGACCCTTGCTCAGGCGTATTTAAGGTGATTAGACCTGGATGTTCAAGAAGTGGATATATACAATAAAGGATGGAAGGTTGGGTATATATCACTACCTATATTTAAAGGAGTTACGTTGTTGTGCTCAATATAGGTTCTAAATCACAATTTGCAATTTAAGGTGATTAAGGTGATTAGACTTGGATGTTCACGAAGTAGATATATACAATAAAGGATGGAAGGTTGGGTATATATCACTACCTATATTTAAAGGAGTTACGTTGTTGTGCTCAATATAGGTTCTTAATCACAAACTTAGTGCAAGTATGAGTCGCGAACTTGTCCTTTATCAAGCTTCATCAAGTGATTGTTGTTTCTCAAGCTTCTAATGGGATTGTTGTACAAGATCTTCTCAAGAGGTAGTCAGGCTTAAAGACGAGAGGTGATTTGTTTGGAGACGTGTTTTAACCTTTTACTCACTTTAAAGTTATACGCATTTCATCAAGCGGTTTTGGCATATTACGAGCTTCAATGAATTATTAATCTGCTAAACCATTGATGAGGAGGAAAGCAAGGGGTTACTACAAGAGAGTCTTAATCACCATCTTCGTTGCAGTAGTTTCATGTGTCTCTTTCCATGTTTTGTGCCTGTCAAATTCACGATTATCACAGACTCTTAACTTTGGCAAAAAGGTCATTTCATGCCCTTTTTGAGGGGGAGAATTAGGCGTGTTTCCTAGCAGTTCCGTCTCCAGCGACTTGAATCTTAGCAGTTCCGGCTTCAGCGGGTCAGATCATAGCGATTCAGGATTCAGTGGTTCAGTCTACAGCAGTTTGATACTTACTGTTGTGCAGTTTGTTCTTGAATTTATTTCTCAGATAAATCTCAAGAACTGTAAAATCCTGTACACAATACGACAACTATTCCATGCACTGCACCTGATAACATCCAAGTAGCTGGGTCAGACAGCTTTGTTTGATAGGACTGACTATGAGTCATGGGCATTGCTAAGAATTAGCGCATGTTTCTTCTCTTTTTGGCTAGTCAACTTCACAAGATGATCACGAAGTTAATTTGGTATTCTTTATTTGTGATTGAAGTTGAATTTCACGAAGGCGTCTACTTATTTTATCTTGAAGTCGGGGTTGGTTGGATGCATGACCTTCATTGATAACTTGCTCGTGCTTAAAATTTTAAGTTGAAGACTTGGGTTATCTAGTTACCAGCAGTCGGGGTAACTATCACTTAAGAGTCATGGGAGTACTCAGTGTCACACGTCAATGACGATGTCGATAATCGCAAGAGGTGTTAATGTCTCATACTTTGGTTGGGTATTGAGCTCTTAGAGATTTGCTTGGAGCATTAATTCTCTACACCGTTCTTCCAACATTAGTGCAAGCTTAAGTAACAAATTTGGGGACTTCTACTTCAGTTTTCAGTATTGGTATATCGGGTTTCCTTCATCAAGTGGTCACTTATCTGTGTACAAGGTTGGTTAGTTGGACAAAGGTTTTAAAAGTTGTGATGTGAACTGTAATTCTCTCAAGATATTCTTAACCCAAACTGATGTTCACCAATACCAAATCAGTCATGCCACATTCAATCTGTTACTGTCTCACGGTTTCTTCTTGGTTTTGTAAAATCCCGCGAAAGAACTTATTTCTCGGTTTAAATCATAGATTTGTAAAATCCCGTGATGATGGGCTATGCGCTCTTGACCATGATCGGGTTAAAACCATTATCAAAGTTCAGCTATAACATCACAAATGGCTGGATCGAGGCATTTAATCGACAAGATGTGACTAAGGGGTTAGTTCAGTATTATTTATTTGAGGCTGAAGTGAAATTTCATGGGTGCGTGTACTTAGTATCTGAAGATATCGGGGAGGTTGGATGAAGATTCTTCGAGATCCTTGTTCGAGCTTTCAACATTTACAATGACGAGGACTTGGATATCTAGTTATTTTGTCTTTCTCTCTATCACAAAATAACTATCACTTTAAGGAGTCACGTTGTAGTGCTCAGTGTCACACAAAGTTGTGGATATCCAAGAGGTGATGTACGTCTTATACTTGATGGTTGGTTGGTTGAAGAGTATAGAGTACTTAGGGATTCGATGTTGCACGAAGTCTCTACACCGCTCTTTGTCACGCATTAGTACAAGTTTAAGTCACAAGTTCGGGTTATATTACTTCAGTATCAAGTTCATCATATTGGGTCTTCTCCATCAGTGGTCACGACATCAAGCCGACAAAATGATAATGGGGTTGGTAACGAGTTAGATGAGAGAAGAAGTAAAGAGAGAGAAATGACGTCTGTACACTTCAGTGCAGGCCTCGTTCTTCATTGGCAATAACGTCTGTACACTTCAGTGCAGGCCTCGCTCTTCAACATTATGATGTCTGTTCAAATCAGTTCAGGCCTCGTTCTTCAACATTAGGACGTCTGAATACCTCAGTTCAGGCCTCGCTCTTCATCAGTATGACGTTTGTACACATCAGTGCAGGCCTCGCTCTTCAACATTATGACGTCTGTACACTTCAGTGCAGGCCTCGTTCTTCAAAGAAAAGAAAAGTGTACGCTTGAGTGCATTTTATCTTCAAAAGAAGAGGAATCTTCTTATTTATGGCCATTCTCATCAACAAGTTTCATACTCTTTCCGTGCTTATTCAGTCTTCAAGTGGATCGGCTCATCTAGGAGTATATTCTTATTCACTTATCCAACCAAAAATTGCAGTTGACAGGCATATGCAATTTTTGAGGGGGGGAAAGGGTGAATAAACAACATGTAAGTCTTCAAGAACCGTCAAGTGGAGCTACTTACCATTGATGGTATTCATATTTACTAATTCAATCATCAAAAATTGCAGTTGGCAGGCATATGCAATTTTTGAGGGGGGGGGGGGGGGAAAGGGTGAATATTAATCTACATGTTAGTTGATGATTGAGAAATGGTCATACGACTCCTGAATACGTCAGTTCAGGAGTCGTGCAAACCATGTTTCTCCAACACTACTTCTTCCGTCTATCAAGGTGTTGAAGAACATGGTCATGGAATGCTAATCTACATATTCTCACGGGCTGGTTCAATCAGCATCAAAGGGTTTCTAGCCAATGCTTCATGTATACGTCATTAGGCTACATGTACACATCATGATGATGATTCCGATTAATCGTAACCATCATGGGGGAGAGAAATGTGTACACCAAAGACGCACAACAGGTTCACGTGATCGGGCTTAATCATTTATTCCGGTGTTGATAACCGCATATATGATCAGTGGTTCAACTTGTTACCTTGGTATTTACGTTTCACTGTTACGTCATGGGCTGATTAATCGTAACCATCAGGGGAGAGAGAATGTGTACATCAAGGACGCACAACAGGTTCACGTGATCAGGGCTTAATATCCAAGGATGGATACATACTATATATGATCAGTGGTTCAACTTGTTACTTTGGTGTTATACTTAAGACTGAAGAAGGTCGAGTCGTCAGTCTACTCTACATTCTCTGTTGGGTGTTATCATCTCATGTGTATGCTGCGGGCTGATGGGTTACATGTAAGGTTACTGGAAGGCATTTGGTGAGATAAAGATGATTGGTATTCTGTTCCTCCACATTGGGCAATCTTGAAGAAGGTCGAGTCTTCAGTCTTCTCCACAGTCAAAACATGTTGAGTTCTTTTCTTACAACTTGATATTTAACTTAATCCCATGACAGTTCTTGTTTGATGAGTTGTGGAGTTAAGTTAGGTTCAAGTTGTTCCGTAGTTTAAGGTTAAGTCCAACTTGATGTTAACCTAATCTCATGACAGTTCTTGTTTGATGAGTTGTGAGGTTAAGCTAGATTTCAGTTGTGGCTCAACTTAAACTAACGAAAAGATGCCCAAGGTTTTTGACGACGTTACTCAAGGACGGGAGTGTTAGAAGACTAAAGACGGCATGCATTTGGTTATCAAAAGACTTCTTCATATTATGGGCGTTCATCCAAAGTCTTCTTCCTATTATGGGTGTTCATCAGAAAGGTTGTCAGATTGGGGGAGAGCACTAATTAGGGGAGAGTGAAAAGTCAGAATTAATCCCTGATTAAATGTGCTCACGTTACTCTTCAGCAAGTTAAATGATGGAAGCGGAAAAGATTCAG
The DNA here is from genome assembly GCA_021014915.2 of Artemisia tridentata subsp. tridentata. NCBI lineage: Eukaryota > Viridiplantae > Streptophyta > Magnoliopsida > Asterales > Asteraceae > Artemisia > Artemisia tridentata. The sequence continues at coordinate 4,741,353 of CP139503.1, forward strand.
GATGCTGAGGAGTAATGGTTTTCGGTTAGTATCCTTGTATATATTTTGCTTCTTACATTCTTTTTCATATCTTATACCATTTTGTAAATAGATATATAGAAATCTTGCTAATTGTAAATAGAGAAACTTAAAATCAGAAAAACCATAAAAATTAAAAAAATTAGAAAAGACCAAAAATAGTTTCACCTAGGCATGTCGTCTGTTTATCGATAACATTTACGGACTTAGAAATGTCATTCAATAATGGCACGGGTCTTTAAATGAATCTCGAGCAGAAGTTAAAATGGATGGTTAAAACATGTCTAAATGGCTTGCTATTGCTTCAGATAGCAACCCGCGCTTCAAAATGGGGAAAGCACGTCGCCAAAAAGACGGCTGTTACTCTAACTGGGTGATGTTCACCTGGGAATGGATTACTTTATATCCATGTTTCTTTGATCTGATGTACATTTCAGTGCATCATTTCTTGAAAAAGAAGAGAAATCTTCTTTGCATACAAATAGTTTTCATTCTGTGATTCTTCTGAAAATTATTTGTAAGACACTTGGTGATTTTGTGTTGCTTGAAATTTGTTTAAACTTGGATTATGCATAAAATGTGTCACTCAATCAACGACCACAATACTTTAATACGGGTCATTGATTGAGGGGGAGAGTGAATTCAAATTTTATATCATCAAACGGGTTTCTTGATTAATTCATGATTCTTAGAAAAGGTTTTGCAGTTAATGGGGTATTAGTTGAAGAGGAAATTGCTTAAATATATCAAATGACCAAGTGTGTTAGTTGCTAGAAAGTTTAGGACATTATGTGCAACTTGCTTATAGTATCCTAGCTTCATATAACTAGAAGGTTCATTTGTATCTCTTTGGAATCCTCGTTTAATCCCCTAGATACATTAAAACTCAAAATCTGAAAGAAGTTAGAAAACCCGATGCGTTTGATGTTCTTGAATGCTCCACTGACATTTGTATGATCTAAGTGAATGAGTCTCAAATGTTGCTTGTCTCTGCTGCTTAATTGTTGTTGATATTGTGCATATGTTCTCAGGATTCGCTTAGGTAGATTGCTATTATGTTAGAATCATGTTCCTAAGATCCTGAATTGAATATTGAAATCCGTGTGAATTGCCATGTTCATGATTGCTATTTGCTCTTCATGCTAGATAGTGGTTTGACGTAGTTCCTGATTATGGTTTGATTATAAGATGAACTTGGTATTATAATGTGGCAAGCTGCTGAAGGGTAGCTATTAAGGAATAGTGTATCTGTATGTATGTATATCTGTGTTGATATTCTTATGCAGATTCCATGGCCAAAATGTATGTGCCAGTTCCCATTCTAACCATTTGATCAGACGTTCAAACTCTATTGATTGGCTCGGAATTCACCACGACAACAACATCGGCAGCAACAACAACAACAACACCTTCACCTCCACCACCATCATTTCAACAAAGAAGTACTTACTCAGATCTCGCCAAGTGGGGATCGACAATACTTAAGAAGATTTGTTGGTGGATGGATAATCGATGTTGACCACTGACTCCCTCAGAGAAGCGGATGATCACATCATCTGCGCAAAAAAGGTCAATATCATTTGTGTCATAATAATCACTTTGTGCATAATAAGCAGTGAATCTCCCTCTTAGATTAAGGGGGAGCATAGTATGTTCCATTATCAGAATACATTAAAATTGGACACATTTTCTCCCACATTTTCTAACTCATTTAAATCAATTGGGATCACAAATCTCAAATGGTTTGAAATTTTTGATCGGGGGAGAGAATGTGATTTAAATATGAAATCTGATAAAATGTGATGATTTGAACGTAAAAGTAAGCTCTCCCGTATGTGTTAAACCATTTTGTATATCTATGCACATATTGAGGGGGAGCAAAATGTTTTGGATGTGAAAGTAAGCTCTCCCGTAAGTGCTAAACTCTTTTGTATACCAATGCACTTATTGAGGGGGAGCAAAGAATTTGGCATAACATGAGATCGTGACTCAGACTTAACAAATGAATTGACGAAACATATACTGTCATGAATCGAAAGGACATATCCTGGCCGGGTAATAATTTCAAGCTAGTCTAACTAGTGATGTAAGCGTGTCTCGAAAAGGATGTGTCTGAGTAGAGTGTACCGTTTCGAGAAACTTTCTATAGACTTGACCAGGACGGGTAATAATTTCAAGCTGGTCTAACCAGTGATGTAAGCGTGTCTCGAATCGGTCATGTTCACTGAAAGTTGATCAATTCAAAAGTGCGAGCTTCACCTGACATGTGCAAATTTATAAAACAATTATTCGAGCACATGTTGAGGGGGAGCATTTGAAAAATATAAAACTCTCAAGTGTTTGCAAAAATGTGTTTCAGAATCATGAACACTTTGAGAGATTTTTCAAGGATTTGGTTTATGGCAATCGTGGAAGAATACCAAAGACCGACCATTTTAATTAATGTATGGAGTTATAAGGATGGTTAGGTTAGGCTCAAGTTCCCACGATCCCGCCAGAGCCGGAGGGATCTACCCAGGGACAATCCACTAGTTAGTGTAGAAGTCCTTAGGTATGATTAAAAAGGAGAAAAGTGGATAAGGGAAAAGTGCCGACTGAGATGGAGCTAGTACTGGAACAAACCCAACAAGGTGCTAGTTATGAAGTCTCGGTAAGCACTGAAGGGGTTGAAGAATGAAAAAGAATTATAAAGATAAAGGGTGAAAAGAATGAAGCCCTCCTTACAACTTAGGCAGAAACCGGGTCAATACATATGCTGTCAGAATCACTTAGTTGATTGCTGGCATTGAAGACAAAGTATCATGGACCCAGTGATACGCTGCACAACCCTCCCTAGCCACTCAAGGTCCCTCAAAGGACTCTTGTTTCACTTGTCACGGAGATCAATACATTTCTATCGTCTCTCTCACTCCGAGTTAGATGATATTGAAAAGGTGGCAGTTCTCTCCAGCCTCCGCTCACTAAATCAAAACGCACTATCGAGTCTAGAGCCACGAGATGCATCATAAGATCTCTTAGGGACACGAATTACTTCTACACTGGTTGTTCAACATTAAGGACACCAGTTGTAAACTTATGAGTCCTTCGCAGATCTTAGCAATCTGCCAGAACATTTATGAGAGAATTTACGAATGTAATTCTCAATGATTGAATGGAAATTCCTGCCAGGGTCAACATCAAGCAACCCTGAAAGCAGGTCACTTTGGTAATTCTTTTTGGATTACGCTTAGTGGTCACGGCGGTTTCTAACGGTCTACAGTCGTGGAGTGATCTCCAGCGACTCACCTAATCGTTGATGTGCTACGGTTCGATCTTAAAAAGCCCTCTGTGGGTTTTCGATTAGGAACGGTCTTGGTAAGGATTAGAGAGAGTTTTCACACTATGCTGTTAACAATCTCGAAGTCCGAACCTGTAAGTACCGGTCGATTTGTTGCTAACTGTCGTATGCAGGAACTTCTGGCGATTGTAGCTGTGGAATGCTGTAGCTGGTTGCTGTTGTAGCTGGTTGCAGACAAGATGTCAATCCTCTACCACATGTTCACACTACATCATCATTGTACTTCAACAAAGTCATGATCAACCAAAAGACCTTTAACACAGCTTCTGCAAACTCTGATGTTGAAGATCATGACACCAGAATAGTGTGAGCATGTCGGCTCAAAGATTAACTCATCACATGGAAACATACTGCAGAAAGATGACTTGGAGACATAGGTTGGATGATAATTTCGTAGAATCCTCAAAATCATCCAAGACAAAGAACGGTCATCAAAAGATTACTGCTGAAAGCACAATGTTTCAAGACAATGAAGAATCAAAGACTACAAGCTATGAAGACAACTTCAGAAGACAAAATGCTAGAATTCAAGTTATTATTTCCGGGGTGACCTCCCTTAGGGGGAGATTGTTAGGAATATAAATATTCATATGAAGGTTCGGTCACCCCGAGTATCTAATTAGCATTTATATAGCTCGTAGGCTTATATATATTCGTTTAGTATTATTGGTAATATTAGTATTAACTTAGTCGTATTTATATTTGTGGAGTGGGTCGGGGCTTTCCCCACTGTCAGCTCACTCCACAGCCCACTAGGGGCACCAATATGTAGTAGTATATAAGCCCCTTCCCTCACTTGGAAAGGGTTGGAACTCTTGTCACAATTTCACCTACCAATCTAATAGATCCAGATTTTCTCTCAAGAGTCTCCCTCTCTCTCTCTCTAGTTCATCTCATCTAAACCATGGATCTAATCTTCCATGAACCAAGACCACCCGAATCATCCACACAATCAAGATGGGTATTTCTCATTTCTCTTCACACCACAAATCGACCCAAAACTCCCACAACACTCGAACCACACCAAACAACCCTCATTTCCACTCCCTAGTAGATCACAGTCTCAAAAACCAACCAAATACAAACCCTATTAAGCTTGGAAGAAGAGGAGAACAAGAGTCGAACTCAAGTAGCCATAAACTCTAGTCGACCACAAACCCTAATTAAGTATTCCAAATCTATTTTAATTCAGTTTAATTTATTTTATATACTTAAAAACATCACATAATGATCATTAATAATAAACAAAGACCGAAAACATTAGTTTTTCATTTCTTTTCTTGTCTCTGATTCGATCAGAACACACAAACACACCCTATATGTTTGAACTTTTGCTAAAACAAATCAAGAACTCATCGAACATGTTAAAATTTATCAAATAATATCATATAATACATAAAAACCTAGTCATAAACGTTTAAAAACACTAAAACCCATCGGGTTGTTTTTCCTGAGTGTATATCGAGCCAAAACCCACCTCAGTCACCTAACTTTTGACCCAAATATCGACCCTCAAACGACCATAATAAAATCTGATTTTTGGCGGGTCTAAAGTTCACTTAACTAACTAAAAATAGGAAAAAGAATTTTGTAATTTGGTTAAGTATTCACAGAGATATCGAACCCCAAAAATCTGCCCTTATCGCTAGAAATAGAAATCAAAATATTCAGTTCATTTTTTTTTTCAGTTTTTCGTTCCAACAGCCTGACTTTGGACCTAGTTTTCGAACCTTAGATGACCTTTAGAAATTCCAAGTTTTTGCCAAGATTAAGACCACCTAGCTGTCTATCTTTAGGAATAAGTATCTCGTAAAATAATCAAGTTATCACAAAGTTATTGAGTCTCAATTATTGCCCCATCGCTATAAAGAAACACTTTAGTTTTATTTTTTCTAAAACCTGGTCGAGTAACAGTCCAACTCACCAACTTTGAGTCAAATTTACGACCATCAACCCATCTATATAAAATCTGAATTTTTGACATATTAAATATCACCTGGCTAACTTGTTTTAGAAGAAAGAATTTTGTAAAATGATCGAGTGGTTAAAAAGATATTGAGTCTCTAAATTTGGTCTATCGCTAGACATAAAATTATTTTTCCAGATTTTATAAAATCTTGTTGCACTCGATCGACTTTAGCAACATATTTCGACCACCAAATGACCTTCATAAATTACAAAATTTGACATGTTTAAAAACGACCTGGCTAGCTTTTCATAGGAACAGAGAGTTCGTAAAATGAACTATTATTCGTTAAGATATTCGAGTCTAAAACTCTAGCCTCGTCATAAAATTTTAGGTGTATTTAAATTAGGTTTCTATGGGCTAATTTTGTAAATATTTATATTAAGGATCATTTTTGTCAATAATAAATACGAAGGGTAGAAAATGTCATTTTTGAAACTAAAGGGTAAAAGTTGTCATTTTCCAAAAGTTCAGGGTATAAACTGTCATTTGACCAAACCTTAGGGATTAAAGTGTAATTTTTCCTAATTATTATTTTCATCATTTTATTCCCGATCTAATGGAAAAATACTAGCGTAATACGTTTATTTAAATGACGAACCAACGAAAGAACGAACAAGAGATATATCAAACGAACACAGGATAACTTTAACGAACAAACGAACAAACGAAAGATATAAATATCGAAACGAACAAACAAACTATAATCATCTGAAAATGATTACTGAAATTTGGCATAACAACCCAGGTTTCTTGTCCGGAGACCTTTATCAACTTCATTTCATTTTGTTTTCCATCCAGATTGCTAAGGTGAGTTCATAGTCCCACTTTTCTTTATACGTTTTTCCAAACTTGTGGGGAGATACATGCTACAAAACTGAACACAAGTATTTTTCTGTATGCTTTCCTGATTTATATTGCATAAGTTTAACTGTTGCCTATTTAAAGACCCTCTATCATTGTTACACCCCGTGCCCGCTTAGACCAAAAATTTAAACTTTACGCACCAAAAACATTAACTAAAACTGACCTGCTGTTACTCTTTTTCAATCTGACAAAAATCTATAAACTTTCAGACCATGAGACTAATTTTAAATGAAACTAGACTCAATTACCTTCAAAACGATAGGTGGCACGACCCGTAACGACTTACGAATCAAAATATATGATTTTTCAAATTTTACCAAAATCTGCCCAAATGAAACCGAAATTTGGGATATCCAAATTTCGGTATAAACCGAAATTTGGCCCTTTTTCACAATAATTGACCCATGCTACCTTATATCCACACCAAACTCACTCAAAGCCATTAACATAACATACAAAATCGTTTACATACTCAATCAACCCGAAATAGTACTTTAAAATTTGACGGGTTATGCACCAAAACCCATTTCTACCCATTTACACATCAAACTACTCATACCACATCCGTTTTGCACCAAACTTTACCAACTTCAATAATTTAACGTATCAAACATGTTCCAACGACACTTTACCCGTTTACACATCAAAATGGGTACATTTACCCTTCTGCCAAACACCCCCCTTAAACTTTGACCATAAACCATTTAACACACTTGGACACACCGTTGATCACCCAAACTTTACCAAAAGCATTAGATTAACATAAAAAACATGTTCCAAGGGCACTTGACCCGTTTACAACCCAAAATGGGTATGTTTACGCTTAAACCAAACGCCCCTTAAACTTTATACATAAACACATAAACTATACTTTGACTCATAGTTAGACTCCCAAACTTTACGACGACCTCGACACACATTATACAAACCAAAAGAAAGACTTTCGGGGGTACAACCTTGTCTCGAGCTCGGTATTCTACCTAGCTCCTACTACTTATTATCTTCCGAATTCACTTCCAAATTCTTATGCTATAATCTATGAAACTTCCTTCCGTCGCGCATAAGCCTACAAAACATTGACAACTAAAAGAATAAGCTTACGCTTAGTAAGTAACCCAACATAAAACATATATCATACACATACTTTCACATAAGCATCATAACCATCATAAAGGCTTCTAATCTACAACATCCAAACCATATCCCACATAATCTCATACCATAACCATTATCAATCACAACAACCATAACCAACTACATACCTTAAATAGTCCAAATCCAACAAGCTACATACCCTTAGCCACAAACCACTAGCCATCCATACTTAGCTTATAACCATTCTAAGTCCAACTCCTATATTCTTACACAACCACAATACATACATGATAAATACACATATAATACAAGTTTTAGGGAGAGTTACTTACCTCATATCCAAGCTAGTCTATCATTCATGATTTCACCACCATCATCAACATCCTTACTAGTTGTCATCATCTTCTTCATTACTTCCTAACCATAACCATCATCAAAACTTATTATCACAACATATCATAATCAAGGGTTATAAAACCCATTTAACTTACCCATCATCTTTTCTATGTCATCCCATGATCATGTGATCAAAACCCACTTAATCCATAAACCTTCACCTCAATAATCATCATTAACTACTAGATTATAATACTTACTTGGAGTGGATTATGCTAGGGAAGACTATAAGCATTGTATCTCCATCATCTTCTTCCTTAATCATCAAGACTTGGTTTTCCCTCCTCTTTTGCTCTCCAACACCGACACACTCACTCACATCTCCTGGAAAATGCTAGAATCCTCCAACTCAAGATATTTACTTGTACAAGTTTGGCCTAATGGCAAAAATGGCCCCTCAAGTCTCATTCCTTCTAATTTGGTCACAACTAACTTATAACACATTTAATCTATTACAACTCTAGCCCCTTAGGTCCATTTCCTATCTATTTGTGGCACATAATACTTTCCATCACTTTATAACACATATTTTGACTATCACTTGACTATCGGGTTTGACTTCCACGTAACTTTGTTGACCAACCAATCACATTAGGTCTTTATCCATTTTCATCCAGGGTGGGGTCCCAACACCTGGGAACGGGTGTTACAATCATGAACCATTAATCACTTCCGGGTGAGCGCGAATATAATGAATAGATCTATTGGATTGACAATCCCTTTTTGTTGCTGGATAAGTAACCCAATGCATTTTATTTGAAAACGTTTAATAAAGAGTTTAGGCAGACTCCTAATCGAGGGCATAATTGCTACATTTAAGTATGTAGTGATTTACATCATAGCTTATAACTATGATGTCCATCGTGTTAACGTCTTGCGATTCATGAGACTTTAAGCAATATATAACGAACTGCAATATTACTGATTTACGTTCTACTTAGCTTGTGTTTAAACTTATTTAACGTTAAACGCTATGGATTCACTCAACATTTGTGTTGACTGTTTAAACATGTTTATCTCAGGTAACTAGAAGTACGATTTGGCACGGAGTGGCGGTGGACTTTCTTTTAAAAGAGTGTCCGTTATGTTATCATTCAAATGAATAATGTAACATTTATAACGTATTTCGAAACCTCCCGCTGGGACCTCTATATGTAAACTCTGATTTAATAAATGAATGATAACAATTTATTTAAAACGTCTCTTTTTGAGTCATTTTCTATACTCATGACTGTGAACCGTGAAGTAGCACCCCAACTTATATTTCCGCTGCGATGATCAAAAACGAGGGTGTTACATTATAATACCTAATATAGTAATACGCTATCGAGAATAATTCATCAAGATCAATACTACACCTCAGCATACATAGCATGCCCCTAGTTAGCAAAAAAAAAAAAAGAAAAAAGATTATTGCACAAGGGACGACGAAATGCCACCAACTTCTAAAAAGAAATATGTGTTACAATCCAGATATGCATACAGCAATAGTAACTTTATCCAATAAGAACTCACTAGATTTTCATCAAGAAACAAAAATGCTTTGGAGCACTTATTTCCTATCACATTGTACAAAAACAAAAATTACTAGATTCAATTCCCAATCAAAAAGGTAAAAACTAGACTTCAAATTTTTCCTTGTCTAACATAACAATCCGCAAAACCCAAGTTCCTAGGTATCCACTAATCCTTATAGGCTAGTAACACAAAATCAGTAGCCCACAGTATTAACTTAAACCATTACCCTCCAAAAGGCGGACATGAAAAACAGGTCGATTCTCAGGGTCCTTGGCCAAGGCAAGGAGCTTCTGGTGCAGTAATGCTTCTTCGGCTCTATCCAAGTTGATATCCAGCGCATAACTGGCACACATAGATGCATCAGAAAATTGAAATAAATACTTGACCAAATTGACATGAATTTATTGAGCATGTATCACACTTTTTACTACCTAAAATACTAACTAGGAATAGACTTAAATTCAGCTTCAAAACAGGAATTACATTACAAAATATACCAAGTCAAAGACAGTCACCAAAAGGAAAGAAACGCACTCATTTAGCATTTATATACCAAATTAAGCTCCTTAAGATCAAAACAAATGTGCTAGTCCTAAATAGAAATAAACATAAATAGCAAATGAATTAATATAAGTGTGTCATGTTTACTAAAAATACACAATCTAATAACAGAATATACAGTGTCACAAGTTTACGACACCTTTTGCACAGTATAAACTAATCAACAGCTAAATATCTAAAATAGAAAGAAAAAATCCACATCAAACAGGAATCTTCAACATAAACATAATAAGTGAAACAAAAGCTTATAAAACGTACACGCAATCACTCATTTAAAGTAATCCACATAATTAATCACCAAATTCTATTCCCTATCATCCAAAAACAACTGTTTATCAACACTTTACCCTATTTGCATTATTAAGCTACCTAAACAAAAATTCTACGCGCAATAAACTAATAAACATCAATCATAATCAGTAAATTAATGCTCAAAAAATATCACAAAAATACCACATTCAGCTTCAGAATTCGAAGTTTTGGGCGGGTCGGGTAACAGCTCAAACAGATGCTCTAAATATGCAAATGAATGCACTAATATGTCCAAACAGATGCTCTAAATATGCAAATGAATGCACTAAACGAGTTTAGACCTAAATCCGTTTGACCCATTACAGAATTTATCCAATTTGACCCAAATCCGTTTGACAGAATTTCCCCATTTTCAACACATTTCCATATCTAGACTATCTAACAACACATTCAGCTTTAGAATTCGAAGTTTTACGCCAGTTATTTCCTGCTTTAGGCTCTATACACTACTGTCCTATCTAAAGCATATTCCCTGCATATGTATATCTTATACCCTGTATACTGACATTGTAATTTGAAAACATTCCTTTTGTTAAGCAATTCCGTTAAAGGACTCAGATATTACACCTATGCATGCATACATACATATTTCAGACATACATATGCCTATACTACTACGCTTTAGTATTCTACATCAACCTATAAATTCCTAAAAATAAAACATTCAGCAATCCACTCATCCAACTGGACTCAACTACCAAACAGCTCGACTGCTCAAGTAATATCTAACTACAATACAGTTCAACTTGATACGATTTTCAGGTAGAGTCTCTGAGTTTGCTTCTACACGTTTCCAAATCTAGACTGTCTAACAACACATTCAGTAACAGAATTCTAAGTTTTACACCAGTTATTTCTTGCTTTAGGCTCTACACACTACTGTCGTATCTAATACATACTTATATATTCTCTCCTGTATGTTGACGTTAAATTTTGAAAGCATTCTTTTTGTTAAGCAATTTCTCAAAGGACATACATACATTCACACATATGCCCACACTATTGCGCTTTAGTTTTCTACTTCAACACGTCAATTTTCCTAAATAATCAACGATCTGCTCATCCAACTAACTACAGAACACCTCGAGCAATATCTAACTATAAATGCAGAGTAACTTAATACAACTGTTTTGCTCCTATACGCTTCCATATGCACAGCCAATTATACAGATAGCACAACATAATGACTACAAATGTACTTATAAAAGTGCATCTACATAAATTAGAACAGATAAATAGGCATCAATACACCTAAACTAGAAATTAGTTCATTATACAGATAGATTGTCTCGGTTTGCCTCTACATGTTTTCATATTTAACAACACAATAACATAACTACAATATACTTATAAAAGCGCATCTACAGCAATCAAAATATATCGTAATAGACGAATAAAAATATAAACGATAAAAATAAGTTCGTAATACCGCCAATTCAAGATCAGTTTTCGCCAAAGCTTGCTTTTTCACCAATTTATCTACAATCACACAAAACACATATTAACATCAACAGCAAATGGATCATCCAACTTGGTATTTAAGATAAAACCAAAATATTTTCATTAATATTTTCCGTACTAACCATCCAGTCCCAGGCACACAAATGGATGTACTAAACATACACAAATGGATGCACTAAACATTGATGCCTTAACATGCCTAACGATGCACTAATCATACTCACTGATGCCCTAATATGTCCATTGATACACTAAACATACAAACATATGCCCAAGTATTTCCAACGATGCACTAAACATACAAATGGATGCCCTACTATTACCAAGGATGCACTAAACATGCAAACGGATACACTAAACATATACTGATGCCTTAATATGTCTAACGATGCACTAATCAATACTCATTGATGCTCTAATATGTTTATTGATGCACTAAGCTTACAAACAGATGCCCAAGTATTTCCAACGATGCACTAAAATACAAACAGATGCCCTAACTTATAACATGATGCTATTATCATACTAACAGATGTCCTAATACATTTTTTTTGATGCACTAATCAAACAAACAAATGCCCTAATTTAACATTAGGCTCTTATCTTACTAAGAGATGTTGTAACACAATTTTTTGATGCACTAATTATACAAACACGTGTTGTAACAAGTCGATTGATGCCCTAATCATACTAACAGATGCACTAACGCTTATTTAGATGCAATAATCAAACAAACAGATTCCGTAACTTATAACATATGCTCTTACCATACTAACAGATGTCGTAACACATTTTTTGATGCACTAATCCTAGTAAGAGATGCAATAACATGAATCCTGATGCACTTATTGAGACAAACTAATGTTGTAACATATTATCAAGGCAGATGCACTAAAATTGTAATTTATTTAATACATACAAATGCTTTAATATGTAATTTCATTCAACAATAACAATTGTTTTATAATTTACACAATGATGCACTAAAATAACATTAAAAAAAAAAAAAAAAAAAAAAAAAAAAAAAACTATACTTAAACACTTACTGTTGTGTTTCTGATGATAAGAATTAGGTCACTTGTTATTCCTAAATTTTTGAGTATCTGATAATCGGATTGTGTGTATTTTTTGATCGAATTGTGAGTTTTATGATTGGAATATGTGTTTTTTGACTAGTGGTGGTGGTGTGACGGTGACAGTGGCGACGGTGGTGGTGGTGTGACGGTTACAATGCGTGTTTAAATTGGCAGTGATGCGGTGGCTTTGTGGTGGTGGCGATGGAGATGGTGAGCAGAGGAATCACGACTGTGCGTGTTGGACTGATTGTGGGTGTTTGGATTTTGAGTGAGAGGAGCCAGCTACTCCTTATTTGTGTGCATTTTTTCAAAATTTACCCTAAAGTTTGAGATGTTTTCAAACCCTACCCTATAACTTTTTTTCTCACTTTTCTATCTAATTGCACTTTTCTCTAGAACCGGACCCTATATATATATATATATATATGGGGTCCAAGGGTGCATATATATATATATATATATATATATATATATATATATATATATATATATATATATATATATATATAGGGGCACTTTCTTGCGAGAACCATCTTATCTGCGAGAACTGACAGAACCACCAAAAACATACATGCACGCCTTCAATAATTGTATTTTTGCACATATGTTCTAAAAACAACATATATGTTTTAAAAAAAACATGGTTGTTCTAAAGAATTTGATAAGAAATTGGAAATACAAAACTTTTCTTTGAAGGTGTGCATATATGTTCTTATAAGGCGTGCAATGACAATATTGCAGCCGTGTGTAAGGTTTTTGTGAAAAAAGAGGATGAGTTCATGATGATATTGAAGAACATAGGTGGATACTTACGATTATTGATGATTTGCATGTATTTTTATTTTATTTTAAAAGGCGTGCATGTATGTTTTTTGCGGTTCTGTCAGTTCTCGCAGATAAGATGGTTCTGAAATGAAAGTCCCACTATATATATATATATATATAACCGGACCCTATATATATATATATATATATGGGGTCCAAGGGTGCATGACGGCACCAGAAAACTGGTTTTATGCCAGGGAGTAAGGGTGGCAATTCGAGTCGGGTTCGGGTTGGCGAGTTCGGGTTGACAGGTTGGCGGGTCAGAAAACCCCAACCCGAACCTGACCCATTTAAATCATCGGGTCAGATATGTCAACCCTAACCTATTTACACATAACCCGAACCTGACCCATTTAACCTGTATATATACTTGGGTTAACGGGTTAAATAGGTTACAGTGTTACACGGGTTGAATAGGTTAAATGGGTTTCGGGTTGACCCATTTAACCGTTTTGAACACAAAAGTTGGCACATTACACGAGTTAAACAGGTTAAACGGGTTGACCCGTTTAACCCATTTAACCCGTATAATAAAATATAAATAAATTTAATTTAAGAAAAATATCTTAAACGGGTTGGCGGGTCGACCCGGTTAATTTATTCTCAACCCGAACCTGACCTGTTTAATAAACGGGTTAGATGGGTCGACCCAAACCCGACCCGAAATCTATTTAGACTCAACCCGAACCTGTTAATTTTCGTGTCGGTTTCAGGTCGGGTTTCGTGTCGGGTCAGAAATTGCCACCCCTACCAGGGAAGAGTGTTTTGATGTCATGCGAAAAAGATGTTGAGGTAAAACCACTTTTTCTCATGGCACCACCCACGACACCACATTGTATTTAACCCACTAAGAAAGAAGTTCATAGAGCAATTGATGATTGGTGTTACTATAAATTGTTGTTTGTAACATTTAACGGGAGCTCATATTGGTTTTATTATCATATAATGTATTATTATGATCCACTAAATTTAAAGTTGAAAACATATAATAACAATAATAAATCATGAAGTAGAGAACAATATCATAACTTTCATTTAACGGCTATCAAGATTTTGTTGATGTGGTGTGAGAAAATTTTAGTTGGACAAACATAAGGTTAATTTCAATTTTTGAATAGAGATAACTTTTATACCCGTTAAAAGAAATTGAGATTAAAAGTTAGAAATTATTTTTTAATACTTTGATTTCTAGTTAGAGGAACTTAGGGCATGTTTGGTTGTAGGTGAGTTTAAGATTATGATTAGAATTAAGATTAGGATTTTGATTTTGATTTGGATTTAGGTTTTGATTTGATATAAATAATAAAGTGAAATATATGATAAATTTAATTACTATTTGTTGTATAAACTGATATTAGATTTAATATTACAATTAGTACATATAAAAAGAATTACAAATATATATATTACTCCGTCTCAAAATTATATTCAATATTTTTCTTTTGAGATGTCTAAAAATAATTGTCTATTTCTATTTTTAGTGATAAAAAAGAAATTTCGTAAGAGAATATTCCATTTGTGTGGTTAAAAATTGTAATGGCTCACTTTTATTAATTTTTTTTTTCTTTTTTTTTTTTTTTTTTTTTTTCTTTTTTAATCTCTTGACAATAATTTGAGATGGAAGGAGTATGTGGTTGAGATAACTACATGGCCCACCTATATAGAAAAAGGAACAAAAAAAAATAAAAAAAAATAGAGTTTGCTTTTGTAATACCCACATTTTGCCCCCGATTTATAGATGCGGCATATTAAGGTGTGAGGCCAATGCCAAGGGCCCACTAAAATGAACCAAATAATCATTTTTTACTGTCATCCCGTGGACCCACATCAAAACCCATCAACCACACACACCTTTAAAACCCGATTAGTTCATAAAAACGTTATTAAGATTCTGATTATGATATTAGGATCTTACGATTTTACGATGCTATATACTAAAAATGATCTCGATACTACGTAGGATCTTTGCAAGCATAACATCTCATAGGAGCTCAATCTTAACCATATGATCTTAAGATCTAATCCGATCCGATCTTATTTTTTTTAAACAAAAAACTAAAATACTACAAAGTTATGAATTTATTTTTATAAACTTTAAAAAACAACATGTTAATCTTCTTAAAAAAATCCATAATCATAATTCAAGATAACATTTTTATGAAATATTCTTATAATTTTATGTTTATGATATATATAATTTATAAATTTATATAATATTAAAAAAGTTATTAAGAAAATAGAATTATAGTATGATCTTATGATTACGATCTTGCAAAAGACAAAAACTATCCGAGGTGAGATATCCAAACCAGCCATTCCCATTTCCATACAAAACAAAACCAAACACCCTGAGAAGGATATATATATTCACCATAACAGATAAAGTAGTCAGTGAGTGAGTCATAAAATTAAAAGATGAGTGTGGGGTCTGAGTTGTCCAGGTCATCAGTCGGACTCCTCCGGCATCAACCACCTGCCAAATTCTCACATCTTCATCGTCATCGTCACTTCAATCGCTGCTGCTGCTGCAGAGCTTCATGGCAAGAGCTTGCTGGAGTATTGGTATTCTCAGCTATACCATTCACTGCTGTAAAAGCAATTGCCAACAGTCCTCTTGGTGAGACTCTCCAAACCCGAATGCAACAAACTAAGAAACTTGCTCTCACCAATGCCAAAGCCTATCAATCACTCGCACTAAACGCTAAAAAACAGAGGTAATCATAATTATTTGCTTTCAAATTTATATCATTGTGGATGCTATTTTTCTAGGCCAAACTGGGCTTCTTCTGGAGCTTGGGGGAGGTTTTATCCAGGGTTCAAGTCTCGCAAGAGACAAAAAATTCAGGTTTTCCTCCTAGTGCGAAGCCGTGAGTTCAAGGGGTTTCCCTTCGAGGGTCTCTCCTAATGGTTCGGGTCCTGGGGCCTGCTCATTTGGATGGTTTAACTCGGGGTCGGATTTCAAGTGTGGTGCCGTTCTAAAAAAAAAAAAAAAAAAAAAAAATACCCTTAACCCGACCTTATATAACCTTACGAGCTGAACTTGAGCTTTGTCAAACTTGGGCTCAACTCGGCTTGTTTTTACCCCTATGAATATTTTGATTTTGAGGATAAGGTCTATTAAATTCGTAGCAGGCTTAATTGTTAAGTTGGTATACGGTAGTAGAAATTCCACTTAGTCAAGTTGAGGTAACTTTATGCACCTTTAAAAGTTCAGGGTACTAAAAAAATTCTACTTAACCATTTTTCTAACTGTTTTTAAATTAAAATCTAACGTGTCAAATATATAGCTTCCGTCATTTGCTCATCAATTCCATTTCCTAGTAGCACGTGAATTACAATATCACATTTAGTAAAGGCGAAAACATCAACTGGTCAATATTGGGTTCCTTAAAAGTCTTCATTTTCACTTACAGCTGAATCATATGGTACTGGGAACTCTTTGGTATACGGAATAGCTAAAACTATTACTTTGCTCACCTATAGGCTTCAAAAATCTAATTGGGCGCAAGAAGCCATAGATATGAGTAGTTTTTGTGTTTTATATTTATTTGGGCTAAAAGGCTAAAGAATCAGACGTATATTTGTTTCGGCTTTGGACTAGACTAAACTAAATATATGTTTTCAAAATAGTATGGTGGTTCTCATTAAATATCGTCCAAAAATAATTTCTATATTGCGCCTAAATGATTTTTGTTGTCTAAGGTAGTTCCCGGGGCACCACCTACTTACACGCTAGTTTTGCCCATGGTTGCATGCACGGACTACCTTGTTTTTACTCTCTCTATGTTCAAAAGTGTCTTATTGGTATTTTCTGATTTTTCACCACGCACCTTGGTGTAGAGATATATATATATGGAATACAAGTTCTTTGCTAACTATAAACTTGACAGCTTTTGGTATGGAGAAGAGAGGCCTCGCTGGCTTGGTCCAATCCCATTTGAATATCCTACCTATCTTGATGGTGATCTGCCTGGTGATTACGGCTTTGATATCGCAGGCCTCAGTCAAGATCCTATAGCTTTCAAGAGATACTACAAGTAACTAACTAAACTCTCCTTATTTGCTGTTGTGTGGAATAGTAACCGTCTAGTAACCGTCTGTTCTGGCAATCATCAAGAATGGTGACAATCTAAAACATGTACTAATATTCATCTTGCAGTTTTGAAATATTGCATGCACGTTGGGCTATGCTTGCTGCACTTGGCGCTCTAATTCCAGAGTTATTAGACCGTGTAGGTGCTTTCCATTTTGTAGAACCTGTGTGGTGGCGAGTCGGTTACTCAAAGCTTCAGGTAATATGTTGTACTTATTTCCCAATATTTCAATAGTCATGATGAGTATATATGTCTTACACACGCTGATAACTCATATGTTGGCAGGGTGAGACACTGGATTACCTTGGTATACCAGGACTACATTTTGCTGGAAGTCAAGGAGTGATTGTCATAGCAATTTGCCAATTTCTTCTCATGGTAACCCTTTTTTTTATCTGCAAGTCAAGTCAAGTCACTCAACCATATTGAATTAAACAGTATGCACGTTCTGAAGTTGTGAATTTTCTGCAAATAGGTTGGGCCAGAATATGCAAGATACTGTGGGATAGAGGCTCTTGAGCCCTTAGGAATATACCTGCCTGGTGACATTAATTATCCAGGCGGTGCACTCTTTGATCCATTGAATCTTTCTGGAGATCCCATTGCTTTTCAGGAACTGAAAGTGAAAGAGATTAAAAATGGACGCCTTGCAATGGTTGCGTGGCTAGGCTTCTATGTTCAAGCGGCTTTGACTGGTAAAGGACCTCTGGAGAACCTTGTTGATCACATTGCAGATCCCTTCCATAATAACATTATATCTATGCTTGGGTCTTTTCTGTACAAGTAAGTGTAACCCTATACTTACATTACAAGAACATGGTGTCAATCCTATCATGTTGTATAATGATGTATATTTGTTAATAGATCTGCTACTTTTTTAATGGAACATCAAAATGGCGCAAAAAGACTGTTATATCCCATTAAACAAGTATAGAAATTACATACTTAATTGCTACATCTAATAGGTCTTATTATGTTCCTAAGGTAAGCAGATGTATCTACTATGTAAATTTTCCATCTTTCCTTGCTTGTTTTCTGTTCCACGTCACAGAACTAGCTGCTTTAGGTTTAATAAACTCCCATAACTGCCATATTAGGAGGTATGTGATTGTTTTACTAAGTCTCTCAGATGCAATATAATATACACAGTATTTCAGATTCACTACTCCATTAAGCACTTCTTGATAATTGTCGCAGCTACAATTTCCTGACATATTGTATATTTGTATTCTGTTGAATGCAATATTCGTTCAACTGTGATCCTTTACTAATTTAGTCAGGTTTTCATCTAGAAAAATACTAATGACTCAATTACACATTAGGCTTTTAAAGCTTTTCTTTGTTTAATCTTTTTGTATTCTCTTAAAACGTACTTGTAATTTATACAAATTGAAGTTGACAGCTAAATAATAACTTTTTTATATAACATTTAACACGATAATTACTTTATCACATCTTTCAATATACAACCTTATAATGCATATTGTACAAATATATTGTTTGTAAATATCAAATCCATGTTTATGAATTATAAATAAGGAACATCCTTATCATAATGTATGTATATATAAATTAGAATGCAATATAATAGTATCTATGCATTAGCTTCCGGTTGCTAGCTTGTCACATCTTTGTTGATGTTCATCTATGATGTCCACCGTTCCTTGTCACGTCCTGAACAAGAGCCTCTCCCACACCTTCACCAATCCCGTCAATCAGTCCACCTATGAACTCCATAACTGCTTGTGAAGCAAACCGGACAGCAGGTGCAAGCACACTCGCCTTCGCAGAGTTCTTGATGCCATTCACTTTAAGACCGTTGATCGAATCCTTAGCACAAACTGCATGTAGATGATAGTCACAAACCCTGCAGCCGTAAAGGCGGCCTGATCTCTTTCTACCGCACTCTCTGCAAGTTAAGCTGAGTTGATCGTCAGAGGCTAACGGAGGCAATAGGTTCAATGGGTGGCTGTGAAGAGTTGGGTAGTTGATTTGGTCAGAAAGCATAGCACAACATGGGTGCATTTGAAAATGGCAGAAGTTGCATCTGAACATAAACCCTCTAGTAGATTTAGCACAAACGTTGCACGTCGGCCATCGAATACCACCTTTACCAAACATCAAAATACTAATTAATCATCAGAATCATGTTTAGTTGTATTGCATGTTTGGTTATTCTTTATTTTTATATTGGATAAAAAGGTTCTTATGTATTTATATGAAAAGCATCTAGTGAAGTTTTAAATACTTTAACATGTGGTGTTTTAAGCAATTTGTCAACATTTTTACATAGATAGTTTTATCCGATTGTCTTAGCATTTTGGACCGAAAAAAAATTGATTTGTCAAGCCACCTTTCTTAGTGCAAATGGCACTCTGTACTTTTTATAATTGTGTATACTTGTAAATGTGTGTAATGCTGAATAGTGTGTAGAATTGATACTTTTCAGTTAGGTGTTTTGTTGTTTACCTGTTTTGGGCTTAGAATGAAAAACAAGCTGGTGCTGAACATGCAAGGGATGAGCTTTAAGCACGGGAGGTGACAAAGCACAAAAATCATGAAGCTGAAAGTCACATTTTTGACAGGAAAACCTTTTGCCGGCACCACGTTCTTTGCAGCCAGAGCAGGTGAAAGGATCTTGAAGGTTAACAAGTGCGATGGGGTGGTGGGAATGACTGAAATGATACATTTGTTCTCCCAAAATTGACTGATCAGGAGAAGTGGGAAACTCAATAGATTGAGACCTTCTTTGAGGTGCATTGTTAGCAACCGTGAATGGAGCAGAGTGAATTGTTGGTTGAAATGTTTGAGATCTTCTAAATGAGCTTCTTTTGTCCATCTTAATGATGAATGTGTGTTAAGTTGGCGTGGGGTGATTAATGCGGCAATGAAGAGAAGAATGTATTTATGGTGGTTAGAAAGTTGATTACTGTTTGTAAAAATCATGCAAGGAGATGCTTTAATCAATAAAACTGATTGGTGGGGGTCATATTGGCCTACATACCTCTGGGTTTCTTCCTTTCACCAAGCAAAAGTCTACAATTATTCGCTTTGTTTAGGGAATTCTGCACGTTAAGTAAAAAGTATGAAATTTGGCAACATGAACTATGAGTAGTGTCCCTCATCAATAATTGGAACTTCAGTCATGGATACCGACTAGTTTCTTGCTCATCAATAGTGGAGCTTCAGTTTTGGATATTGTATTTTGGACGTCGCCTTAGCTTGGGAAACGGCCCTAGGAGCCCAACTGGAACAATGCTTGGGAAAAGCATAGGAATAAGATTGGCAAAGAATCATAAAGGGTTTTTAAGAAAATGGTGTTTGAAAGATCTCCTCCTCCCCCTCACTCCTCAGTAGTATGTTTGGTTGCCACCTTATCTAATACGGTATTAGTGTAGTTGGATTTGAATATGAACCATTAGATGTTATGTTTATGGATATTAGTTCTTGAATCTATAGTTTGAATGTTGCATTAGTAGATTCAGATATCGGATTTTGAATAATTTTACTTGAACCAAGTTTATTAATACTTAAGATTTTTTGGATAATTATTGGTGTGATTGTCAATTACACGACTAGTTGAGCGGAATTGTGGCTTGGGAATTGTCACTGACCTTACGGATTGGCAGCAACTTCCAGTCGGTAATCTGTCATTAGTTATAGTGCACACATGTCCATACAGTGGCATCATCGGCCTTGTAGTAATGTTGTAAGTGTTCATTGGTATCGATTCATGAAAATTTGATATAACTGTTGGTAGGGCGCTGCCCCTTAACCCTCCACACCTTCTAACCTGTTCCTAGTTCAACATGAACTCCCATCAGTTTTAAGGTTTTTGGTTTTTGCTAGTAAGTCACAATTATCTAAACTAGTAATCAATAGCAATTAGTAAACCTAGCATTAGTTACAAGGGTCTCACATATTTTCGATTTCGGTCATTTTGCATATTTTAATTTGTGAGTTTGTTAAGCCGTTGTTTGGTTAAAGGGTTTGGTTCTCTTAGTATCAAACCAAACACTTCATAGTTTATTGACTGTTTAGACTTTTGACTATGTTGGCCTTAAAAGATTTCGTAAATGTGTGAAGGAAGTCTTGCATGTCATGACTCACCATTCGGTACAATTATTTATGCGTGTGCGAGAGACTAATACAAAAGGCATTTGATACCTATGTTTGTCAGTTGTCACAGCTCCTAAAAGTTTCATGCATCTGCCTCTTGGTTTCCTTTTACTTCAGTTATTAGGATAAGAAAGTATGCATGCATATTATTGTCTAATAAAGGTAAAAGAAAGAATAGCTCGACAGAAATCGAATATATGTATAAAGATTAATCCTACAAGAAACTTGATGTTATCAAATATTGGGTCCAAAAGAATGTCGATTTTTCAAGGGTGAAGGACTGTTGAGGAATAAAGCTAAACTTTACACAAAAGTCCAACAATTGATTCATTTATTCAACTTTATAACTAACTTTATAACTATAATATTTTTATTCCATTTTGCAATCCAGCAAGAGATTTTCGTATAATAGCCCACAGAATGTTTTAAAAACCGGACCGGACCGGCCGGTTCGACCGGTTCGACCGGCCTCCGGCTGGTCGGCCGGTTTAAAAAACCCCGGTTTTTTATAGTCCCGTTTACTGTAGCGAACCGGCCGGTTTTTCCGGTTTTGGCCGGTTTTTCCGGTTCGACCGGTCCGGTTCAACCGGTTTTTGACTTTTTGACTTTTTTTTTTTTTTTTTTTTTTTTTGTTGGGCGGTTCGGCCGGTTCAACCGGTCCGGTTCGACCGGTTCGACCGGTGACAGAAGCATGGCCGGTTCGACTAAAAAACCGGTTTTTAAAACATTGATAGCCCATAGATTGTTCGAACTGTATAGGAACAATAATCAATTTTAGCTCGAATGGGGGCAGATACCAGGAAAATTCATAAACTGTCAAGTCATGGACCGGATGTAATGGTTTATCGTGAATAACTCGTAATTATCACGCCAGCTTCACATTAACATTCATTCCTACCATCAAACGTACGTTTTGGTGATAATAAAAACACCCACGTAAACATACCATACTTAAACACGAAAAAATAAAGTAAAATTTGACGTGCGGCGGACATGGAGGACGCGTTATAAATTGCTCCATTACACTCGGTCTAGGGGTGTCAATAATACATGTGTTGGTTGTACGGAGCCGAGTACGAGGAAAGATTATATGCTCGGGAGTGGTGGAGTTAAGGTTGCGTAGGAAGCATAATATGGGTTTAGTCCATTACTTATAGAAAAGTAACCGTTTTGTTATACATACCAAAAAAAAAAAAAAGTTCAATTGTGTCTCAATATCATACTTATAATGACGTGTGAAGATGAGTTTTTGTAATATTTTTGTGTATAATAATTTTATCAACCTAAAATTCAAAAGTGTCCAAAAACATATAGTTATTTTCTAAAGTTAGATATATCAGGAAATAAAGGTTGATTATAACATGTCATTGTCCTATGAATGCACTAAACTTTGAACAAGACTAACGAAGACAAAGTGAAGACGAATAACAATGTTTAGCCTAAACAATTTCAGAATTTTTGTTTTTACTTTCCAAACAATGGTTGGAGTACGGAAAGGCTAAAGCTAGCCTATATAAGCTTCCCCTCTCCGATCATTGCTTAACTCGCCATAATCCTTACACCACACGGGCCCTCGTCTTCAAGCTATGGCTACCTGCATGAAAGTCAACCGCTACAACCTATTGCAATAAGAACTTGTTATTTAGATTGGAAGGACAATAGTATGTCATATCTCACATCTTTTTATCGGATGGCAAGGTCTGTGAAAGCTCTCTCTCTTTCTCTAACTTCAATGTGTCCGCCTTTTTCTTCTCGAAATCCTATGTACCAATGTTGCAACATGTTGCAACAACCGGTTCTTCCCAGGTCAACTCAAGCTATGCCGGAACTTATTGCTCCACTACCTCAGGCAACGGGTTAACGATATATTTAGTAAGTATGCTGATACCAAATAAACTAAAGCATATTTATATGTAACTTATAATGTCATGGAGAGGATACATATCCCGTAAATAGTGACATGTTTTATAATATAAACATCACTAGTTACGCTACTTATGAATAATTTGTGTAGAGATTATAAATCATAATGGGAGAAAGGTGACGCATGACGCATTTAAAAGGTTGGGCCTATCGTGAGTGGGTAACAAGTTTTTTTTTTCGAACATTGGGATACGACATCTGGGAAACCTCACTGAATAATAGTGAAGCCTTGCACGTACCCTAGACAACGAGATGTTGACCATGGGCCGTTACAAGTATTCGGAAGGAAAAACCCCAAGGCTTGCCATCCTTAAAGATCAAACTCAAGACCTTGGGTAAAACCAGGAGTGCCTCTGACCAGCTGAGCTGATCATCATTGGCCAAGTGGGTAACAAGTTGATTAAGATTATTTGTGTATGTTTTGTCAGTTGCCTTTATTACAGTGCATGTTTAGATGAGTTGGTCCGGTATCATTGTGGTCAATTAAGGGTTTTTTTTACATGTTATTAGAGCGGGTTTGATCTCGAAATTTAGTTGGCCACAATGAACCGATGCCTCTGTACCTTCGCATCGAACCACCTTTTCAGAACCTAATCGTCTTTGTCATAAGCGACCACCATTGTTATCACTCTAGCTATATCTACTCATATGTATCTATGGTATCAAAGACAACCGTCATCCAACTTCTTTTAGTTTTCATAAAGAAAAAAAAAAAAAAAAAAAAAAAAAAAAAAAAAAGGAAAATACGATCATATGCTCACACAATACCACCAATTTTTTGTTGGAAAATAATACTCATGCCTAAAATTTATACCTAACAACAAGATCAAAACATGTGTCAAAATAAAAAATGGAGATTAGGAGTGAGAAATTATGCATGTGATGTATCAAATAATGAATTAGTTAGAAATGAAATTAGACTTAAGGCCGTTTAGTTTGTAGATGGGTTTAGGATTTTGATTTGGATTTGGATTTGTGTTTCATTTATATAATTTGTTATATTAAATTTTGGACAAAAATACACCGTTGGTCCCTAAACTTTCCCAAAAGCATCGCACGGGCCCCAAACTTAGCATTTTCGTCGTCGTGAGTCCTTTTTTCAAGTTTTTGAGGCAGATTGCGTCCTTTGACCCGTAATCCGCTGGTCAACGCCGTTCCTTTCCGTTACATTTTGTTTTTAGCACTAGGGCATAATCGTTATTTCGCATAAACTCTTTACCAAGTCTGTATTATTTCCACATGTCCTATCCCTCTTCCCGCCGCATAAACACCTAGACTGCCTCTTTTATTCGTCCCAAAACTTTCTTTCCAAGAATTATCACAATTCACAAACCCTCATTGCATGTCACAAAACCAGTTCCATATTATTCAGAATTCCAAAACATGGATTTAATTTATGGAAAGTAAGAAGAGATCCAGGTTATCCAGTTGATGATACCGTTATGTACAACTCTGCTAAGAAAAAATACGGTACGTTTTGTTGTTATAATCGTTGGAATATCTAATAGGGGTATATTTTATTTTGCTATTAAGGTTTGATAATGTGCTTTGGTCTTTTGATATGTTTCAGGTGGTAGATTTAATATGTTTAGTATGAGGGTTCATCACAATGGTGTTTTTAAATACTGGCCTGGTAGAATATACGATGGAGGTATGGAAACTTTAATTGATTTGGTTGATGTTGATAGTGTGTCAGTCGAAAAGTTGGATGCTTATGTATGAATTGGGTTACGAGCTAGGTTAAAAAAATTACTATTACTTTGTTAAGTCTGGTAGTAATTTAGATGATGGTTTGTATAGCTTAAGTGAGGCTGCGAATTTAGAAATATTGAAATATCTTGTTGATGACCATAAGATGATACAAGTTTATGTTGAAAATGGTAACAAAAGATTGGATGTTGATGAAATGTCACCAAAGTCAATTAGGACGGTTATTGCTGATGTGGATGCATCAAAGAAGAATGCAGCTCTTGCTGTTGTTCCATATTGCTCAAAAAAATTGTTCTTAGAAAACATTGTTAAAAAGCCTGTAGTAGAGGCTTTAAGTCAAGTCACACAACCACCTTTGGAAGTCAATACTTCGGTACAATCTAGTGAGTTGCTAGAAACTGAACCCCTGATGACCATAGATACACTTGTTGAGCATATGCAAAAAGATAATCTTGTTAGTGTTGACCATAGCCAAAAAGATAGTCCTGTTAGTGTTGACCATAGCCAAAAAGGTAGTCCTGTAGAGGTATGTGAAACTGAACAAGAGTTTGGTCATCAAGACGAGGAAATAAATACACCTGTTGAGCGTATGCAAAAAGGTAAATCTGTAGAGTTATGTGAGACTGATGAAGAGTTTGGTGATGACAATGTGGGTGAAACAGATAGTTATGAGAGTGATGTCGATGTTATTGAGAACATTCATGATAGAAACATAATTGTTGATGAGGAGCCTAATGTTGATGTTGCTTTGTTCAAATTGATTGAGACTACAGAGTTACCCACTATAGGTAGCTCTAGCTAGATACAAGATGATTTTTTTTAACAAAAATGAGATACAAGATCTCTATGATGATAATGAGTTTGCAAGTGGTTCTGAGAATGAGAATCTGTATGTAATTAGGAAGAAAAAGATGAGGGCATACAAGAAACAAAAGTTAAATGAGGCAGAACAAGTAGACGACGAAGTTTTTTTTTTTTTTTTTTTTTTTTTTTTTTTTTTTTTTTTTTTTCGAAGTTTTTTTTTTTTTGTGGTTAAACTTTTGTAACTGCAAAAGAAGTGAAAGATAAGATCAACCTGCATTCAATACAAACTAGGAGGAAATTGCAACTCATTAAGAATGACAAACAAAGAATTAGGGCTAGGTGTGTGGGAACAATACCAGTATGTGGTACAAGTGGAGGTATTGGGCCGGGAACAACCTTAAAGAGGAAAACTGGTCCATTAACTAGAGGCCTCGGAAGGGATGTATATTTGTGATCAAAAAAGGAGCAAGCAAAAGATTGCCCATGGTTGTTGTATGTAGCAAAATATACATCTAAAGAATTATGGAGTGTTAGAACTTTCAAGGATGATGTAGCATCCTATAAATTTCCACTGTAATTAGTAACAGTTAATCAGATATTAATTATCGTTACTGTTCTGTTAACCATTTTTATGGGAAAATTTTGAAATTTTGTTTATTATATTATAATAACACGAACACGTTATTACGTGATTTACCAAATATTGGAACGAGCTCACACGCGAACCATGAAAACCAAATATACACAAAAACTGCCAAATGGGCCCTCAATTATTTCAGCCCAACCTTAAATCCGATTACTGTTCATTTCAGCCCAACTTGAGCCCATTTGCATTAATATTTCATTTTCTCATTCGACCCAACACACTCCAACTTTGCATTGATTTCTTCCAAATTTGAAACACACCCCATTCGACTTTTTGTACCATTTAATTCTCTTCCTACCAAAGATTTAGGGTGTCGAATTCTAGCCTTTAATACTAACTCTTGTTACGTGAAATTTGATCAAAGTAAAACGCCTTCAAACACACACATTCGAATCATTAATTTTCACCAAGTTCTCCAATTCGACCCAAACTCAATTGTACCTAGTTCTAATGTTTTTCCTAGTTCATATATGAGTTAACAAGAGTGTTTCTCATCTCCTAGCCTAATATCACATGCTAGTTTACGTTTTGGACCCATTAACTACTATGTCGACATAAATATATATACAAAATCGAAACACACAATCTTCCCTACTCTCACAAACATTCTTAAAGTCCTTATATGTCAGAAAATCACCCTCAAAATCACCAACATTCCTGCCATATACTCTACATACCACTTGTGTGTCTCAAAAGTCCAACTAAAACTCCATACGTGTATATATACATGTATACTCTTTACCTTTCACACTTAGCACTCTTTACACATTCTCTAGTCCTTTTGCATTCATTATACGAGCCACAAGAGACCAGGAGGTGTTTCTATTCTCATTCAAGTTGTATTCGAAGTGTTAAGGATTTATTCGAAGCGTGTTTATTGTTTTAGCAAGGTTGTGGGAGTTTTTCTTTTGTTCTAACCATTCCTACACGTTAACTCTCCACCCTTGAGGTGTTGTAAGTCCTCACAACTCGATTCT
Source organism: Artemisia tridentata subsp. tridentata (assembly GCA_021014915.2). NCBI lineage: Eukaryota > Viridiplantae > Streptophyta > Magnoliopsida > Asterales > Asteraceae > Artemisia > Artemisia tridentata. The sequence goes on from CP139503.1 coordinate 4,769,058, forward strand.
AGATCATTTCATTGCGTTTTAATGCACCATGCACTTTGTATATACGTATTTCGAACGTACCATGTTCTTCCTTATTTTTACGCAACGTATTATTTATTTCTTTCTAGAGAACTTGGTTGCCTCCTTTATGGAAGGCCTAGGAACCAAGGATTACACTCACATCATGTTTATTTGTTTGTTACATGCATTTTTGAACTCTATTTTAAGCTTTGATCACACGTACAAACTTATATCACCAAAAATATTCTAAGTCTTTTAAGTTAGAAAAATGTTCCATTCGACCCTATAAATGGACTTGTGAAATCGAATTCGTACTAGTAACATGTAAATATTTTTGCTCAATTCGATTCTACTTACACCAAGCTATTAAATTCATGTTTAGAGTTTACCATATTAAGCTCTTAAAAGCCTTTAAAAATCACAAAAGCTCACGCTACTCGCAACTGTGTAAAACTTAGAAATTAATTCGAGTGGGCTGAAAAGCCCATTAAACCAGAAATAAGCAAACCAAATAAGCTGGACATATAAGGCCTTTTGATATGATTTTATAACATTAAAAAGGAGCCCAAGGATAAGCCCAACTTGTCTTAAAGCCCATGGATTTTAAAACGTTATTGGGCCTTTAATTTGACTCGTTAAGGCCCATTAATAGAAAAATAAGCCATTTTGGATAATAAGCAGTTGAATTAAGCTTAGATAAGCCTTAATAAGCCACATAAACTTTCGGATTATTTTTCCTCACTATTTTTTTGTGATTTTGGACTAAATTTGCAAATAGTTTCACTTAGAGGGACTAAAACTGTCAACTGTGAAAAACATGGATTAAAACTGCCAAAATTGTAACTTTAGGGTAGAAACTATTAATATATTAAACTCCCAGCTCATAATGTCATTTTGGCTAAGTATGGACTAAAAATATAAGAAACATATATAACCGAGGACTAACGGTGCAACGCTAACTCCGTTAGAGTAGAAAATGTAAAAACTGTAAAAGTTCAAGGACCAACAGAAACTTTATTTCATTCTCATTACCATTTCATATTTTACACGTTTCAAACTTAGACGCGTACATTTTTACGTTTCGTCGATATATTTAACAAATTACGTTATATTTTTATATAACAAATATTAAACGATTTAGTTTAACGCTTCGTTTCACCATTTTCGAGGAAACGATATTATTGGATTTAAATGACATAAAAACAAGATAATATTACATATAATATTATTTTTGAACTTTAAGCATTTTAAGCATATCAAACTCACATCACCGATCAAATCGTCATCCGTTTTCTCACTTTCACACCCATTATTCGTATAAGTCAGAATCTCAGACTTCCCTATTTATTCAGGTCATGTGTTGAAGCCGTTTCCGTAATCTCACTTGATTTCGTATTTCACCTTGCCAGTTACACACAAGGTGAGTCATAGCCCCTACTTTATACATTTTGATTTACTCTTTGGGGGAGATACATGCTTGTCTTACTTACAAATTTACTTGTTTAGCTTAAACATTGAACTCAAATGATAACATTTTCAAATTACTTATTGAAACATAATATTTGTTCTCACTCACAAAAGTAATATACACGTTCATGTAACACCACGAAGGTACACACCACTTTTATATGTTATTTCCAAACTCCAATGGAAATACTTGCTAGAAATAGAACACTCGTATCCTATGTATGCCAACATTTAGTTGATATTGCCTAAGTTTACTGTAATGCCAAAAAGCCCCTCAAATCATGAATCATGAATCATTAATCACTTCGGTGAACGCGAATATAGTGAACAGCTTCGAAACCTGTTGGAGGTTGACGACCTATTCCATTAATACTGGACGGAAAGCCTTAGTTGCTAGCCGTATTAGTCGCGATGCACTATATTTGAGAAGTAGGAAATGGCAAGTCACCTATAACTCCGAGGGCCATAACTCGCATCATTGATTTGATGTGAACACCTCCGTTTTACGGTACTCTGTTAACGTTTGCCTGTCACGAGGCTTAGGGCAATATTATAAGAATATATATGTTTTCATATATATCTAGATACAGCTGTATTAGTACTACTCTAAGACTACGATTGGAAACTTCATGCAAAACACCGCTACTACTACTCCAAATTAGGATTATGATTCCCTTGGAATCCTACACCTGTATTTAACTGATTATATATATGATTTACTTATGGTTTTTACCCAACATAACTTACTACTTACTTCAGTAAGTACTAGTATTTATTTCAACCACCACTATACACAACCTTGAATTTATTGAAATAAATTGTTTTCTATTAAACTCTATGAACTCACCAACCTTTGTGTTGATACTTTTAAGCATGTTTATCTTAGGTATTTAGCGGAGCAGGACAAGACACGGAGCGGGCATTATAACTCTGATAAATTACGTGGTGTAAAATAAAACATGACATTCTTTTCAAACTACCATAGCCTTTCATGGGATTTTACAAATCTGATATTTCACCTTTTGTGACGGGATTATCATCTGAATGACAAACAACTCTTAAAACGTCTCTTTTGAGCCGTTTTCTATGATTATGACTTCGATCCTCCCCGTAATACCCCAATTAGTCTTCCGCTGTTATCTCACAAATTAGGGGGTGTTACAGATGAACACAAATGTTTGCAATCAAGAGAGATCAAAGCTTGTGACTACAGGTTTCTCTCAAAGCAAATACTTGACAAAGTTCAAGTCAATCCAAATATTCCAATCAGGGTTTTTCAAGATCAACTCACTAAATAGTTTGAAGTCCAAATGTCTATGCAAAAGGCATTAAGGGCAAAAAACAAGGCATAAATTGAGATTAGGGGTGATCATAAGCAACAATATACCATTTTGAGGGACTATGTTGAAGAGTTGCAGAAAACAAATCCTAATACAACAGTTAGGATATGTGTACAAACTGCAACAGATCCAACAAGTCCAACCAGAGTTTTCAAGAGAATGTACGTTTGCTTAGGTGCTTTGAAGGAATGATATAAAGCTTGTCAAAGAGAGTTGTTGGGATTAGATGGTGCTTTTATGAGGGGTCCTTTTCCTGGTCAGCTTCTTACAGCTGTTGGTATTGATAGCAACAATGGAATATACCCTTTAGCCTATGCTGTTGCAGAAGCTGAAAACGTAGATTCATGGATTTGGTTTCTTGAATGTCTAGCAGATGATCTTGACTTGCAACCAAATTCAAACTACACTTTTATCAGCGACAGACAAAAGGTGATGTTAATTTATAGTTGATTATATTCACTTATATAATTCATAAATGATACTTTTATTAGTAATGAATTGATGTTCCTTGGTGCAGGGTATCATTCCAGCGTTAGCAGCAGTATTCCCTAGTGCAGAACACAGATTCTGTTTGAGGCACATCCATGAGAATATGAAATTGCACTGGAATTCTAGAGCCTACAAGGAACATTTGTGGAGATGTGCAGCAGCAACAACCGTCCAACAATTTGAGGCAGCAATGCTTGCATTCAAGAGTTTTAGCGAACCTGCCCATGCTTGGTTAAGTAAGATACCACCAACCCATTGGTCAAGGACGCATTTTTCAGGTACTAACCAAATCTGTGTCTAAGTGTACATCTTTTGTTGTTCAACATGGTTCAACATTGTTTTCTGTATTACTAAAACATGTTCTATACATGTGTAGGGAGAGCTCATTCTGATGTGTTACTTAATAACATGTGTGAAGTGTTTAATGGGAAACTATTGGGAGGTAGGCACCAATCCATCATTACTGCTTTTGAATACATTAGAGAACATTGTATGCAGAGAATAGTGAATGTTGCGCATACAATTGACAAGTGTGCCATACCATTAACACCAAAGGCAACACACATGTTAGACTTGATTAAGAAGGAGGCTTATAAGTACACCGTTTTACGGACTTAAGGAGATAAGTATCAGGTTAGTTGATAAGGATTTATTTGGTACCTTTTTAAGGGGTCATTTAAGCCTAAAATTGTATAAATATGATGAAATAATGCCCTAAATCATTTCTTTTTGTATATTAGGTACTTGGGATGAGAAATCTGGAAATCGGCACTTTTTGGACGTATTTGTACGAAAAAGTGAAGAAAATGACGAAGTCGCGAAAAAACCTGTCAGACTTGGAGATCTGACGGTGTCACAAGCTACAACATGACGCCGTCCCTTGTTTATAAAGCTGGATTTTTGGTTCAAGTTTATCAAGTGACGCTTTAGAGGAATTTGAAGATTCTACAACCTGACGCCGTCAGGTACAAATTGGAGATGGGAGTCACGTTTTAAGCTAACAAGAGACGGCCCAAAAGAATTAACAAGTGACGGCCTCAAGGTATTTCTGATGCCGTCATAACGGCGACTTACACAAGACGAAACCCTAAACACGGAGAGCTGACGGCGTCACGACCTATAAGGTGACGCCGTCAGAGTTGTAAAACTATATATACTTTCGCAATTTTTCATTGTAATATCTAACACTTTGGAGGACAAAACCCAAGACGATTTTCACAGCTTTTGTAGAGCTTTTTCAACCTTTTTCATCCATGTTCAATTGAAGATAAGTTATTTATTTAATCATTCAATATGTCTATGTGTTGTTTGATTACTTGTTTATCTTTTCTTTGCTTTAACATGTTAGCTTAAGTCTATTTGTGTTTGCTTAGATCTAGTGAAACCTAGTTATTGAATATTGATTTGTTGTCTCTTGTTTAGTTGATTGCCTCGTGTTAGGCTAAGAAAAATGGCTGACCTCTTATATGTAACTAGCTTGAAAGTCTTAGAAAACGCAACCGTAGACTGCACTAATGGTTTTTCTCGTTGTATTTATTGCGTGAATTGCGGCTTGTAGATCCTATAAAACTTATTAGACTTTAAGTGATTTAGGGGAGACTAAGATTCATAGAGTTAGGGACTTCAGCACCTCCCTACGACCAATATTAAGGAATACAGCGCTTCAACTAAAACAAGGACGTGACAATTCAACAAATCAGTAGGAGATAACTAGGGAGTAATTAATTCTAAGTGAACACGTTTTTCCTATCATAAGAGTTACCACCAATTTACTTTTCTTTGTTATTAGTTTTAATTTAGTTTTATAATTAGTTTTTGGGTTAGTTGATTAACAACTAATTCCGCTCACTCCTTCAAACTCGAGATTTTTAATTGCTTTTCATAAAATATAAAAATACAAAAAGAATCATCCCTCGCCTCTAGACCTATCTCGTCATACATCTTGACCTTTCCACAACTATTGCGAGACTATTCCCCTAGAGAACGATCAATCCCCCAGACTTACCTATACTACACTACAACGGTTAGGTACACTTCCTAGGAGTATTGTAAAACCTTTTGCGAGGGTTACAACCGCTGCATCAAGTTTTTAGCGCCGCTGCCGGGGAATAGTTAATAGTTTAGGTTCGATTTCTATCTCGTTTAGGTCTACTCACTAGATTCCTGTCAAGTGAGATTTTTATTAGCTTTCTTTTAGTCTATCTTTTCTTTGTGTCTTTGTTCGTAAAAACCTTTTCATTGACTCTTCCGTTCACCATTATGGAGAACGCGAATGCGCCAAATGTTTCACCCAATCAACCAAATCCACTACAAAATCTACCCTTTCCAGTTCAAAATGAAAATTTGATGTTCCAACAAAAGTATGGTGAATCTTTTCCCGATGCATGGACTCGTTACAAATATTTACTGCAAAAAGTCCTTCACCATGGTCTTGATTTATTGCCTCTACTTCAATTCTTTCATACTCGTATTGACCGCGAAACGCAAAGAGGCTTGACTATGTAACAGATGGGAAATTTTGGGAATATGATGTTAAAGACGCATGGGAAAACTTTGAGATTCACGCCCAATACAGAAGTGGAACATGGGACCCAAAAAACGTAAGTGTAGACTTATTTTCAATTTTGATGGATCAATCGAAAAGTTTTTTTGGGGATAAAAAGGTTAGAGTTGAGATACCCAGGTGCATGTCATGGTTAGGTGACACCATAACACATGATGAACACATAGGTAATTTTGATGAGATGGAGGATAGAGTAAATAACACAAGCCCACTAAATACCCCATAAGTCCTACCATCATTTGAGGTACAAACACCGCCCGTCACTTACCCGGAAGAAGTAGAAGAGACTTTAGGAATCCCGATGGAGGTAGAACCTTTGAACCAAGCACAACTAGAGGATATATGTTTGAATTCTTGTAGTCACAACCTTACTCTTAGTTCCAGTGTTGATGAATCGGAGCCTCAATCTATATACATCTAGGAGACAAAAGAGGAACCGACCCACCCATCAACCCATATAGTCCGGGTAGTTTTAGGATGAAGGAAGCTGTTGGGTTCGTAAAACACCCAATTATCTTAAACAGGATTTGAACACAAATTAAGCCAAGTGTTTGCTAAACCGAGAACAATTCAAGTCACTAAGAGAACAGCCTCTCAGTGAGTCATCTTCAGGATGCTTAAGGCGAGTTCGATAAAGGACTCACTCTCAGGAAGGCGGTACTCCCTGAGTAGGACTTAAGCCAAAGAAGAAGATGATGGTTCAGTGAGTGTTGGACAAGAACTCACTGAACCCCAGTCTCCTCAACAACATTAAAGTGATTGAAGACTGAGGAACCAATGCCTGAAGAATAGGCGGGAACAAAATGGAAAGATCTGAGAAGATAAGAGTGTCAGACCAAACACTCTTATCTTGTCAGATACCAACCTTCCCTATTGCGGCTAAAAGTCATGGAGTGTCAGCCAACAACTCCCAAAGTCTTATTAGCCCATTCCTATTGGTTCTTGGAAATGAAAATTACTGTTTGTAATTGTCAGACACGCTACCTCAACAACTTGTAATATTTTAATCACTTATACTTAGATTACTTGTGTATAAATAGATCAGATGGAGAGAAGTTATGTGTGCTTTGTATATTGAAAGCTTAGAACTTTTACAAAGTAACTTCTCTCCTACAAAGTGTATACAACTCACTGAGATAGCTCAGTGGGTATATTGTTACCCATCAAGCAAAACTTGAGTTTCGATAGGAGACACCATAAACCCTTGTCTATTCAATCCCAAGTGTTTGTTCCACAAAAACACTTGGGTAATAGATTCTTGGAATTATTTCTAATAAGAATTTAAACGTTGAAAAATATTGTGTTTTTTATATTCACGTATTATAACTGTTAGAAATATTCTTTGCATTGATCTCAGTCATAAGCTCACTTAGTTTAACTTAATTATTATTACTCGGTGTGCTAAGGGAACAACAGAAGCCATTCACATACCCCCTTCTCCTCACGTGGCATATTTCCACCCTAAGGGTGTGTATTGCTACTATCACCCGCACTTAATCTTAAGTGTAACGAAAACCACCCTTATATCCGTTAAATAAAGGTAGAGTCAGGCTCGTTACTCGAACAAAAACAAGCGCTTCTTGGGAGGCAACCCATGTTTTTAATTGTTTGATGTTTTTACTTTATTTGTTTGTTTGTGTCATATATGCTTAATCATAATTGTTTAATTTTCATGTTTCGAATAATTTGTGAAAATGCTTTATTTTGTCTTTAACCTCGTCTTAATTGCATATAAAGGTATTTTACAAAAAGATAAGTGTAGGGAATATCATATTTGTTTATAAGAACGAATTCGAACATGAAAGTTAACAATTAATGATTAGCATATATTTATGTGTTTGTTTAGAGTCAAATGCTTGTATCGAGTCACAATGAATGTTCTGCAGTTTTTCCAGGTCATGGTTTACCACCTGACGGCGTCAGGCACTGTAGCAGCACAGTTTTCTTCGATTTTGTTTTTCTGCTGGAACTTAAATTTTTTTGAAAAATTTTCAGAATTTTAAAATTTTCAGGAATCTGTAAACATTTATTTTACAAAGCATTATATCTTACTTTGCTTTCTAGGAATTAGTTTTTATATATATAGTGTTTACCGCCGATTTTATGCGAGGTTTTGTGTTTCGTTTTCTTAGTGAATTACAGGTTATATTGGACAAGAAGATGAAAGTATACATTGGAAGTGAAGCTTATCAAGTTTGTTTTCTTGGAGGAAGATTTAACCATGTTTTCATATTGTCCATGCCGAGCAAATCAGGGGATTACTAGTTTCTTTCTCTATTTTATTTTCCCGTTATCATAACTTTGATACTTTTCAAGAACATTGGGGACAATGTCCAATTTAAGTGTAGGGAGGGTAAAATGGGATACCTTAGAAACTATAACTTCGCTTGATATTTGTTTTGTTTTAGAGTAAATGTGTAATAAAATAAAGAAAGATACTTGTTAAGGCAATTTTAGCGCCAAATTTAAATTTTTTTACAACATATAATTTTAGTTTTAATAAGCGTCCCATGGATAGGAATTATATAGCTAGCACAAAAACTATTCCACTCAAAAATTTCCTCCCCAAAAATGTGAGGTTCGCCTTTAGATCTTTAGGAAAAGGCATTCACCTTTAATGCTTATGAGTGTACCGGTATTATATAGATTCTACAACTTGCGTTTTTGATGCATCTCGAGATCGCTAGTGAGACTACATTCGTATAGTTAGGATTTACTAAATGATAAGAGGCATTAGGATAACCCTTGTTTTAAACCCGTTTTATAAATTACTTGACCGATGTAGCCACGATACTTGACCATTAAAGTCAAGTAATTCTCCCACACCTTTGCGATGTGCTCATTTTTAGTACACGATACCCCTAGTACACCCCTCAGAGCCTATCCTTTTCGCGGTTCTCGTGATATTTCGGTGGATTCTGAAATATTAATGAAGAACATTGTTTACAATCCACCCCCAAATGTACAACCCAAATCGCCTTAGCCTTCCTTGTATGCACTCATTTTTAGTGCATTATTGTTACAACATTTATGTTAAACCCTTTGTTAATTATCTAATTGGTTACATAGTTGCTAAGCCGAGTCATATCTTGTAAATACAATTTTGGGATGATTGGGACTCATGGGTAAAGTACTAGTTGTTATGGAGTAATGGGGAAGAACTATTACCCCCATATGTGCCTTATTGTTTAAAGTACTCAAAGTGATTTAATTTTCTTAATTCGGGTCATTAGTTAGTTATGTGTAAAGTATGTAAAAGTTCAAGCGTAGGGAGGTTTCAAGTAATCCCTTTGATGTATTATTTAGGATGGTAGGGGAAGAATGTATGAAAAAAAAATATAAAAAAAAAAAAAAAATAAAAAAAAATAAAATAAAATAAAAAAAGGAAAAAAAATGAAAAAAAGAAGAAAAAAAAGGTAGAAAAAGAAAAGAGAAAAAACGTACAGACTACCATCCCGTCTTTTATTTTTGTTTAAGTCAAAATAGTGTCATGAAACATAAAAAAAGGGTTAGTAGTTAGTGAGTCAAGTTGAGTCAAGTCTTGGCTTAGCAACGCTTCATTGTACATGTAAGTAACTAAGATGACTGAATTGCCACCAGTAAATTTCCCTTATCCAACAAAACCGTATTTTCCATACCCTTACACCTAACGTTACAACCCTTGAAAAGCCCTCTTTGATAGTTTATGCTATGTGCTTACGCCAAAGTGGCGGAGGTTTGATCCTTTCCCAAGCCTATGGTAATCTATGTGCTATGACAGGTAGAGAGTGTTATATTTTCCCGTTTTCATTCATGTTATATAACTTTATACACCCGAGAGATGTGAGAATCCAAACACTTTATGTGAGGTGCTAGTATATAATTTTCGTGCTTATTTTGACTAACTTGGAACGATCATATGTTGTAATTACTTTTATATTAATGTTAAATGACCACAAACTTGTAAATTGATTAGTGTAAAAGCTTATTTGCTTGAGGACAAGCAAATCCCAAGTGTAGGGATATTTGATAAGGATTTATTTGGTACATTTTTAAGGGGTCATTTAAGCCCAAAATCGTATAAATATGATCAAATATTGCCCTAAATCGTTTCTTTTTGTATTTTAGGTACTTGGGACGAGAAACCTGGAAATCGGCACTTTTTGGACGTATTTGTACGAAAAAGTGAAGAAAACAACGAAGTCGCGAAAAAACCTGTCAGACTTGGAGATCTGACGGCGTCACAGGCTACAACGTGACGCCGTCCCTTGTTTATGAAGCTGGATTTTTGGTTCAAGTTTATCAAGTGACACTTCAGAGGAATTTGAAGATTCTACAACCTGACGCCGTCAGGTATAAATTGGAGATGGGAGCCACGTTTTAAGCTAACAAGAGACGGCCCAGAAGAATTAACAAGTGACGGCCTCAAGGTATTCCTGACACCGTCATAACGGCGACTTGCACAAGATGAAACCCAAAACACGGCGAGCTGACGACGTCACGACCTATAAGGTAACGCCGTCAGAGTTGTAAAACTATATATACTTTCGCAATTTTTCATTGTAATGTGTAAAACTTTGGAGGACAAAACCCTAGACGATTTTCACAGCTTTTGTAGGGCTTTTTCAGCCTTTTTCATCAATGTTCAATTGAAGATAAGTTAGTCGTTTAATCATTCAATATGTCTATGTGTTGTTTGATTACTTGTTTATCGTTTCTTTGCTTTAACATGTTAGCTTAAGTTTATTTGTGTTTGCTTAGATCTAGTGAAACCTAGTTATTGAATATTGATTTTTTCTCTCTTGCTTAGTTGATTGCCTCGCGTTAGGCTAAGAAAACTGGCTGACCTCTTATATGTAACTAGCTTGAACGTCTTAGAAAACGCAACCGTAGAGTGCACTATTAGTTTTTCTCGTTGTATTTATTGCGTGAATTGCGGCTTGTAGATATTATAAAACTTAATAGACTTTAAGTGATTTAGGGGAGACTAAGATTCATAGAGTTGGGGACTTCGACACCTCCCCACGACCAATATTAAGGAATATAGCGCTTCAACTAAAACAAGGACGTGACAATTCAACAAATCAGTAGGAGATAACTAAGGAGTAATTAATTCAAAGTGAACACGTTTTTCCTATCATAAGAGTTACCACCAATTTACTTTTCTTTGTTATTAGTTTTAATTTAGTTTTATAATAAGTTTTTGGGTTAGTTGATTAACAACTGTTGTTCCCGTTACACAATTAGAATTAACTACAAATTTAACCTAATCATGTTCCATGACTGAATAATGTGTTGATTAACAAAGCAAAATAAGTAAAACATAAAAGATAAAATACAAGAGTTTTTCAACGTTTGAATTCTTATTAGAAGTTAATTAAAAGAATCTATACCCAAGTGTTCGCGGAATAAACACTTGGGATTGAAACGACAAAGTATGGTATGTTCTCCTCACTAAACTTAAGCTATGCTTAAGTGGCAACTATGAATGAACCACTGAGCTATCTCAGAGACTAGGTTGCTCTTTGGGGGAGAAAAGTGGTTAAGGCATTCGTCAATCACCACCTTTGACTAAGGGAGAACAGGGTCCTATATCCTCAGTAGAGCAGCACTACTCTGCTAAGAAGGGGACCCCCTCTCACATCCCGTTTACGGCTTTGGCAAATCATAGTCAGAGTCTCAGGGAGGACTGGTCCCTAAATCTTCATCAAGGCAGCACAACCTTGGTGGAAAGGGGGACCTCAACATTCCACATCCTGCTTACGGCTCTGGTCAATCACAACCAGGGTCTCAGGGAGTAACGGTCCCTATATCTTCGTCAGGGCAGTACAACCCTGATGGAAAAGGGGACCTCAACACCTCATTACCTAGTGATGGTACTGGAGAAAACCCACCAGTCCCTGAAGGCACCCAAGGGGACAAAGACTCAGGGGGCATGCAACCACCTGCTGATATGGAACCTACACCCCCCATAGCAAATCGAGTCTCTCGGGAACTGGCCCTAAGGACCAGGCAGATAAAACCAAGTCTGCCGGAATAGAGGGGTCAGGACCTGGCCACAACGAAGGCGAGCCCTTGATGCGTATGCGTGTCGTTGCGGTTTAGCAGTATTAATGCCTACTCAAGTTTTAAATTTATATTTAGCCGACTTATCAATAACACACACACTTAACGAGTAGTGTACCCGGTCAGTATGAATATAATGGTAAGTAGAGTGTCGATCACTAAGAGTGGAACGTATTATCTAGTTATTCTAATCAGTATTTTAATATATTAAGTTAGCTATACAATCTATTCTAACGCAAGGGGGTTCAGCCTGAGAGACTGGCACGATTTGGTTGCAATTAAATAATAAACTAAACCAATAGGCACGAATCAGCAAGTAGCACACACGTACACAGATAAATACTTGAGACAATAAGAGGGCTGTCCTTATGATAAGTAGTTTGTCACTTGTTTTATTGCTAGTGTTATATGAAGTGTATAGTTCGATGCAACGCACCGAGATTAAGTCCTTTCTCATTGGTTCTAATCTTATCGGCGAGTAAACCCTTAATGATTACTTATGACTATCCCGTTTATCTTTCTCCTACTTTTCTACAGACCATAGAATGCATAGGCGATCTAATAAACAGGCGAGGGCAGAGGCATGGCGACCCGATCAACGCTCAGCTAGACACAGAGGTTATCAATGCACTAATAAAAGTCACCAATGACATCAACATATAAACTTTAATTAATGAGAAAGCAGTTTTAAGGGAGTGCAATCTTTCCGTTGTCACATTACACAAGCCACCAATCTTGATGAATTAAAGTTTACTAACACAATAAAACAAAACTACTTAATGAATTAAACACATGCAGCACCTTCTTACAGCTCTTGTATCTTTGATTTGGGTGTGTCTTGTGCTGCTGCCTTGACTGAATTCGTCCTAGGTTTCTGGTCTTCGGTCTTCGGATATAATATGTGTCACACGAAATTCGTCTGGTCTTGGGGTATTTATAGTTTCTGTCTGAGGGTAAGATGCGGCGCATCTAGTAAGTAGATGCGGCGCATTTACTTAACTTCGCGTGGGGTCCAAGATTATAATATTCAGGAATATTCGTACACCGCCAGAAGATGCGGCGTAACTCCATAATAGGATGCGGCGCATGTCCTCTTGTATCTTGGATCGTATCTGGTGAAATATTGATAGTGATGCGGCGCATGTCATAAGTGAGATGCGGTGCATCTGGAGCAGAATAGTCTTGATCTTGTACATTTCGGTAGACTCTTAACTTCTTGCATGTTTTGCTCCATAATTAGTCCAAAATCGCCAAGTTTCACCAAATGCTTGTTTTCAACTGAGAATTACAAAAGTAAACGATTAAGTATCAATCCTCATACATAATATAATAAAACAAGTCAAATTAATAGGATAAATGATAGTAATAAAATGTACTTATTTGAGTTCATCAAATATCCGCCCTCTTTTGAGGGGGAGTCGAATACACACCTGGTTCCAACTCTTGCAGATCTCCAGATGCTGACTACGATACTTAAGATTGCTCAAATCCCTAATCTCAATAAATCAAAGGTTTGGTTGGATAAAGAATAATAAAGGGCATGGATAATATTTGGGATATAAATTGGTGTAAAACGAAAAAAAATAAACAAAACAAATAAATTAAAATCCTAAGTGTGGTTAATCACTATCCCAACCATCCCATGAATAAGACTCATATCATTGAATAACTCACGCTTTAACACTTGAAACACACGCTTTAGGTAGACACGAATTATACTCAACAAGATCTTAATCAAAGAATAAACCTTAGTTGACGTTCCCATAACTGCCAACTCCCATTCAATCCATAAATATATAAAAACTAGTGGTGATATCGACCACTTACATAACTTTACATCGTTGGTTAAAACAAACATCCAACTTTCTTCTTTTTTTCTTTTTCTTTTCTCATTTTTTCGATTTTTTTTTTTTTTTTTTTTTTTTTTTTTTTTTTTTTTTTTTTTTTTTTTTTTAACATAAACATAGATGTGTAAAATTTTACCACATCACTATAACAATAAATCTGGATAATTTTTCCATACTTTTCATGACTTCAGAAATAACGGTAATAGTGAAAGTAGTAAACACACGAAAAAATAAACTCAAAGATATACAATATTTACTTTCACTCCAATTGCATTGTGCAATTTCCCGACCTAACCATAGATAATGAATTACGCACGCGAACACAGGTAATGTAAGGAAACACACTTTGCCTATAGCAATTAACCAACCACGGACTTTAATCTACAGGGTAGGCTAAGGTGTAAGGTGTAACGAAACATTATAACAAAGGTGTAAGAAACGAAAGGAATGGCTCTGAGTGTTTTTCTAGGGGTATCTTACTCTAAAAATGAGAGTAACAAAAGGGTTATACGGGGGTTAACTAACCAGTGTAGTTAGTTAATATCACATAACATATAAGGCTATTTGGGTGTAATCCTAGAAATTTACCAATTTAGACAAGTCATTCCAATTATATAAATAATACTTATTATGGTGGTCTCGAATAGTATACAAGCCAAGTTCTAAAGTTTACAAGTCACCGGCACACTCATAGATTTGTGAATTTTGAAAAATCATAATTTTTGAAAATAACGTCATGTGTGCAGCTATGCAACTTAGACTTTAAACAAAAACATGCTAAAAAATTTTAAATTTTGATATATTAAGCACATTTTAAGCATATTTTGAAAAGTTTTGGACAAGTAAGTGTTAAGTGTTCTAATTCTCCAATCCCCCACTTAAGTTAAACAACGTCCTCGTTGTTTGTATAAAAGGTTAAAAACTGGAAAATAAAAGAATTAGAACAGAAAAACTCCCCTGAGATTTGCTCGGTATGATCCTCCATTTGTATAAGAGCAAAAATCATCTTTCTTGTGGATTAGAACGTTTAAGCTTCATATTCGATGTATCCACAGGAAATGCAGGAATCTATAATACCACCAAGGCTTCAAAACACACCTAAGATAAGAAAGGTTCAAACTTGCATAACACATTAGTAGTTAGGTAAAAATAAAACATAAAAATTAAAAATGAAAATCATCAGGTCAGTCGATGCGCCGTATCTTATGGAAGAAGATACGCCGTATCGAGCCTGGAATAAATACGGATCAGAATAAAAGATGCGTCGCATCCTTAACCAGGGATGCGCCGCATTAAAATAAACTGATAAAAAGTTTTAAATTCGAAAAGTAAAAATGCAGAAAAGTAAAGATATGACCATTGCAGGAGATGCGTCGCATCTCAGGATTGAGATGCGCCGTATCCTCTGCGGCCTGACTGACTCGACACAAATAGAAAATTAAAAGATAAATCCGGGTTGTCTCCCGGTAAGCACTTGTCTTTATTCCAGAGTCTTCAAGTTAGACTCACGTTCAGCTCTTTAATATCGATACTTCAGTTGGTAAACATATAAGTAGTGTGTGCATTAGGCAGTTGCTCCATAACTTCATCAGGTCAGTCGATGCGCCGTATCTTATAGGGGAAGATACGCCGTATCGAGCCTGGAATAAATACGAAATAAGATAAAATAAAGGATAGGATGCGTCGCATCTGTTTTACTAGATGCGGCGCATGTATTTACCAAACAGACTGTTGGCAGTCTGTTGTAATATGGCTCATTTCACCGTTTATCTCTCACGTCCTCTCGTACTCTCATGCTGAACTTAATGCCAGTCTTCAACAGATATAACAAGAAACATAAACTGTAGGCTGGTCGGGAGTCACGTCATCTGATTGGGCTCCTGAAGTACTAGCTTCGTCAGTCCTGCGGCGAACCCTGCGCTCGTATGTGGTCATCCCTCTGACATAAGCACCATCTGGAAGGTGGTGGCTGACCCCATGAAGAGCCATCACCCTACTGACACCGTCGACTAACCAGCTCGTATCTCTCCTCACTCCAGCAAGCTCAACTCTCTGTGCCTCGAGACCCTCTCTCAATGACCTAACCTCAAGCTCCATTCTCTCGACTCTCTGTCCAATAGTGCGGGGAGCTGGTGGTGCTGGTGCATGTACTTCCTCCTGAGCGGGAGCAGCAGCTGGGGCTGCCTGAGCATCCCCCTGCTCCGGCTCAGCAGGCCTAGATGGTCCTAATGGTGCCCAGAAGTATCGACCCATCACCTCCTCGCATATCCCAAGCCTAGTCGCAAGGTAATCTGCATCCATACTAGGTAATCTAGCCACATCAATCGGGAGATCAGCGGGAATCTCATCACCTAATACCCCAAAGTGCCTAGCAAGACGAGAGACAAAATGACCTCCAGTCATTTGGCTCCTACCATCTCTTCCCGGAGCAACCCTGTGTAAATAATGTGCTAAGAAGTGAGGGATGTTCACCACAGCTCCCTCGTCCATGCTCTGTAAGAGAAAAAGATCCAAAGTAGTCACTTTCTCAGGGGATTGTCCCCTCCCGACAATAGTCAGGGCTATCAAACGATGACAAAGCCTCCTCAATGGCTCCCTAATCAATGTGTATGAAGGAGTGGTGGTGGCTGAATCACCCCCAGATGAAATCTCAACCCAATAATCTCCTAACTCCCCACGATCCGAAACAACCCTAAGACTGTCAGCCCAGTAATCAGCAAAACCTGGGGATGCCATCTCTGCTGTAGTGTGCAATCCGAGAGCTAGTATGAACTGTCCCATAGACATCCTTCGCTCAAATCCACCCAATCTGAATACCAAAGTGTCAAATGTGTCAAGACCCAGATCAGTCTCCCTGTAGTGTATAGTGCAGAAAAACTCCAACATCAAAACCTTTATCAACGGTTCCTCAATCCTAAACAACCTTTCCCAGGCGTAAGACCTGAATAAAACCTGCCCCTCCCCATCTTTGTGTATCATCTCCAATCTAGCTCGTAATTCCTCAGCAGCGTTACCCTCATCAATATTCCTGATGCTATCAAAATCCAAAATTGGAACACTGAATACCTTCCTCTGATAAAACTTTCTAAGTCTAGTCATATAATCATCAACGGCGCCCTGTGTTAGTCCCATTGTTTCAAAACGAATCCATGGGTGTCTACGGGCGGCAACTGGTAACGCCATCTGCAATAAATTTTCAAAGTTAATAAGCAGTCTGCAAGAAAGGTAGATGCGGCGCATCTGATTTAATCAGTGCGGCGTATCTGCACGAAATATAAGAGATGCGGAGCAAGAGATGAGATACGGCGTATGTAAATGCGTCGTATCTAGATTAAGCAATACGGCGTATCTAGAATTTTATTAATTTGGAAAAGGTCGTTACGCCGCATCAATTAACCTAGATGCGCCGCATCTAAAAGCATATCAGTATAAATAAAGGGGATCAGGCAGACTTTTCAAGAATCTGTATCCGTGACGTAAACTACCACTAAATATCACAGTATCATATACCTCTTATATCAGTTCTAATAGCTCAATTTCCCACTACTAATCCATTTCCCACCAAATATTCAAAATCGAATAACAAACCCCAAATTTTCGTTCAAATCAAATTAGGCCAGAAATTCGATTATTTACGCAAGTTAGATACGGGGGAGATCATCTAATACAAGTCCTAATCATACCTCTATATCATTTAAGCACAAATCAATTTAATCATATAAACCCTAATTTTCGTATTAACCAAGATTAAATCGAAATTGAGTAATTACCTTAATTTTATGATTAGGAGAAAGATTATAGATCGGATTAAAGGTGGATTCAGGAAAAATGATCGGAATTAGAGTATAGTTTTACTGTGTGTGATTTCTTAACTGTGTGAGTTTTTGCGGTAAAGATTTTAGATCCGGCGCATTCCCGTCGTATTTATAGGGCAAAAAGATGCGCCGTATTGGAAAATTGGATGCGTCGTATCTATTTAATCTCGTTGACTACTCAATGAGTCTTAGATGGTCAGAGATACGGCGCTTTGGATATTTAGATCCGCCGTATCGCTATGTTAGTGAACGAAATTTAAATTAGGAACGTACCTTGGCCTCCGCAACACGATTCTTTATACATCAAATTGGGGTTAAACGGTCATACCATATGATGTAATTTAATTCAAAATAAGAGCAATAGGCATAAACGTTTTATTAATGATTGTAATCTTATTGTTTAGTGGATAAGGATTTATTCCGAGGTTAGGAACAAATATCGTTTTAAAGCGTACAAAATTAAGATTACAATTTGAATCAGATGTATAATATGGATAATAAAATTGAGATTATATTGTAGAGAACTTCCCTTTGGGCTGGTTGAATAATCGAAGAGGTTACGTTTGATCACTCCAGCTAGCTTCTCTTGGTTTGGTTCAGAATGTAATCTATCATGGTGATGCTTGAATCATCCTTTATCCTGAAAATAAACAACTTGCACACGAGAGTAGCGGACCGATCAAAGTAAATATCAAAAATCAACTATATTTACCAAATTATATTCGTCGTATTAACAAAAGTTAATGCGTCGTATTTTCGTTACGTTTCAAAATATAAGATTTTTGATTCAGAAGATACGCCGTATCGACAGAGATCGATGCGCCGTATCTGTTTAATAATTCGAAAACTGTTTTTAATTAAAATAATAGATACGCCGTATCTGCTAAAGCAGATGCGTCGTATGGCGTTATCGTTTAGAAAATTTTTTTTATCAAAAACAGATACGCCGTATCTTGGGGAAAAGATGCGTCGTATCACTTTATCGCTTAGAAAAAAATTTCTTATTAAAAACAGATACGCCGTGTCTTGGGGAAAAGATGCGTCGTATCGAATTAATTAAACGCGTTGTATTTTATAAAAATTAAACGCAATACGCCGTATCTGAGAAATCGGATGCGCCGTATCGTTTGATTTAGCTCAGTACAACGATAGCAGAACACAAAAAAATACGAAAAATAAAAACAAATAAAACACACGAAAATAAACACAAACAAAAGCAAACAAATAACACACAAAAACAGAAAATATGCAAAATAATACAATGAATGCAAATTAAACTAATACACAACAAAATTAGCGGTTAGAAAAAAAAATTAAAAACCTAATTAAAATACTAATCAAATTAACAGATAATAACAATTCACTCCCCGGCAACGGCGCCAAAAACTTGATGCGTATGCGTGTCGTTGCGGTTTAGCAGTATTAATGCCTACTCAAGTTTTAAATTTATATTTAGCCGACTTATCAATAACACACACACTTAACGAGCAGTGTACCCGGTCAGTATGAATATAATGGTAAGTAGAGTGTCGATCACTAAGAGTGGAACGTATTATCTAGTTATTCTAATCAGTATTTTAATATATTAAGTTAGCTATACAATCTATTCTAACGCAAGGGGGTTCAGCCTGAGAGACTGGCACGATTTGGTTGCAATTAAATAATAAACTAAACCAATAGGCATGAATCAGCAAGTAGCACACACGTACACAGATAAATACTTGAGACAATAAGAGGGTTGTCCTTATGATAAGTAGTTTGTCACTTGTTTTATTGCTAGTGTTATATGAAGTGTATAGTTCGATGCAACGCACCGAGATTAAGTCCTTTCTCGTTGGTTCTAATCTTATCGGCGAGTAAACCCTTAATGATTACTTATGACTATCCCGTTTATCTTTCTCCTACTTTTCTACAGACCATAGAATGCATAGGCGATCTAATAAACAGGCGAGGGCAGAGGCATGGCGACCCGATCAACGCTCAGCTAGACACAGAGGTTATCAATGCACTAATAAAAGTCACCAATGACATCAACATATAAACTTTAATTAATGAGAAAGCAGTTTTAAGGGAGTGCAATCTTTTCGTTGTCACATTACACAAGCCACCAATCTTGATGAATTAAAGTTTACTAACACAATAAAACAAAACTACTTAATGAATTAAACACATGCAGCACCTTCTTACAGCTCTTGTATCTTTGATTTGGGTGTGTCTTGTGCTGCTGCCTTGACTGAATTCGTCCTAGGTTTCTGGTCTTCGGTCTTCGGATATAATATGTGTCACACGAAATTCGTCTGGTCTTGGGGTATTTATAGTTTCTGTCTGAGGGTAAGATGCGGCGCATCTAGTAAGTAGATGCGGCGCATTTACTTAACTTCGCGTGGGGTCCAAGATTATAATATTCAGGAATATTCGTACACCGCCAGAAGATGCGGCGTAACTCCATAATAGGATGCGGCGCATGTCCTCTTGTATCTTGGATCGTATCTGGTGAAATATTGATAGTGATGCGGCGCATGTCATAAGTGAGATGCGGCGCATCTGGAGCAGAATAGTCTTGATCTTGTACATTTCGGTAGACTCTTAACTTCTTGCATGTTTTGCTCCATAATTAGTCCAAAATCGCCAAGTTTCACCAAATGCTTGTTTTCAACTGAGAATTACAAAAGTAAACGATTAAGTATCAATCCTCATACATAATATAATAAAACAAGTCAAATTAATAGGATAAATGATAGTAATAATATGTACTTATTTGAGTTCATTAGCCCTCTTTTGAGGGGGAGTCGGATACACACCTGGTTCCAACTCTTGCAGATCTCCAGATGCTGATTAATGAAGAGTCAGAAGATGAGATGGTTGATTATGGAGATGACGAAATTTTTGCTGCTGGGGATGACATGGAGACTGAGACTTACAACTCTCCTCAGCACACTGAACAGCCAACATTATCTCCTCCTCCTGAGGAACAAGAGTCCCAACATCACAACCCTACATCATCATCATCATCATCATCATCATCAGGCGAATCATCAGGCAACTCCACAGACTCTGCTCCTGCAACTCCTGAATATCTGCAAAAGTATGACAATGTTCTGCTTCTTACTGAAAGGCAGTTAGTCAAGTTCCTCCGCAAGTCAAACACTGCCCTCTTCAATGAGATAACAAAGGAACAATGGGATAAACATACTGATGCAACAGCCTCTTATGCTGACTTTAGGGCTGCTGTTGAAGGCTCTCAAGGTAAGCTTCACCTGGTCACTACCTTCACTGATAAACAAATCAGTGACCTAAGGACCACTATTGAGCAACTGGGCTTTGAACAAGACACACAATTTCACAATGTGCTGCAGACTCTCAGTGCAATTCAGGAAGAGTTTAAAGACGACCCTGCTCTCCTTACCAAGCTGACTGAGTTCATAGATACTCAGGAGACCACCTTCTCCAACATTACTGAGCTTCTCAAGCTCCTCAAAGAGGTGGATCTTGCACCTCTAAGGTCTCAGCAAGACGCCATTCAAAAGCCAGTATCTGATACCCAGGGATACCTGAAGGAAATTTCATCAGCCTTTGACCAGCTCTCCACTAAACATAATGAGCTGGTCAGTCATTACACCACCAAGGTAACTGAACTCTCAGAAGCTCAAGTCTCCATGGCCGCTGACATATCAACCCTGAAGAACGAAACCACTGACATCAAGAATATGGTCTCCACAATCCTGTCAGTTCTTCAGACTTCTCAAGTTCCCCCAACTCCTCAGTCAACAGATGCTTACGCTGAAGCTCCAGCATCTATTGAGGGGGAGAAACCTAAAGATTCAGTACCTGAACCCAGTATCACTGAAGCAGTTCCTCTAC
The DNA here is from genome assembly GCA_021014915.2 of Artemisia tridentata subsp. tridentata. Lineage (NCBI taxonomy): Eukaryota > Viridiplantae > Streptophyta > Magnoliopsida > Asterales > Asteraceae > Artemisia > Artemisia tridentata. The sequence goes on from CP139503.1 coordinate 4,790,485, forward strand.
AGAGTTTCATGCCAGGAACCTCAACTTCCTCAGCTCTTGTTGTTGTGACTACCACTCCCATTCCAACTGAAGCTACAACAACAACAGAGTTCCCTGAAGCCTCCTTCAGTACACCCCCTCCCAATGACAAAGGGAAGGGAATTATGACTGAAGACTCTCCTCCAAAACTAGTAAAGGCACCAAGAGAAGTGCGTCCTGACCCAGATGCACTCTTGGAAATCATCTTAGATGATGGGAGAAAATTCAAGGGCACCAAAGAAGAAGTGGCTGCTATTCTGGATGAAAAGGAAAGGCTCAAGACTGAAAGCCTCAGTAGGCCAGTAATTGCTGAAGTGGCCAAGGAAGTCATCAGGAAAACTGAAGAGGTTATCAAGGGGGAACAATTCCTCAAACTTCAGGCTGACCGAATCAAAGAACAAAATCTTAAGGTCAAGCTCAATACTGAATGGAAGAGGAAAACTATTAGAAGTACCTGTGGTACATGACGAAGACAAAGGGTGAAGGTCCCATAACTGACATGACCATTCATGCCAACACTGATCTCATAGCCATCACTGTTCATAGAGATCCAAGGAAGTCTGAGAATAACAAACCATTCAAGTTCTCAGAATATGGGATTAAGGAATGGGACATGATGGGGCCCATCCTGAGGAAGAAGCAGAACAGGTGCGTTCCTGACCTTCTGGCTGCCCTGAACAACAAATATGAGGAACTAGAAAGGGTGGCCAAGAGCTTGGAATAGACCATGAGAAGGAACTTGCTTCTCACGGACTTACAATCCCTGAACCTACTCAGAAGACTGGAAAAAAGAGGAAAGCTATAGGCCAAGAACCTGAACAATTCATAGCTGCCCTTCACTGCAACAGGATTCCTCCTGAAGGGGTCAAGTTCGTTCCCAACAAAGTAATCAAGCTTCCTGAGTATGGTATCTTCTTCGTCGATGAGTTTGGCCAACAGGCCTTTCAAAGAGTCAGTGATATAAACCTGGTGGAAACAACAACTCTTCTTGCATACAAGCTGATGGCACTTCATGTGAAGAGCCCTGAAAATGAAGAGTTCATAAGGCTGATGGAAAAGATGATGAATGAAAGACCCGACAAGGAGAAGTTGCTGTCTAAGAAGGCTAAGTTGGAACTCATGGGAATTATGGAAGCCTGAGTACATATCCCTGAGTATTATGTTTAGACTATAGGACTGATGTAATGAAATGAATAAAATGATGGCCCACGTTTTGTTATATCATTGTTCTTTAATAGCTTTCTAATATATTCAGTGTAAGAAGAAGCCCCATTAGCTCACTTACACTGATCAAAACACTTAGGCATAATTTATATCCAAATAGGGGGAGATTGTTGGGTCCATTCAGTAACCAAGCGTCCTGAAAACAAAGATTTGAATAAAAATTAGCCCAAGTGTTAAACAACCTTAAATGCTCTCAGGTCACTGAGTGAACAGTCACTCAGTGAGTTATCTTCAGGATGCTTAGGACGAGTCCAAGAAGAAGGATTCACCATTCAGTGAGGCGAAACTCCCTGAGTGTCACTTAAGCCAAAGAAGAAGATAATGGGTTCAGTGAGTGATGACAATAACTCACCGAACCCCAGTCTCCTCAACAACTATAAAGAATGAAGATGAAGACTGAAGACCAAGACTGAAGAACCTGAAGTCTGAAAGAAAGGCGGGACAAGGCGGGAAGAGTTTGAAAAGATAAGGAGAAGTCCTTATCAGGCCAAAGTCAAACTTTCCCAGAAAGGCTTGAGAACAAGAGCAGTGTCATCACTATTACTCAGAAAGCATATTTGTCTTATACCCAAAATAGGTTCTTGTAACAGGGACAAAATACATCAGTATTTTGTCCTGATTAGTTAGGCCATTCTTTTTGTTTTTATAGTCACGGGTGCTCTTTTATACTTGTGTATAAATAGGTCATAAGGAAAAAAGTGGACAAGTATCCATTTGCCACTTTACCAAGTTTCTACCTACTGTTGCAAGTTCATACAGATAGTTATAAGTTTTGACTTTTACAAAGTCAATTACTGTCATTATACATGAAAATTGACTATTGAATAGTCAATTTACCAGCTTGCGTTTTTACTTGGATAATGTTTCTGTATTTTGACAAAGAGCAATGAAGAATCAACAATGGATGAACAACACCAGAGAAAGTTTATGTTCATACTTGAAAGTAGTGTATGTTCATCCATCATTGATACTTCTTCCATCTTTGATAGTTGGATTTGTCTTACTTGAATATGTGTTTGTGAGTTGGATAATGTTTTTCTATTTTGACAAAGACCAGTGAAGAATCCTAAATGGATGAGCAACACCAGATCAATTTTATGTTGATACATCCATCTTTGATCATTTTAGTATGATGTGTTTTGCATTGGATAATGTTTGTGTGGCTAACCTACTAATAAACCAATAAAGGCAGTCTTAATACAAATAAACCTTAAAAATGTTTATTTATATTTTACGATCTTCTAATATTTTGTCGATAACAAACGTAAAATCATTTTAATGAGATATATAAAATACGTAACGCTTTGAGCCAAAAGTTTACTAACTCATTTCATTAAACAAATAAACCTTAAACATATTTAGTTAACAAGTTTACATAAAACCAAAACCATTTTATAAAAACACTTAAGCAACTTAGTTACTTACATTTTATAAAATAATGTTACTTGTGAAAATAAACTAGGAAAGACTTGGACTATCCATGACCCAAAACCAAGTCCATAACCCATAACCCATGGAGCTTGATCCATAACCTATGACCCATTGCATGACATCATGCATGACATCAAAATGGGTAAAACCCATGATCCATGACCCAAAGTCCATAACCCATAATCCAAAATCCATAACCCATGACCCAAGATGTCCTTGACATCATGCATGACATCACATGAACCATGGATCATAACCCATAACCCAAAACCCGAAAATGTAACCCAAAATCCGAACTGTTGATACCAGATGGTCGGATCCCTGAGGGAAGGGATCTGGTGGAACCGGGTGAACAGTGCTCACATTTGCCTATAAAGAGTGAGCCATTTCTCTCTTATCCCTCACCCTTTTTAGACATATCTTCTCTCTATGCTCTAAACTCTCTAACCTCAGATCCAAGGATCTTTCTATGTAGTTTTTCATTGTGATTCTCTGGGTTCCTTCTAAAAGGCGAGATCACAAACTCTCAAAGACTTGCTAGCTCGTGACATGAGTTGCTAGGATTCTTCTCTTCCAAGATCACAGAAGTGCATCTTGTTCTTTCTTCTTCTCAAAGGGTGTTGTAGATATGTTGAGTCGTTAGGTGTAAAAGGACGTTGGTTCCTTTAGTTGTGTTGGTTTGGTCCGCCGTGCTAAGGACTCGGTATCTAGCCTTGTACCGGATAAAGTGTAGGCGACGAAGGTTTGACTCTACCTCATGGAAGAGCTCGGTATTTAGCTTTATACCAGATAAAGTGTAAGCGACGTTGTGAAGGCTTCTCCGCCGGTGAAAGGAGTTAGTCTTGTGTAGTGTTTACGAAACTCTCGAGTTGGGTACTCGGGGAGTGGAGTAGGGCAAGGAAGGTATCCTTGTAGCCGAATCACTTTAAATACTTGTGTTGTGGTTGTGTCTCGCTAACTCTATCTCTAAGTTTAGTTTATATGCTTTTATTACTATCAATATCCAACACGCCAAAACTAGATTGACATAAGTCGACCTACAAACTTTAAAACAAAGTTTTAATCGGTAAAACTATTCAACCCCCCTTCTAGTTTTCTACAGGCAGCACAGGAATAACATATTTAATAGTAGTCAACCTACTTTGAAGCTTCCTAAACACACAAAACAAACTACTGTACATGACTTCTACTTCCTAGAAAGGGTTCCAAAACACAAAAAACCAATGTCTTTCTAAAGCCACTAAATAAACCATAGGCAAACTAAAACGATGACTATCCAGGAGAATACACAGAAGTTCCTCAAACGGCAAACTTTCTCCTTCTCAAGAAGGAGATCAGCTAGGGATGCTTGGTGAGCAGCCTCTAGCTCGATTGCCCTGTCTCCCGCGTTGACAGCCTCCAATGTCTCAGCCATGAGGCTGGCTTGGCATTCTTGTAATGCCGCCTCATTCCAGTGAAAGTGCCTCCTCAAGTAGACGATCACCTCCCTTGCTCTTGGTGGCATTGGTGGATCGTACCACCCATTGATGGGACATCTTGATCCCTAAAAAGCAAAAATAAAGACATTGACGCTTAAACTAATAACTTGAAAATAAACTTTTAATCTAAAACAACCATTACACTTAAACCATGATTAAACTAAACGTGACATTTTATCTTAAAAACGCCCAACCATTAACGCACCTCAACAGGACAACCATAGTAATGCCTTCCGGCGTTCACATTGTTCCAACAGGTCCTTACGACCGCCCTTCTACCACATCCACAACGCACCATTATTAAGATTTGATCGGAAATATTTAGGATAAGATTTTATGAGAGAGAGGAGAGTTTAGGGATGAGTGGTGAAAAACTTTAGCTTTTATTAGCATACAGTTACTGTAGCAATCACATAAGACGCGTGGTACTTACTCACACGTTTATGCGAAATGACAATTATGCCCTATAGTGCTAAAAACAAAATTTAACGGAAAGGAATGACGTTGACCAGCGGATTACGGGTCAAAGGACGCAATCGGCTTCAAAAACTTGAAAAAGGGACTCACGGTGACGAAAAAGCTAAGTTTGGGGCCCCTGCGATGCTTTGAGAAAGTTTAGGGACCAATGGTGTATTTTTGTCTAAATTTTGTTATTATGAAATTAAAAAAGAAATAGGTTAATAATAAAAAAAGGGAAAAAAAAAAAAAAAAAAAAAAAAAAGGAAAGAGACAGAGAGAACCATTATAAGATGGCCCACAAAAAAATTGAATTGTCAGAAGGGCGGGGGAGGGTGGTTACCCTAGATTTGCTCATGCCCGAATTGTTGGGTATTAGTGAGCCTAATTTAAACTTTTCTTCAAACCAAACAAGTAACTTAAATTTAAACCCAGATACTAAGCCAGATACCCCTCTACCAAACGGACCCTTATATTTTAGGTCTTTATACTACTGCTTTTTTCGTAATTTATGCAACCAATTGTGTTTGTGCACAACTTTACAATTCCTTTATTTTTTTTCTATTTTTTTTTCATGTTCCTCTCAATTCTTTGTTTTCCCAAAGTTTCAAGATTTAGCCGCCACTGTTGCACCGCTCACAATTTTTTTATTTAAAAAAAATACAATAAAAATTGGTCAAAGATATTACTGTTATCCACCAAAGATTATCTGATTTGTTGTTTGTTTCGTTTTTACTACTTGTTTAAGCTTTTGCTTATGTTTCAAGATTTGTTTGATGCTTGATTACCGTGTATTATTAGGTGTCTTCTTCTACAAATTAATTATTGCTTCAATATTTTTAGTTTTCTATTACAATCCGAACTTTTGCGATTTTTCCACTCGAATTACCGAAAAGTATTAGCTATAAGATAAAAAGCCCAGACATGGTTTTTGGGTTTATGGTCTGCTAGGGTTCATAGGGTTTATGTATTCATCATTATAGATATTGGATCAATGATATATGATACGTATGGGGTTTCTATCATCTTGTTATTTGCGTGTGTTTGATCCACAGAGTATTAGTCAGCTGAAAGAGGTCGTTTACAAGTTCAAAAATAATTTATAAAGTGGAAAGACTATACAAACCTTAATACTAAAGTATCTTGGCAAGTATTGATCTCCCGAGTATCGTTTCGAAGGAGTGGTGAATTGAAATACGTTAGTCAAGTTTTGTTTGATGCTTGATTATCGAATATTTTTGGTTTTTATAAAAGATTTTAAAAGCTAAATTGATTAATAAAAGAAAACTATAAGCAAAACATTAATAAAGCGATCTAAAAAGATAATAATAAAGGATATGTTTGTCAAGTGAAGTGAAAAGATCATTAAGTTAGGGTTTTACGTGGTGAATTAATACCCGTTTTAAAAACTATTTTCTCACAACGTTGGTTTATTTTGACAATACATAATCTTTTAAAATACTTCGGTTTTAAAACAACGTATAATATAAATGAATATATTCTAATTTTAATGATTATAACATTTTTAGTTATAAACAATAATGCAATTAAATTCTAAAATAATACTTTTTAATAAAACCATTTTCAATAAGGGTTTCGAATATAAATAAATTAAAAATATTAATTATAAATTAAAAAAATTAACATTTAATCAATAAATAAATATAATTGTTATTAAATAAATACAATAACACGTCTATAACAAACATAATTAAAAAAGTTATCTAAAAAATAAATCAGCATATTAAATAACAAACAAAGTTCTCAACACTAGTTCTATAATTCCAGTGTCCGCTAGCGGACTGTCACAAGTTCTCAAATATTCTTGTGGGATACCAGTTCTGAAAACCGCTAATAAGAGAATATAATGAATTTACGTGAAAAGTCAAAAAAAAAATAAATCAAAATATAATCAAACTTAAATGTAACTAAAAACCGTCTAAACAAGCATCAATAAAACTACTCTAAATTACGCATTAAAACAAACATAATGATGAAACTAATAATAAAACTAATCATGCAAAATAATTAAAGAGATAAATGAAACAGGATTAGAAGTCACCAAGATCAAGAATGCGGACAATATGAACTCTAGAAAAACCGATAATACCTAATCTACAAGCTCAATACCCATAATCTCCTCTTGGTTGCTCCATAATCACCTTCAACTAATCTAATATATTTTTGTGGTTTTTGTTCATTTTTATAAGATAAAAATTACTAAGTTTATAAAGAAAATGATTTTTAAAGCTATTATTAACTAATAATGCATAAAGTTTAAAACTTTAATAGAAAAGCATGATAAAAATGAGATTCAAAACAAAAAAGATGCAAACTTTAAAAGTTTAAATGACTAAAATTGAAGACTTTTATGAAGAAACTTGAAACTTTATTGCTAAAACATAAAACTAGAAGATTGTTTTTAAAAGAAAAGTTTGCAAAAGTAAATATTAAGAAAGTAAATATAAAGATTAAGTGGGTAAAAAGAGATTAACTAAAATATTAAATTTAATGCTTGAATTTAACACAACATAAACATAAATTAATAATGATTAAAGACTTACTTAAACAAAGATCATTACAAAGTTTAAAAACTAAAACTAATTAATATCTAAACTAAAAAAAGAAAATAACAGAGAAATAAAAATGATAATCGATGGCCCCTCTCCTCTCTGCTGCTCTTGATATCTCTTTATTTTTTTTTAATTTTTTTTGGAAGGTGACTTTCAATTTTTTGGATTAGAGAGTCGTACCTGCCACAAAGACAGACTCTCATCCATCACATATCAGACTATGTTGTCTGAACCGGGCCCACGCTGGTATAGTGGGGATTGAACGGCTTCCGCCCGGAAACCGTACTGCCTCCACATGAGATTACTCGTCGGAATAACAGCCGGATGAAAACCAGGGCCGGCTCGGATTTGAATCTGCAACGCTGGTGTAGTGGGGATTGAACGGCTTCCGCCCGGAAACCGTACTGCCTCCACATGAGATTACTCGTCGGAATAACAGCCGGATGAAAACCAGGGCCGGCTCGGATTTGAATCTGCAACATTAATTGCTCACAGACTCTCCTCTTCATTGCCTCACCAACGAAACTTTGTGGCCCTCATGTGAAGACTTCCCAACCGGTCACCCAAGCCAATACTGCTCTCATACAAGCACACTTAACCGAATGAACGACTAACCGCTGAGCGACAAAGCCATTGTTTGATATCTCTTTATACCACAAACAACTTTTTCTCCAAGAAAACTTTAGCCAACTAATGAGCGCCACGTGTCAACGTGTGAGTGGTTGGGACAAATGTTAGTGGGTGAGAGTGGGGATGCTTTGTTGCCTCACGCGCCAAATAGAATTAATTTTGGGATGTGAGATTGCACATACAGGAAATGCACACAACAAGCAAAATATGCAATTTTCTCTTATCCAAGTTAGAGCTAATTTGGGCCTAGTGTTCGTTTTCTATTTTTGAGCCAAGTTGTGTTGTTGGACGTTGGGAGTATAATTTAGCAAGGCACCATATTTTTTTTCTTTTGTTGTGATGGGTGACGAGGGAGTACATATATTATCTTTTGCATTGAGTTGATAAAGCTAGTAAAATGGGTTTGGCTTGGGTCTATTTTCTCGGGCTTTTCTTCCGGCGTTGTTTTTTCAAGCTTCAATAATCTTCAATAAATGCTCAAAATCTTGTACTTTTGCTCCAATGTCCGTGTCTCATACCTAAAATAATAAATAACAACTTTAAACAATATATGCCCTTAAAATAAACATTTTTGTCATTTATTTAGCCGTAAATTAGGGAAATTTGATATAAAATATATGAATAATTTAATAGATATCAACACTCCCAAAGTTAGGCAGTTGCGTGCCCTCACGCAACGATTATTACACACGTTAAGTCAAAAATGATTTTCATCCCATAAACAAATAACATATCACATCAAATAAGAACAGATAAATAATCATTTAGGGGATACAAATAAAAACCATTAAAGTCGATAACGCCCCATTTTGACCCTTATTCATACATATAGCTAAGGATATACTTTTTATGGAGACCCGCCATGCTTTACTTTATTTTCACGATATATATAAAGCTTAAGAATGGGAAGCACGCAAACTGGGTGCCTCCAGGAGATAAGAATCATCATCCTTGATTTTCACAATCCCTAAACCAAGCATAAAACGAAATCACAGCTAAATATAAAATTAGATGCTAACACTACTCATAGATGCTAATTGTGTACGCGCAGCTACTCCTTGCTCCCTTATTCCTAGTTCCTCTAAGGATTTTATATTGAAAAACGAGTTTTTCTTATTTTGATAGATTATAGTCCTATAAAGGCACCCGGTTTAGACAATAATTAGTTTGAAATCCTTCCGTAGAGAACAGTTGCGTATAGAAATGAGGTACACATCAAGGTCCTAATTTAACACGATTTAGAGGATATCCTTTTTATTTCATCCGAAACAAGTCATCTACGAGTCCAGAGACAGAAGCTTTATTTAAATATCCCCGGAGTCGAAATTTAGCGTTATTAACATTATTAGAGCAGTATTAGCCCTCGGCCCTTTAAACAACTGAGACAACGAGAGCGAACCATCAAGAAACAGTAGTCTTATTTCGACCTTAGGAATTTCCTCCAACTTTTTGAAGTCTGAGTCAACGGGAGCGAACCGTCAGGAAACAGAAAACTTTTATGGCTTTGGATTATTATTATTAGTACTTCCACCCTTTGAACAACTGAGTCAGCGGCAGCGAACCGTCAGGAAACAACAATCTATTACGGCTTCGGTTTATTACATTTATTAGGCGCCAAATCCCGAGTCCTGCGGTCTTTCAACATCCGAAACAATAGTAGATAACTATCAGGAATCAGTTGAATTATTTCCCCGCAACACTGGCAGTACCCTGATGTGTACCCAACTTTCAGAAGCAGGAATCCTCTAGAAATGGATTAAAAACTAAGAATTGTAAAAAACCACAATTAACCGTTATTAGCTCTAAAGAGATCCAACTACTCCACGTTTAGCATCCAATTTATACCTAACTCTATCATTTTTCGTTCTTTGCAAAGTAATTTTAAGTTTTGCAAACGCTCAGTCTCGAAAGCTAAGGGGAAAGCTAGATTGTAATACTCGGGTCGAGTCAGGATCTCCCTTGTTCTAGCTTAAGGGACTAGCCAATCACGCACGGTCAAAACATTTTTTTTTGGCTTAAATAAACATAATTTAGGTCAAAATGGGGTTGCGTTGGGGCAAACAAGTAGGCATAAGTGTTATTATTTTGATATAAACCCCCTACACTTGGAACCGAACATTGACCTCAATGTTCAAAAGTGTTCGGGTGCCACCCCTACACATAGAACACAAAAAAAACCAATGCTAAAACTCTAAGTGTAAAGAGGGTATCTAATGCAATTTCTAAGCCATATATTAATCATGAAAAATGCATGCTTTAAGGAAAACATCAAATATAAATGATCAGAACTGAGGGCTCCCTTGATATAAACGTGCAGATCAATCGGAGACTGAATGAGTGATGATGGAAAGCAACAGCAACAATCATGAAAGTCTTCTCGATCAAAGGGTATCCTGTGAGCAAAAATAATAGCCACAAAGCAACAAAGAAAACAAGACACCCCCAAACTTATTCATTACTAATACTAATTACCTAACTTACTCAAAATAAACCTAAGTGTAGATAAACTACTTATTCCATCTTAAGATAACACGGGTTGCCTCTCGAGAAGCGCTTGTTTTTGTTCGAGTCTCTAGCTTGACTCTAGGGTTACTTACTTTTAAGTTCAGGGTCACATCCATCACTTAGTGTTAAGTTTGGATGGTAAAAGCGATACAACACCACCTTAGGTGAGTATGCCACATGACGAGGTAATGGTATATGGGGAAATCTATAAAAGGGTCTCTTCATCACCCACGTCATATCACCCGACTATGTCAGGGAGAAAAAAGGGTCAAATCTTTCCACTTCCCTCAAGCAAATTTGCTTAGAATCGGGAAGTGGTGTAACTAGTAGGGTGGACTCATCAATTATCGGTGCTGACTTAGGGGGGTCCAAGCTACACAAATCCTCAAACTCGTCATAAAAAATTTTGTTATCAATTCTTAATGTAAAGTTATCATCGAAGTCGAATAAAGGATTTGATATAGTCACATTGAAGGATCTAGAAATCGAATCAGAATTACCTAAGGGTTCATCAGACATCCTTGGGATTGGGACAAGGTCATTGGTCGGTAAACTTTCTATATCACTAGGATTGAAGTCAATTTCCCTATCCCCCATTGAGAGGGTGTCTATATGCTCTTTAAAAGGTAAGTCGATATCTAAATTTTCGTCTCCCAAAACAACAAGTCTAGGCAAGGATGGTGTGTATGCTAGTGGCAGAGATAGGACATGTGCGGTACTTTGTGGGCTAGAATTATGCACCTCATCCATTGTAGTCTCCGTATCATCCTCAGCACTCTCCTCATGATAAAATGAGTCAACAGGAGGATCTTGTGGTCTAAAACTAAGAACAAAATCCTGAAGACGGTTCATTAAAGCTTGCAATTCTTGGATGAATTCTTGAGGAATTGGCTGAGGGGGTGTCTGAACCATATAGTACTGTGGAGGTTGGTCTAGATAAGGCGAGTCATAATTGCTACAAGGGACATGCTCATAGACAAGTGGGTTCCTATCTTGACAATCAGAACTATAGCCAGGACCTCCACAGAACCCACAACAGTAGAACTGCTGCGACTGACTCGGTGAATCATATGGATATTGGTCATAACCAAAATTTTGATTGTTACACGGAACCTGCTCATAGAAAAGCGTGTTCCTTGTTTGACAATCAAAACCTTGGTTAGGACCTCCATAGAATTCACATGAGTATGTCTCTATCTCGTATTGCGGGGGCTGGTTGAAGAAGTCAGTTGTTTCTTGGTAAGAATAGGGATTTTGGTCATAGACAGACCCGTTTCCCGATTCCACCATGCTACAACCAGGCACCATTTTGAGGAGCCCTACACCATTCACAACTATATAGGTAAGATGAAGACATAGTGAAGTATTAAGCAAATATAGAGGTAAGAGAAAGATAGAATTAAACAAATAAGAGGATAAAGGATAAATATATATATATATATATATATATATATATATATATATATATATATATATATATATATATATATATATATATATATATATATATATATATATATATATATATATATATATATATATATATATATATATATATATATATTATATATAACAGGATGCGCATGACGTCATCAAATGCAGGATTGATGAATAAGCGCTGGATTGATGAGTAATCATGCTCTTATTCCACCTAAGCATGCCATGTCAGCAATGTTTGACCAAATAATTCGAAGTTGACCTTTAAATCCGAAATTTTAAAAATTGACCATAGTGAGATTCGAACATGCATCTTTAGGTTAACATGGAAACGTCTCAACCAATGGAACCAAGCCATTGATTGTGATGAAACACCTAAAACAAAAAACATATACTAGACAAAAGAGCAATTTAAATTATCAAGCATATCTTTTCCTTAAATATAGTTGTACAATATTAATTTGTTTTGATTAATATCCGGCCTTTTATTCATTCATCACACAAAACCCTAAAGGCAGTAGATGATAATCTGTCATATGCTTCATGAGATGCTACGCCCCCAATCATTATGTTTTTTCTTCCACAGGTGGTCTTTGCCACAAAAACCATCATATGGTATTTTAAATCATCATGTTCCTTCCTGTATCTACATCTGTTATTTTATGTTTATAATACAATCCTCTAATGTATGTTATCTTAATACAATTCTTGATTGAACTTTGCAGGTATGATGTTTTATGTCTTATAACCAAACAGGTTCTTGGGTACTCCTCTCCTTACTTGGATTATTGTTATTTAATTGTTTCATTAACACTGCTAGCTTAAGAAAGTTAATACTATTAGCTTTATCTGATATATTGTTAGTACTGCCAGCTTTGTCAGATATCGGACAAAGTGCATATTTGGATGTAATGGAGTATGTTTTTCTTTTTAATTTTTATAATCATTTAAAACACGATTTATGTTTTTTCTCTTAATAACATACCACAAATATAGTGATGATGTGTATATATATATATATATATATATATATATATATATATATATATATATATATATATATATATATATATATATATATGTTTGATCGAATAATAACTTATTCAGGCATGTCTCCTTCCTGTGCCTAAAAGGAAATCCTATGATAATTATGCCAGATGTGTTGCTCAAATTCTACAAGACCTTGATAAAGTGCAGGTATTTGTGGTTATATTTACACATCAATGTTCTCATTTCTGTTTTGTATATACTGATGCTTCGTTTCTATTCTGAAGTTGTAGCTTAGGATTCCTCTGGCGAAGTTATGTGAACATCACATTCAACTCTCAGTTGCTCTCGATGTTCAATGAGTATTCAAACTTTTGATCTACAAACTTTTGGTTTCCTATGATTTCTATATAAGATTGCTACTCATAAATGGTTTAATTTTACTGTGACACGTGTTTTATTTAGTTTCTGATATATTAGGGTTTGTTATTGATGTGTATTGTGTTATTCAATAGGTTGCGATTGAGTATGGCAGAATAAAAAGAGGTGCGAATCAGACTGTGTTACTTGGGGATGTATGGTAATTAATTATGTCAAGTTTGCATATGTTAGCACGTGAATTTAAAATTTTTAACCAGTATAGTAAATATGTGATTTTTGTTTGCATTTGAATGTTATTAGGAATTCATCACTGATTTTTCGGTAAGCGTTATGATAGCCGACATAATTGATGTAGTTTTCAGGATCTTTCTTGAGCTCTTGGGTCATAGTTTGGAGGATGATGTTCGTGGTCAATTACATGTATGAATGGCAGCAGCAGGAAAAAGCTTAGAAGAAGCAAAAATATAATAGCAACCAAGTAATCAAATCATGATCGGAAGCAAACACCAAATAGGGCTTTCTCAATCAAACAACCAAACACAAATGCAATATCAAAATAAAATGACTCCAACGACTTATATGCCCAGCGGTCCAAGACCCCAATGAGATAGTCGATGTAGTTCAGTAACTAATCTTTGTTAATGTAAGTAATTTGAGCTTTTAGCATGTGATAGGGAGCATGTAATGTATCTGTGGATATTGTTTGAGCAATGTTGATTAACAAAGATATATTTTGCAATTGTATAGAGCTTGGTTAATGATAACTGATTTAGTGTTTAGAAGTTCGGGTAATGCATAATAGTTAGTGGCTCCTTAGTTATGTAATGCAAAGTTTCCACCTATGGAAAATCTTTAGAGGTGTTGATACAATATGAAGATGTTGAATTACGAAAGTCATTCGTTGGCGATTGGATCTGATTCTGATAGCCTTCGTGCAGGGGTTTTAAATGAATTGTCATTTTTGTTTTTGGACATAAAACAGTTTGTGGAAGCTCCCAATTGCAGCTGGGATGAGATTGGAGGTCTCGACAACATTAAGGATGAGCTTCAAGAGGTAATGAAAAATCGACCACTAAGCTTAATTAATACAGCATCAAACATTTTTTTCACTTATTTGATAATCTGTTCCCTTTTTGTCTAACTGTAATAGACTGTCCAATATCCTGTGGAGCATCCTGAGAAATATTCATATGCGTAGGGTTCATGCCTACTGATGCATTAGTCATTTTTTTAGTCTTTACTTTTGTCGTTATGTAGCCTACTGATGCATAACTCATTTTGTTTAGCCTGTTGATGTATCTTTTTTTTTGAACGGGTGTGCCTGATGAAGTTGGGCGTCTTGAGGTCATCCGTATTCACACCAAGAATATGAAGCTTTCTGATGATGCAAGTCTTTAAACTTTGTTTTGCACTGTCAAGTCTCACAACGTATAAAACTGAATGAATAAGGATGTTTTTATTAAACGAAGGGATGTTCTAATGCAATATAAAGGACCTTTTTGTTTAACTCTTACAAATTAAAGCCTTTAATCACACAAAACATGAAAGCTCATAGTTTTCTTTTTCTGAGTTTTACCCTTTTTAATATGCTTTCACGTGTTAATTAGCTATATGTATTTGACTGATCATCAATTGAATGCAAACTTAAAATTTCAGGTTGATATGGAAAAGATTGCTAAAGAAACACATGGCTATGTCGGTGCTGATCTGACTGCACTCTGCACTGAAGCTGCCTTTCAATGCATTAGAGAAAAGATAGACGTCATTGATTTGGAAGACGACTCTATTGATGCTGAGATACTGAACTCAATGGCAGTCTCGAATGAGCATTTCCAAACAGCTCTTGGAACAAGCAGCCCATCTGCTTTACGTGAGACTGTAAGTGTATCCATACTTTACAAAATTATTTCATGCTACTCTTTTAAATGAACCTATTTTAAATGAATTGTCATTTTTGTTTTTGGACATAAAACAGGTTGCGGAAGTTCCCAATTGCAGCTGGGATGATATTGGAGGTCTCGAGAACGTTAAGCATGAGCTTCAAGAGGTAATGAAAAACCGTCCACTAACTAATACAGCATCACACGTTTTTTTCACTTATTTGAGAATCTGTTCCCTTTTTGTTTAACTGTAATAGACTGTCCAATATCCTGTGGAGCATCCTGAGAAATATTCATATGCGTAGGGTTCATGCCTACTGATGCATTAGTCATTTTTTTAGTCTTTACTTTTGTCGTTATGTAGCCTACTGATGCATAACTCATTTTGTTTAGCCTGTTGATGTATCTTTTTTTTTGAACGGGTGTGCCTGATGAAGTTGGGCGTCTTGAGGTCATCCGTATTCACACCAAGAATATGAAGCTTTCTGATGATGTAAGTCTTTAAACTTTGTTTTGCACTGTCAAGTCTCACAACGTATAAAACTGAATGAATAAGGATGTTTTTATTAAACGAAGGGATGTTCTAATGCAATATAAAGGACCTTTTTGTTTAACTCTTACAAATTAAAGCCTTTAATCACACAAAACATGAAAGCTCATAGTTTTCTTTTTCTGAGTTTTACCCTTTTTAATATGCTTTCACGTGTTAATTAGCTATATGTATTTGACCGATCATCAATTGAATGCAAACTTAAAATTTCAGGTTGATATGGAAAAGATTGCTAAAGAAACACATGGTTATGTCGGTGCTGATCTGACTGCACTCTGCACTGAAGCTGCCTTTCAATGCATTAGAGAAAAGATGGACGTCATTGATTTGGAAGACGACTCTATTGATGCTAAGATACTGAACTCAATGGCAGTCTCGAATGAGCATTTCCAAACAGCTCTTGGAACAAGCAGCCCATCTGCTTTACGTGAGACTGTAAGTGTATCCATACTTTACAAAATTATTTCATGCTACTCTTTTAAATGAACCTATTTTAAATGAATTGTCATTTTTGTTTTTGGACATAAAACAGGTTGTGGAAGTTCCCAATTGCAGCTGGGATGATATTGGAGGTCTCGAGAACGTTAAGCATGAGCTTCAAGAGGTAATGAAAAACCGTCCACTAAGCTTAAATAATACAGCATCACACGTTCTTTCCACTTATTTGAGAATTTGTTCCCCTTTTGTTTAACTGTAATAGACTGTCCAATATCCTGTGGAGCATCTTGAGAAATTCGAGAAATTTGGAATGTCACCCTCAAAAGGAGATCTTTTCTATGCTCCTCCTGGATGTGGTATGACCCTTCTTGCTAAGGCTATTGCAAACGAGTGTCAAGCCAGCTTCATCAGCATCAAAGGACCAGAATTTCTTGAATATGAAGTTGATTTTTTTAATATGACCAGGCTTACGGATAGAGTTAAAGTGGGTGTTTGGGTATGCTCATTGTGTCTGACATAGTGACATCTATTTCTTCTTATCGTTGGGAGAACCAAAAGGGGAGGGGGAGGGGGTGGATCGTGGTTATTGTGCTTTCAGTTTTCATTTGTGTAGGACCGATAATACAAGTGATTTATGTGATTCGGGGGGTCGGGGAAGCTCAAAGTAAAGGTTAAACATGGTGTTATTAGATTAAAGAAAGGGGAAGGTGTGTGTGTATTTTAGAGAGAAGGAGGAGAAACACACACACACCTTATTACAAATGAGACAATCCCTAACCTCCTAGTCTCAACTAGGAGGGTATTTATACTAGTTTACAAACTAATCTTTGACCTATTGGCAAGACTAGCCCTTAAACTTAATAACTATGCAATTCCCGAGTATAATATTACTTTTAAGGCTAACAATCTCTCCCCAAAGTGATGTTATACTGGAATTGCTTACAAAGTTCCCTACAAGTAAAATATAAACCATTAAGCGCAGAGAATGCTCTTCAAACTTCATTACTTCGTTCAGCTTGCAGAATCTTCTCAGCTTTCATTTCTTTACTTGCAGAAGAACGTGAGCAAATCTAATTAGGGTTTAATTCTGGGTGCCCTGAGTGCTCTCCCCTAATTAGTGCTCTCCCCCAAACTAACAACCTTTCTGATTACTGCCGTGATTCTGAAGAAGTCTTTTGATAGTTAACTGCATCCCGTCTTTTGTCTTCTAACACGCAGCGGAAAATGTAGAACAGACTGTAGACTCGACCTTCTTCAAGATTGTCCATTCGGGGGAATATAGTATCAACATCTTCATCTCACCAAATGCTTTCCAGTTATCTTTCATATGATAAATCAGCCCATAACGTACACATGAAATGATAACATCAAAGTAACAAGTTGAACCACTGATCATCTTGATTTTGTTGCCCGAAATTGGTGAGGGTGGATAAGGTAGAAGTGCGTAGAATAAGATGAGTAGAAGATAAGACATAGAATCAACCAATCTCCGACACAAATCATTTCATAAATCATTATGCCCGATCACGTGAACTTGTTGTGCGTCCTCGATGTACACATTTCTCTCCCCTGCTGGTTACGATTTATCGGAATCAGCATAATGATGTGTACGTGAAGTATTAACTGGAAGCACTTTATCATTAACCCAATCAGCCTATGAGAAGATGTTGATATACCCAATCTACTGACAATACCATTTGAGATGTCTAACTCTTTATCAACCTCCTGTATAAAAAACAACGGCTTTTTGTAGTAACCACATGAGAAGATAGCCCAATATGACGAACTTGAGACTGAAGTAAAATAACCCAGACTTGTGACTTAAACTTGCACGAACGTGTGAATAAGAACCTATACTGAGCACTACAACGTAACTCCTTAAAGCATATAGGTCGTTTCATATACCCATCCATCCTTCCTTAACTGTATATGAACCTCTCTTGAATTATCCACATCTTTGTGTGACACTGAGTACTACAACGTATCTCCTTTAAGTGATAGTTAACTAGGTCTTCGTCCATCCACCCCTTGACCTATGAAAACTAGATAACCCAAGACTTAATCACTTTTCCCATGAGTGCTCAAACAAGGATCTCGAAGAATCATGCATCCAACCAACCCCGATATCTTCAAGATACTAAGTACACGTACCCAAGATATTCCACTTCAACTTCAAATAAGTAATAACGAATCATCATCCTTGTAGTCACAGTTGATAACAATCAATAATTAGCCATTGTCATTTGATATTGAATCTTGATCAGGATCGTTTAAGCGATACGTGGTGTTTTGAGGATGTAGGCCAATAATATCATTTGTGATTTTGGTGTGGTGCGAGAATGAAATATGCCTTATTTTCAATTCTAAACATGCTAGGAAAATTTGAGTTTAAGAAATTTTTACGCCAAATTTTGCCGAAAAAACCCGAATTTTGACCTAAAAATTTGAATTTTGGGCCAAAATTTTCATCGTTACACCATAATTTGAATTTAGCGTAAAAATGGACCGTTTAGTCTCTCATTGAAATTAAATTTTACTCAACCTTTCCCGCCAAAAAACTCTTTTTTTTTTTTTTTTTTTTTTTTTTTTTTTGGCATACTCGTTCGACTAGACTAGGTTCGTTCGACTAGACACTTGGTTCGATCAGCTTAAACTCGTTCGACTAATTAGCTCGTTTGACTAATCTGCTCGTTCGACTAATCTGCTCGTTCGACCAACCTACCTCGTTCGATCAACCTAGTCTTTGTTCGATCAACCTAGCTCCTTCGATCACAGAAGCTCCTTCGACTAAATACTCCTTCGATCATACCCTAGCTCCTTCGATCATTCTGCTCGTTCGACTAAGTCGTTCGACTATGTCGTTCGACTAAGTCGTTCGACTATGTCGTTCGACTATGTCGTTCGACTATGTCGTTCGACTAAGTCGTTCGACTATGTCGTTCGACTATGTCGTTCGATCAATTTGGAAGAGTAAGTCTGACTCGACTACCCTTGTCTCGTTCGATGACTGCTCCTTCGATGACAAACCTCGTTCGATCAATGTTGGTCGTTCGATCAATGAAGCTCGTTCGATCACAGAAGTCGTTTGATCAATGTGGTCGTTCGATCAAATTTTCTCGTTCGATCAAGTCGTTCGATTAACCAACACTGATGAACAGTACCGCCCTAAAAATCACTTTTTCACCTCAAAACCCCACGATTCGCCCCTGGTTATCTCTGATGCCAATTGTAGGACCGATAATACAAGTGATTTATGTGATTCGGGGGGTCGGGGAAGCTCAAAGTAAAGGTTAAACATGGTATTATTAGATTAAAGAAAGGGGAAGGTGTGTGTGTATTTTAGAGAGAAGGAGGAGAAACACACACACACCTTATTACAAATGAGACAATCCCTAACCTCCTAGTCTCAACTAGGAGGGTATTTATACTAGTTTACAAACTAATCTTTGACCTATTGGCAAGACTAGCCCTTAAACTTAATAACTATACAATTCCCGAGTATAATATTACTTTTAAGGCTTTCAGTTTTCATTTGTTTAAATTTGTGCTTAATCATTTTCTATGTATTTAGTTATTTTGACATTGGTTACAGGCCTGCCAAACATAACACTGACCTTAGATTTTCAGTCAGGGGACATCCACTGAAGGTTGTCCTACCTCTCTAAATGCCCGTGAATGTTCTGAAAGTTCTTCGGCATACACCTGGGACTGGATTTAATAGTGAGCATTAACAATAGTTTTGAGACGAAACTATGTGCAGACGTGCGTAGATAGGAGCATTTTCCTGTTAGCCTAACGTAATGTATCATGTTTGTTGTAGGTGTGGGTTGCGAAAATTAATCTAATGTTTACATATAGTTTTATACTTAGACCAATGCATTTATATCGATGTTCAGTGAGTATTCAAGAAATTTTTGGTTCTTTACAATAAATGAGCATCTTTAGTTCATCCTCGAATGTGGTGCCCAATGATTTAAACGGGTGAAATTTATGTGACATAATTATTTAACTGTGGGTATTATTTCGTATACAATCAGTTCTCATTTGGCCGGGTATTCCATTCTTATTTCTTTTTATGTACTTTGAACCCAAGGTTAGATCAACCAAAGACAAGGTTTGATCAGCTTCTTATTTTTCGAAAAACAACTGATTATATATGAATCTATATAAGTAAGACAAAAGGTTTCACTTTTGACCCATTTTAGATATAAATGGATCAGATTGGGTAACGTTTTATATCTAACAATGTGTATGGGTCGAGCGGGTGAAACGTGTTATAAGTTAACTAAATCCATGCAAATTATAATTAAAAGTCATGCCCGCCTAATGGGCGGGCTTTGAAGTCTAGTGTATATATATATTGAATATATATATATATATATATATATATATATATATATATATATATATGCGAAAATTAACTTTCAAAAGAAAGGATCTTCAAGACACTAACTCGACTCAACTAACGAAAGTCGTGACACCAACTCCCCGGCAACGGCGCCATTTGAAAGAGGTCGTTTACCCGTTCAAAAATAATTTATAAAATGGAAAGACTATACAAACCTTAATACTAAAGTATCTTGGCAAGTATTGATCTTCTGAGTATCGTTTCGAAGGAGTGGTTAATTGAAATACGTCAGTCAAGTTTTGTTTGATGCTTGATTATCGAATATTTTTGGTTTTTATAAAAGATTTTCAAAGCTAAATTGATTAATAAAAGAAAACTATAAGCAAAACTGTTAGTGCAAATATTACGATGTTTAATCTATACAGTCTCGTTTGTTTTGATTGATGACAAACATGTAACTTGATACATAACGTAAAATGTACAAGTTACTCGTAATCATATTTTGTCTCAACATACATTCAACACCTCTCGACGTCTCAAGTCCTCATATGCTACAACACAGGTTCGTACATGTTTGTTATGTGGCATTATGATCAAACCCCTTAACAAATCATTTAGAATGTTTAAAATACGTTTAGAGTCATTAAGTATTTTAAAAGGTTAACCATTCTATTTCGAACCTCATTTTACATTTTGCATATACAAGTATTTTTACTTGTACATCATACTTTCTAAGTTGTATTCATGTCAAAATAGAATAAGTGCCACATTAGGTGTAAAAGTGCACTTTAGGTGTCAAAATAGGATAAGTGCACTTTAGGTGTCAAATTAAGACAAATGTGTTTACATACTTCTAAAAATGATGTTAATGACATAATAACTTAAGTCCTATAATAACATAAGTAGTTTAACATTTTTAGTAACACATAAACTAACATGCTACAACTTGTTAAACATATATTAACTAGTTAAGTAATACATTTTACAAACAAACTTTTGTTTACATTTTAATCAAAATGAAAATGGTTTTATTACCTCATACATAGTGTCATCAAAATCTTGAAAGATCACAAATGATATCTTGGAAAGATTGTGTAAATATTTTGGAAAGATTTGAAACAAGATTTGCAAAGATTTTGGAAATCTTAGAAAATATCTTTGTAGGATACTAGTAAGATCATGTATATATTTTGGTTAGATTTGATAAAAGATTTTGAAGATTTTCTGTCAGGTCCCCACGGAACCAAATGCATACACGGACGGAACCCTTGTTTTGGTTCCGTCTGATCCGTGGGTTGCTGAGCTTGTTGGCTAGCAGCCCATTGTTTACTCATTTCTACACCACTTGAACATATATTCTCTCTACACTTTTGCATACATTTAGATCAGTAGATAACAATGTAGTAACATACATTAATCACCCTCACATGATCATAATGTTACTAACTTTCATTATGTTGTAAGCATACTCCCGAAATGATCATGTGAAGCAAGCTCAGAGATCTTGAGTCATCATCCACCACAAGCATACATATATGAAGATCTATCACAACAAGCTTAGGGAACTTGTGATCTTCATCCATTGAAGGCTTTTTATCAATGAAAGTTCATTTAGATTAGTCATTCATATCCATTAGACATTTGTGTCATGGATCATCATTGTAAACATCATTGTATCATCACAATCTATTCACCAAACTAGATTAGATGGTTTATGTGTTTGTGCCATAAAACACAAGGTTTTTATGTTGGGCCATAAAACATAACGGGAGTGGTTGTACCCTTGTAAAAGAACTCGACATCTAGCTTAGTGTCGGAAATATTGTATAAGCGACGTTAGGTTGGTTCTACCTCGAACTAGAACCCGGTATTTAGCTTTGTACCAGAAAGTGTAAGCGACGTTTGTAAGATTTTTTTCGCCGACAAGGGATCTTGTTGATTTAGTGAAGTAACTCCGTGATCGAACCACTATAAATCATCGTGTTCGGTTTGCGCTTTCTTTTTACTTACTGCTTTACTTTTATACTTGCATTATATTATTGCTTGTGTTGTGACTTGATGGTTATACTTGTGTGACAACTTGTTTTAGTATATGCTAGTCATAAACTATAATTGGCATCTTTCATATTACAACAAGCTTAATTGGATATTTGATACAACAAATTTTAAGAATTTAAAATGGTACGTATTCAACCCCCCCCCCTCTACGTTTTCACAATTGGTATCAGAGCCTCGTGGCTTTTATTTTCAAAACAAATGGTTTTTAAAATGGAGTACGATCCATTTATCAAATTACCATTAAAAGCGAAATATAATATAAAAAATGCTTCGCTAATTATACTTAGAAATTTTGTTGTTAAATGTTACTTTATATACAAGCTTGAAAATGTCCTTAAAAAATAAAAGAAAATATTTCTTAAAAGAATTAAGTGTTAAATTGTCTGCTTAAAGAAAATTTACGAAAAATACGGTTTTGAAAGGAGCGTTTGGGATAACTATAAATTTAGTTGAAAAATCACCTCCGTAAATGATTAGATAAGTCACACAAGTAGAAATGATGTTAAAATAAGTGTATTATATGTTTACTACGAAATCTAGTAAGTCCTACACATTCTCGCTATGCGAAAATACATGTTTTTAGTATTCTGTGACATTCTGTCTCAGAGAGGCGCGGATCAGACGGATCACTTTAAAGGGTTCCTTGCCCTTTGGAAAAGGAATCCTTGGTCTGCACAGTCCAAAATTTTTGCAAACTTAAAAAATTCATAACTAATTAACCGTAAGTCCGTAGGAGTCGCGCCACCTATCAATTTAAAGGGAATTAAGTCTACTTTCATTTAAAAATAATCTTATGACCTAAATCTAAATTAAAGTAAGTAAAATAAATCAAATGCTACAACCTGTCTAAAAAATTAAGTTTCATGTTGACATAGTAATTCAAACTTTTGAGTCAGGCAATGTAAGTTGGTATCCTTTGAACATTGATATGATTTCTTTTGAAACTAAAGAATTTGATGATATTTATATATATAAAGGAAACTAATCAAGCTTGGTATACATCGTCATATTTAAACGCAAAGTGACGAAAAGTGTGTTTTTTTTTAATGCTATGCTATGCTATATGACTACTTGTTTTGCTTGTTTGCATGTTATTTGCTTATTGAAAGTTGTGATTGCACTTGTTTATTTGTGATACATAAATGTCAATCTTGCAATGATATTCATTTGCTTGTTTGTCAATTTCATGTTTATACACAATAGGACATTTGCTAGATTTTGTGCAATTGTTTTTGCATTGCTTATAGAGTTAGATAATTTTCTTTGCATAAGTTATATTAAAATCTTGCATAATTCACTTATAAATGAGAACTAAGTAAAACTAGTCAAGTACTTTGAAAAATGTTGTTTTGCACAAACTCCCACCTAATAGTTCAAGTGTTAAAATGTGTCACTACTTTCAATGATTATCGAAGCATTCAGTATCTTTGAAAAAGGTGTGTGAAACAATGAAGTATGAACCATTATACACCTTGTAGGATGTTAACCTGTTATTTAACGCCTTGTGAACTAACCAAGTGCCGTGCAGGTGGATAACATCATTATGTTATCAATTTTCATTTTCACGTTTTAGTGAAATTTTTAGCCCTTGCATGATCTATACCCATCCATGTGTTTATACATGTTTTATTGTTATTTCCTAATCACATTGAATTAATTACACATGTTTTAGGAGAAATTACGGGATTTGAACAGGGTTCGGGGAATGAAAAAAGCCCTCTGTTAACTTTTTTAGCCTGGCGGATAGGACGGAACCAAAAATTTGGTTCCGTCCGTCCAAAAATTTGGTACCGCCAAATTTTTACCAACGGATGAGGCGGAACCAAATTATGGGTTCCGCTTATTATGTCGATTGGTTCCGCCGGCCTGCAGGTATAACTTTTTTATTTCCGTTTAATCCCGCACTCTAGATCACTCACTTTTGTTACTAGTATTCTTTTCACTGATATTCACTCATATTAGGATTATGTCATCTCACTTGCACCAATAGGATAACCATCTCTGATCATACTTTCAAATTTCATGAAAATGCTCCAAGGTACCTTTCTCTATAAAGGAAGGAACCCTAAAATTGGTTCCTTGCAATCCGTGGACCACTGAGATTTTGTAA
Source organism: Artemisia tridentata subsp. tridentata (assembly GCA_021014915.2). Taxonomy (NCBI): domain Eukaryota; kingdom Viridiplantae; phylum Streptophyta; class Magnoliopsida; order Asterales; family Asteraceae; genus Artemisia; species Artemisia tridentata. The sequence continues at coordinate 4,814,989 of CP139503.1, forward strand.
TCATTACACACATTAACTGCATTCTTCCGTCCTTTACTCATCCTTTATCCATTAGCGTGACTTTTTTTATGGATTGACAACTTAAGTTTTTCGTTCGAAATATTCAAGTAAATTTGACTTACGATTGTAGTCATTAAAAGTCATATCCGAAAAATCAACACCCAAGTATTTTAACAACATATGTTAAAACACTTATCCTATCACGACTTTAACACCTATCCAAGACAAACACCTACTGTGGCACTTACCCCACTTTGACACTTATCCTAACACTCTCCAAATCAATAGGAATAAAGCAAATGTCAATAGGTTTTCATCCTTGAACATTTATCACTTAAGTTCACTTGTTCTTTCACCATCATCCCATCACATTCACCACTGTGATACGTGATTTACACATTTATAGTTCAAGGGAATCAAAACAATTTATATCTCAAAAGAGAATCACAAAAGGGAAATAATGTGAAACCCCGATTCGTTGTCCCAATGAAGGATGAATGGAATATGTGATTTCGGGATCGTGAAACGTGTAGTGAATGGTGAAAGAGTGAGATATGGGTTTTTAAACTAAATTAAGAAAACATAAACTAAAAACAATTAATAAGGCAAGGGAAATGTAAATCTAAGGCATACGTAACTAAAAACGCAAAGGAAATCTAAAGACGCGCAAGCTTAGGCTAATCCCGAGCTTTAAAAGGGAAACTATGGAAAACTAACCCTAGGCATGAAATTATATTTTTCCTAAGTCCTAAATGATAAAAGAAAATTTTAGAAAAAAAGAATTATATTTTTTTGACTTTTATTTAATTTTCTATGAATTAAAAACTAAATTAAACTAATTAAATGTTTAAAAATATTAAACCTTAGAGGAAAAATCTGAATTTTAAACAAAAATTACTTTAAACTATAGAAAATGTAAGAAAAATGAAATGGGAGAAAAAGCTAAAACCAATAAGCTGTTAGAAGCTAAAACAGTTTAATTAAGCTAAAGATGAAAAGTTGCTATAAAAGAATTAAGGAAGAAGATTAAAGCAGAGAAGTCCCAAGGGCATTGTTGGTAGTGAGGCTGTGTGTTAAGGCGTAGGAGGCTAGAGGTCCCAGGTTCGAATCTGGACCTCAGCTTTTTGCTATTCTATATATCTTTTTTTTTTTTTTTTTTTACATTTTCTTTTTAAAAACTTGAAAAGCACAAAAAAATAAGCAATTTTAATAATAACAACTATTTTCAAAAGCCACCAATGAGCTCAGAAATAAGCTATGAACAGATCAGTAGGCTTGTTTAAAGGGAAATAAGAAAAAGGCAAATAGCAATGGACTAATAAGCTATATGACTGATTTTTAAGCTAAAAACCAAAACTGAAACAAGCTTAATGACTGGAAATAAGCTAGAATGCATTTGAACAAGCCACAAATAAGCAGAAAAGCTAATGAATTATTACAAAAAGGGTATGGGGTCTGCTGATGCACTGTTGGAGCAGGGCAAAAAGTGGCTTTTTCAAGCTAATAAAAAGCTATCATAAGCTAATAGAAAAAATTCACAAAAATAAGATCTAACTAGATAAGCAACTGAATATTAATTGTGCAAAGTTATAGCTAATTCTAACTTAACATGAGCAAATGAAAAATAAAAGAAATAAGCTAAAAAAATTGGAAAACTGAATTTGCAGGCTGTTTGAACACTGATGAGGGTTGATATTGCTATTCTAGAACTAAGGCTTTGGGAACCTATTCAATTACTGACTATGGGTAGAAATGAACTCAAGAATGCCAAAGATGGGCATCAATTTAGCTTAAAGCTGTAAATAGCTTATTAGCACAGAAAGCAATCCCTATTCCTCAATATCAACTTATTTCTAATCAATCCTTCAAAACAACCTAAGAACCTCTATAAAAAAACTTATATAAGCTAAGATAATCTAAATCAAACTTAAAAGAGATGCAATTGAACAGTGACAAGCAACTTTTTACCCGTTTAACCCATTGAAGCTACTGATCCAAACACCCCTAATTGAAGATGATTTGGCTTTTTAAACTAAGACTGACCAAGATAAGCAATGTTTCTGAACTAACATATACTAACTAGCTTAATAAAATCCTAATGAGCAAACTTTCAAAGGTAAAAAGCAATTAAATAAGCTGGACTAATTTGACTGTTTTTGACTTTTCAAGCTATCTAAGGACAAAAACTTAGTGAAAGCTAGGATAACCTATCTATCTGATATCAATCAATCATTCAGAGATCAAATAAGCTGAGGACAAGTGAATAAGCACACAAAAATAGCAAATAAGCAGTTTGACTAAATATTGACTTTAATTAAAAACATTAAATTTGAGTACAAATTGAGAACTGAAAAGGAGAATTACAATAAGCTGAAAACTTTAAGCTAGGATAAGCTAAACATAGTCTACTCTAAATTAACCCTACTCCTAAAACCCTAATAATCTAACCTAACAGCTAACCTAAAATCTAACCGCTTCTTTGTGAGTGAGGGGCTCCTTTTATAGCCTTGGCTAGGGTTTTAGAAACTTCTGGGGTCTTCAATCTTTCAATCCCAGCCATCCAATTCCATATGTCGACATCCTATCACTGATCATAGCCCTTGATTTCACCTCCACATCACCACAGCCAATAAGGAGCCTTCATTCTTCCACGTGGGATGGGATATGACAACATCCTCTGACATGGCAGAGGTTCTAGAAGGTGTACGGGTTAAATTGGGGGGGGATCAGGGTAAAGTGAATGAAGGAGATGCACCGTAATAGGAGGGAAATTCTATTTTTATTGTTTAATGATTGACTGGGTGGGTTTTTGACCGGGTTATGATAAGAGTTGGATCCGGGTTATGGGTGATAAAAGGGTGGTTGGATTATAATAAAAAGGGGAATGGGCTTGTGTGTTTATTTTTTTGGGCTGGAATGTTTTGGATTTTGGGGTAGTGGATTGGGTGTGTTTATTATAAAGGTTGATAATGGGAATTAGTATTAAGGTTTAAGGGTAAATTTTGCCAAGTTGTAAATTCAAGGGACTTTTTCTGCCATTTATTCAAAGTTGATCCAAGGGCTATTTTTGACAATCTTTGCTTCTTCAAGGTTGACTTTTGACTGAATGAGCATATCTTTGATCCAATATTGCAATTTGCTTCCCCGGCTTCGGCTTTAAATATATCTTCCAAATCCCGTGCTCGTGTTTTTCGGATTTTTCTTGATTTTTGTCCATATTTCTGAATATCCGTACCTGCATATAAACAAACACAAAAACACAAATATCTTTGGCATTTTGGTTAGTTTTTGGTCGTTTTGGTCTTAATTTGGTCAAATAAAGGTATGTGTTTAAGCACATACCAAAATCCCCCAGACTAAGATATTGCTGTGTCCTCACGCAATGTTATAAAAACATGTTTTTGAAACAAAAATTTCCAATCTCTTTTTACTAAATTTGAGAAGTAGAAAAATTTTCAAAAGATATTAAGAAATCCAAGGTTTTAAAAACTCCCCGATTTTTCCTTTTTATTCTATTTTTATATTTTTATCATGTGACGGCTTTGTTGACAATCATTATCTATCAATAACTTTTAGGGTCAACGAGTAGGAAACACGACTCATAAAGAAGTGACCATACGGATAAAATTCGTCATCCTTGATTTTTCACGAGTCCCCAAACTAAGCTTAAAAACGAAATCATCATTATTTACAAGTTAGATGCCAACACTACCCATGGAAGTTACTTGTGTAATTAACTCTTGCTCCCATTTTCTTAATTTGACTCTATTTATTTTATTTTTGGTGAGAAATGAATTGCTTCATATTTTCTCGTTTCGATAGGTTTTTAGTCCGATAAAGATACTAAATTAAGACGCTAAGTAGTTTTCAATCTTCTCTCAAGAACCGTTGCTTTGAAAATGAGGTCCACATCAAGGTTTTTATTTATATTTTTGACTTTTGCATTTTTCTCTTTTTTTTTATTCATCACCATTTTTTTTTAATCACTAACTTTTCACTTGCGTACCCTAAACGACGGAGCTTCACGGTTTAGTTTCAAGACCTTACACCGTCCGGAATAAAGGATCCAAGGGCCGTTACAACGGAGTGTTCCAAGACTCTAGACATTCCTGAACTAGAGGTCCAAGGTGGTTAGACCAAGACCTCACACATTCCTGAACTAGAGGTCCAAGGGCCGGTGCAAGAGGGTAGCCAAGACCTAAACGCCTTTCGAAAATAAGGATCTAAGGCCCGATCTCGAATCCGTAGCTTAGAGCACTTAACTTATTATTATTAAACGTATTTATTAAGTAACCTTGATGTGTACCCAATTTTTAAAGCAAGGATTCTTTTAAGAAGACCAAGAACTAATCATCGGCAAAACCTAACATCTTTAATTATTCTTACAGTTATATAAGGTGAAACAATTTTGTGGGAGCAAAAGGCCACAAGTAACTTCGATGAGCTCTAAAGAGAACCAACTACTCCACGCTTAGCATCTAACTTATAAACAACTCTATCATTTCTCGTTCTTCGCAAATTTAAAATCTTAAATAATAAGATCCGCGAATGCTTAGCCAAGTATAAAATCAAGAAGCGCATATTTAAATTCGATCATGGGAACTTGCAAATTCTTAAAAAGAATTCGCGTTTTATAGCTCCTTGTATAAAAGACTAGCACAACTTTCGTTTACAAGGTTAAGGAGACAAGCTAGGGCTCAACACGCCCGATCAAGTCAGAATTTTATTCCTATTCTCACCAGCGGAAAGTCAACAAAATGTCAAAACACTTATTATATTTTTGCAAAAAATTTTAAAATTTCTCATTTTTTGGACTTTTTTCAATTTTTGGAGGAAAAAAAACGAGGTTGCGAGAGCAAACGGAAAAAATGCAAGGAAAAAATCAAATCGAAAGTGTTAGACCCGTTTCCCGGGTATTGGGACCCCACCCTAGATGAAAATAGATTATGGCTTTATATGATTGGCCAGTCAACGAATGTCATGTTTTAGTCAAACCCGATGGTCAAGTAATAGTCAAAGCATGACTAATATAGTTATGTAATATGATGTGTAACTAAAGGGGCCTAGGTTGCCAAGTATTAAACATATGTTATAAGTTAGATTGTGGCCAAAGTAAGAAGAATGGGAATTGAGGGGCCATTCTTGCCAATTGCCCAAAGTCACCACCTAACTAGTATATCCTAGAGGATTCTACACATTTCTCTCATTATTGAGATAAAGATGAAGGCCGGTTTTAGTGAGAGGAAATAAGGAGGGAAAAGCTAGGTGATGGATTAAGATGAAGGAGATGAAGACCCATGTTTATGGTCCTTCCTAATTATGTTTCTCCTTCAAGTAAGTATTTCCATTTGATGATTAATTAGATTAAGAGTTATGAGTAAAGTGGGTTTCATCATATGATCAAGATATGATCATATGATGATATGATTAGAAAGATGAATATGTTTTGATGGGTTTTGATAACCCTTGTTATGTATTTGTTTATTATGTTGTTAGGTTTTGGTTAGTTATGAAGGATGATGATGATGATGATGGAAGATTGTGTTGATGATGATACTCTTGTTATTATTTAGCTTGGATGAGGTAAGTAAAATGATGATAGCATAAGTTATATGGATTTCTATCATTATGTGTTATGTATGTTTATGTTGAGAAGATGAGCTTGGGTTATGCCTACGTGATGCCATGTTTATGGCTTATGTGATGAGATGATGCTATGGATATGTTGATATTATGTGCTAGTTGAGATTTGAGTAGTGAGCCTTGATGTAAGTGTTTTATGTATATGATGCATTATGTGGTTTGAAGTATAATTGTATGTGATAGTCCTTTTACTTACTAAGCCTTTTTGCTTACGGTTTAGTTGTCTAACCATTTTGTAGGTTGGCATGTTTATGTGGAAGGCTTGGATATGTGGATTAAGGAATTGGATTAGCAAGATTAAAGGTAGTGTTTAGTTAGGAGCTTAGGTAGTATACCGAGCTCATGAGCAAAGTTGTACCCCCGTGAGTCAAGTAATGTTTTATAAAGTGTAGTCAAGTGGTATATTGTATGCCAAGAGTTGTATAACGATTTGGTAGTCATTTGGTATGTTAAAGTATGTTTTATGTGTTTATGGGTTAAGTTAAGGGGGTGTTTGGCTAATGCGTAAAAGTACCCATTTTGGGTTGTTCATGGGTCAAGTATGTATGAAAACATGTTTGATATGTTTAATATATGATTTTGGTCAAGTTTGAGGTGTTATGGAAGTCGTATGTAGCATATGTCATGAAATGGGTCAAAACGGGTTTTTGGTGTAAAACCCGTGATTGTGGAAGTACGTTTTCCGAGAGTCAAATGGTAAATGTTTTTGGATGGAAATGAGCCCATATATATAGTAATGAAATCTGGAAAGTTTGGTTAGGTTTCGAGTCCGGGAGGTTGGAGTATCGGCCGGGGATTTTGAAAGTCCAAAAACTGGACAGAACCTCCCATCCGATCGGATGGCTGGCGATCCGATCGGATGGAGGTCGCTGACAGATTTTTGGGCAACTTTGAAAAATCGTATCTTTTAATCCGTAAGTCGTCACGAGTCGTGCCACCTATCGTTTTGAAGCTAATTGAGTCTAGTTTCATTTAAAAATAGTCTCAAGGTCTGAAAGTTTATAGATTTTTGTCAGAGTGCAAAAGAGTAACAGCATGTCAGTTTTAGTTCAAGTATTTCCGCGTAAAAAGTTTAAGTTTTTGGTCTAAGCGGGCACGGGGTGTAACAGAAAGATTACCCCCCCAGACTAAAACGAGACATTGTCCTCAATGTCTTAAAGGTAAGGGTTCTCCTAACTAAATCTAAGGCCGTTTATTAATTATGCCAAAAGATAAACGTTAGACGATAAGATTTAGGATATCGGATGAGTAGTGAATGATGAAACTTGAGTGGAGAGAAGCAAACCACGAGCACGAGAGTCTTCATTATTTGGGCAAATCCTGGACACATAAAAAACAACCACGAAACACAAGAAATGGAAGAGGTAGCCCTCCTCACGTCACTTATTAGATAATAGAAAGAAGATAGATGGATAAGCATGGGGTGCCTCCCACAAAGCGCTTGTTTTTTTATCGAGTCGTATAGCTTGACTCGCCTCGAATTTATTTGTTCTTGGGGGAGCATGTGGAAAAGAAAATCTCCATCGGACTTTCATTCAGGATGTTTGGAGAAACATTAAAGCACATGAAAGTTCCACTCCGATGAGATACCCACGGCTTAAATGAATGAGAGATGCCGGGGTCAAAGATGGTGTCTTCACTCACAAAGGAATGAAAGAAAGGAAAAATCACCGGATATGTGAAGAATGGGAGAAAGATCTTTATGATAATGAGAATCCAATCTTCATCATCAAAATTACCATTTTTCTTATTTTGAATGTCATTATCGAAGCTCTTATGGTTATCAGCAACAAAAACCTCGGGAGGGAGGGTCGGGGTGATGTCATCGATAAACAAACTCTTAGGATAGAGTACATCTCCCCCCGGGTCATGATCTTCCTCAAAATTATAGAAATCATACTCTGGTGGAGATATGATTTGATTCTTATGAAGTACGTCTTTGAGCTTGGGCTCTGGAAGGATATACGGAGATGGGACATGTGTTGTACTTTGTATGCTAGAAGTTTTCACCTCGTCCATTATTGTCTACGTATCTGACTCATCACTATCCTTGTTATGAATATCAAAATTTTGATTGTTTGAAATTAGAGTAAATTCAGAATCAAAATCAAACAAAGGATTTGTGATAGTCGTATTAAAAATTTGTGAAGTAGAATCAGGAAGATCGAAGGGCTCCTCGGATACCCTTAGGATTGGAACAAGGTCATCAACATCCTTAAGAGGGGTGAATTCGACTTCCTTGTCCCCCATTAAAAAGGTATCTGAAGGGTCTTCAATAAGTGGATTGATCTCTGAGTTCTCTTCTTCCTCCTCATCACTCTCTTCTGAGTATAACAAGTTAATGGGAGGATTTTGACTTCTTCGAATCAACTCCTTAATAAGGTTTATTTCAGTTTGAAGGTTTATGTTGAATTGATTTTGAGCAATCATCAGTTCAGCTCTAGTATTTAACATGCTTTGAAGAAGGTGTTAAGGGGTTATGTATTGTGAAGGTTGGTCAAAACCGGATGAGCCATGATTGTCATAAGGAATATGCTCATAGAGAATGTTCTCGGTTTGACGATCAGAACCTTAATGGGGACCTCTACAATGCTCACAACAGTAATACTGTTGTGGCTGATTCGGTGAATTATATGGATAATGGTCATACCCGAAGTTTTGATTACATGGAACTTGCTCATAGACAAACATGTTCCCTGTTTGAAAATCAAAACCCGGGTGAGGACTACCTCCACAAGACTCACAAGAGTATGTCTCCATCTGGTGTTGTGGGGGCTGGTTGAAAAAGTCGGTTGTTTCATGGTAGGAATAAGGATTTTGGTCATAGACAAACCTGTTTCCCGATTCCACCATGCTACAACCAGGACAATTCCCGCCATTTGGAGGACCCCCACACCATTCACAAGAATACGGGTAAGATGAAGACATGAAGAAGAAGAATTAAACGGATAGAGGGATAAGGAGATAAGAATTAAACGAATAAGAGGATTAAGAAGAATATTTTTGGATTTTTAAATTTTAGAAACATTGAAAATCACAAAAGAAAAAGGAAAAATAATTTGGAGAAGAAAATCTTTTTGGAATTTTTATATTTTCAAATATTTACAAATGAAAACGATAACTTCACGAGGAAGGGTCTTCAAAACACGAATCGACACACGGAATCACAAATTCACTTCAACCCTCCCCGGAAGCGGCGCCAAAAATTGATATAACAATTTATACTCTCCAAAAGGGAATTTACAAAAGGGAAATAATGTGAAAACCCCGAGTTCGTTGTCCCGACGAAGGATGAATGGAATATGTGATTTCGGGATCGAAAAACGTGTAGTGAATGTGTAAAAAGAGAGATTTTTAGGATTTATAACTAAGATAATGAAATTATAACTAAAAACAATTAATAAGGCAAGGGAAATGTAAATCTAAGGCATACGTAACTAAAAACGCAAAGGAAATCTAACGACGCGCACGCTTGGGCTAATCCCGAGCTTTAAAAGGGAAACTATGGAAAACTAACCGTAGGCATGAAATTATATTTTTCTTAAGTCCTAAATGATAAAAGAAAATTTTCGAAAAAAGAATTATATTTTTTTGATTTTTATTTAATTTTCTATGAATTAAAAACTAAATTAAACTAATTAAATGTTTAAAAATATTAAACCTTAGAGGAAAAATCTGAATTTTAAACAAAAATTACTTTAAACTATAGAAAATGTAAGAAAAATGAAATGGGAGAAAAAGCTAAAACCAATATGCTGTTAGAAGCTAAAACAGTTTAATTAAGCTAAAGATGGAAAGTTGCTATAAAAGAATTAAGGAAGAAGATTAAAGCAGAGAAGTCCCAAGGGCATTGTTGGCAGTGAGGCTGTGTGTTAAGGCGTGGGAGGCTAGAGGTCCAGGGTTCGAACCTGGACCTCAGTTTTTTGAAAAGCTATATATATATATATATATATATATATATATATATATATATATATATATATATATATATATATATATATATATATATATATATATATATATATATTTTACTTTTTCTTTTTAAAAACTTGAAAAGCACTAAAAAATAAGCAATTTTAATAATAACAACTATTTTCAAAAGCCACCAATGAGCTCAGAAATAAGCTATGAACAGATCAGTAGGCTTGTTTAAAGGGAAATAAGAAAAAGACAAATAGCAATGGACTAATAAGCTATGTTGGGAATTAAATATTCAAGATATCTAATATCGGGTTCTAATCCAAGAAATACTCCAAGTGTAATTCTGCTGCTAGTGCAAAATGGTTTCTGCTGATAATGTTGATTCTGTTGATAGAACATTTCACTCTGCTGATAGTGATAAATGACTCTGCTGATAGGCTTAGCATTCTGCTGATTGATTCTGCTGATAGCGATAACTTGTTCCTGCTGATAGTGAACACTCTGCTGATGAAAGGATAAGATCGAAAAGATATTTATTGTATTTTGGTCAACAATATACGGTAGATAATATCTTACCCCATGTGCTTAGTTAACAAGTTGTATACATAGATACATGTTGTATCTGATGTACTGACACTCTAAAGGATAAGTTAACAAAGTAAGTCGGCTAAGACTTTAAGCAATATGTAAAGATCTTTTGTCTATAAAAGAGATCTTAGACTAGTGATATATGTGTTAGAATAGATAGAACATAGAAGCAAGAACATATAACTGTTAGATAAGAACAAACACAAAAACATAACAAGTTAGAAAAACATAAGATTCAAGGTTGTAACCCTAGTGATATCTCAAGATCACTCGTATTATTATCTTTAATAATATTGAATCGTTTAGTGATAATCTTTATGTGTTCATTGCTAACTAACAAACATAACAATTCCATTTCCATAACATACATAACCTTCTAAGTTTGGTTGAGTGAATTCCGCGCACTTAATCATTTTAACACAACATATCATACACACAAAGTTAGAGGGTTTAACCACCTTAATCGTGTGTCCAGGATCCTAGCAAGTGGTATTAGAGCTGAGGTTGATATTGTTGCTTTTAGAAGAAACAAGAAATGGATGTACAAGATGTTCAAACAAATGTTGCTGCAAAGTTGCCCATGATCAAACCCAATGAGTTTGAGTTATGGAGGATGAGAGTTGAGCAATATTTTATGGTTCAAGATTATGCTCTTTGGGACATAATTCAGTATGGTGATTCCTTCACTTTAGGCTATTCAGATGTTCTTGTTGAAGGGAAGACAGTTAGAAAAAGAAATACTGGACCAGTTTCAAATGATGAAAAGATACAGAAGAGAAATGATCAGAAAGCAAGAAACTTGTTGCTTATGACCATTCCTGGTGAGCAAATGTTATCTTTTAACACATATCTTGATGCAAAAACTCTTTTTGAAGAGATTTGTGCATGGTTTGGTGGTAATGAAACTACCAAAAAGACACAGAAGACTTTACTAAAGCACCAATTTGAAAACTTTACTGCTTTTAGTAATGAGTCTCTTGATAAACTATTTTCAAGACTACACAAGCTTGTCAGTCAGTTAGCTGTGTTGGGTGTTGAGACTGAGAAGGAAGATCTCAACATGAAGTTCTTGAAAAGTCTACCTAATGAATTCCATACTCATGTTATTGTCTGGATGAACAAGCCAGAAATTAAAACAATGAAGCTTAATGATTTATTCAACAACTTTAAAATTGTTGAACAAAGTCTAAAGAGAGGTGGAAATTATGGTACTAGTTCTGGGAATGCTGCACTCTTATCAGTTCCTAGTGTTAGTCATACAGAAGAGGTAGATGAAGTTGAAAGTGTTTCTAATGTTACTTATGGTGGTCCTTCTACTAGTTTACAAAAGGATATTGCTGGACTTGCAGATCCAACATCTTATGCCTTTATAACCAGTCAAGCTAGTGGTTCTCCTCTAAATCATGAAGACCTTGAGCAGGTAGATGGTGATGATTTGGAAGAGATGGATATTAAGTGGCAAGTTGCTTTACTTAGCATGAGGGCTAAGAAGTTTTGGCAGAAAACTAGAAAGCTGGTATGTGCTTAAGCACATACCTTTTCTTGACCAAAACCGGACCTAAATAGACCAAAAACTAACCAATTATGCCAAATATCTCATGTTTTTGTGTTTATGGTTGTGCAGGGATGGATATTGTAAAAATGGACAAATATCGAGATAAAAAGACAAACCGAGCACGGGATATGGAAAAGACTCAAAGCCGATGCCGGGAAAGATATTTTATGCTCAAAAGCCAAAGTCGATCCTCAGAGTCTCACCAAATGTCAATCACAACCCTTAGATCACCTTTAAAGAAATAGCAATTTCAGTCCCTAGGTTTTCACAAATTACAACCATGGTCCTTGGTTTAATTCCCATTTACTCTAAACTTAAACAACCGGATCCAAAAATTTAACAAACCCAATCCACACACAACTAAAACCCAACCCTCATATTAACCCGTAAACCAACCAGCCCATTCTACCCACTCCACGCATACCCAGCCCAAAAACCCGGCCCACTTCCTTACACCATAACCCGAACCCAGCTAAGTAAATAACCCGGTCAAAACTTCTCTCACCCCAGTCAACCTACAAGTCAAAAGAAAAAAATAAAAATACTCACACACTCCTTCTCTCACACTTAAAAAAACCCGCACCAGTCTTTACCTTTTCCCCCATTTTTACTATTCCCCAAACCCTAAGATTTACCGTACGTTTTTTACGGCAATTAAGGGCAAAAGGGACAATCATTGGCCCTTCTAGAAGACTCTGACAAAGGGAATGACACGTGGGAGCAGTTGATTGGACCGAACACGCACCAAAGATGATCGTACGGCCAGAGATGAAGGCTTGGTGATGAAGGGTAATCTAAGGGTGGATATAGCTGTGGACACACGAGGATCGCCAGCGTGGACATCCTCACCCCTCACTCTCTCCCTCGGCTATAAAAGGAGGCTCAGTCTCTTCATTTGAGTATGTAGTTTTTTAGTAGTGTTACTCTGTCAAAATTACTTTATGTGTTGTAATTTTCTCTTAAAATTAGTTTTTAGTAGTTATAATCTGTCAAATTTAGTTTATGCATTGTAGTTCTCAAATTTCTATTGTAACTTTGAAGTTCTTTATTAATGAAATTTTATTGTTATTTTCACTTTGATCTTGTTTCAATTTCATATTTGTTCTGAGTTTAGCTTTTAAAAGTTTTCAGTAGCTTATTCAAAGTAATCCTAGCTTATTTGTTTCTGTTAAACTCTACTTAGTTCATTACAACTCAAAAAAATCCAAAAAAAAAATATAAAAAATACCTTTAGAAAAATCAAAAATACTTCACACAGCTTCAATAAGCTGTTTTTAAACTTACATTAGCTTATGTAAGCTTTATAGCTTATTATAAGTGATAATTAGAGTCAATGCTGTTTTGAAATTCAAAGTTCTAATTCGGTCAACGAAAGTCAACCATCAGCTTATTCGATAAGCTGAGCTTATTCCAGAGGGAACTGATAGTCTAGGAAGAGAAGTGGAAGCTCCTAGCCTGTCTAAAGACAGCCAAGCATAGTGAATCCCCTCTGTTCAAGCTGAGGGGAAATTCCTTGTAAGTTCTAACTTTTTACTTTATATCGATTCTGAATCAGTAGTTTAGAATAGTGTAGATCTGTTTTAGTTAGTTTTTTATTGCTTATTGCTGCTTATATAGTCTTAATATTGCTTGATATTAATAGTATAGTTCATTTTCCTTTAACTGAATTGATTTTAAGATCAATTAGTTTGTAACTGTTTCATCTATTGGATTCTAAATGCATGATTAGAGTTTGATGTATCTGAGGTCTGAAATTAGTGAGTGTGATAGAACTTTTGACTTTGTGTTATCATAGTAAGTTGGTGAAAATTTGGTTTGGAAGTCTGAATATCAATACTGCTTCTTAAAGTTCATGACAGTTTTCATAGCAGTAACTGTTAGGGTGTTTGGATCAGTGGATTGGAAAAGATGGTAGGCTTATGTAATTAGTAACAATAGTTTAAAAAGTTCACTTAGGTTTATATTAGTCTAAATAAGGCTTTACACTAGTAGTTTATAATACAAAAGTCAAAAATTAGTTTTAACATTAGTTTACTGCTGCAACTAGGTTAATCAGTAGGTATAATTTTAATCTTAGGTGAATTCTAGTGTTAGTTAACATAATTGAGGTTAATCATAGCTTAGTATTACATAATAAGCTCAATAGGATCATTCAAAGTTAGATTAAGTCAACTAGTGTAAGAATTCAAAAAGTCAAAACTGCTCAGATTAATCAACTTTTCAATCTGATTCTTAGGCTCAGTTTGTAGTTATAAGTAAGATTGGATTGTGGAATTGTGATCTCTGGTGGTTTGATTCAAGGTCTCAATAAGATAAGTTCATCTAGAAGCTCTTATAAGCCCTTAATGTTAAGATCAAAGCTGCTTGTTTGCTGGAAATTTCTCCTGCACCACAGTCACAAGCCCTAGTTCATAGGCTTATTTCTAGCAATCTATTTGAGTTTTCTGATTGAATTTTGGGGCAAATAGAAGTCAAGCTAGCTGTTTATCAGTTTCAGCTTTTGGTTAGCTTTTTCTAGCTTACTAGGCAGCTTAATTGAGTCCCATTTTGAGTCTATTTGGACTGTTCTTAAAAGAATTTGTATAAGCTTAACTGCTTGTGTTCGAGCTGTTTACCAGCTTATTCTAGCTCATTTAATCCGTTTCTTTTCATAAAATTAGTATTTGTTAGTTGATATTTGATTTGCAAAAGAAGAAAAAAAAAATAGTTTAGTTAAATCGTAGTACCCAGGATTCGAACCTGGGTTGTTTGTAGTGAAAAATCGTTTTTAGTTTTAAAGTTTTTACAAATCAGTCCCCAGGTTTCAGTTTTAACAAGTTTAGCCCTTGTCTTAGTGTAAAAACGTTTTTAGTATTAGATAAGTTTCAGAAATTACAAGTCCAGTCCTTGTCTTCGATTTAAAATTTTTAGATATAAATAAAGTTTGACGAAACTACATTTTCAGTCCCTTAAGTTTTTATAAACTTTTTCTTTATTTTCTTTTATAAAATTAGTTTTATTAAACTACATTTTCAGTCCCTTGAGTTTTTAGATTTACATTTTAGGTTTATATCTTCACTATTAGTTTTATAAGTCTCGGGATTAGCCCGAGATTTGCGTTATTTGATTTCTTTTTGTGTGCTTTTATTTGTTAAACGTAGATTGTTTTTAATTTTCCATATTTTAGTGTAAAACAATACCAAAATAATCTTTCACGTTCACTTATTCACTTCACATTTTCACGACACCGAATCGATTCAAACGCCGTCAAACCTTCGTTGGGAGAACGACCCGGGGAAATATTTTCATAAGTATTTCTTAGGAAAATTATACTAAAAAAAGAATTAATCAAAATGGCGCCGCTGCCGGGGAAGGCTTGAAACGTTGTCGTTGATTCGTATCGTATTTTGTGTTTTGAAGACCCTTCCTCGGAAGTTATCGTTTTTATAAAAAAAAATAATAATAAAAATACAAAAAGAAAATAATTAAAAAACACTTTTCCTAAAGTGTTTTCACCTTAATAAACATCCTCGGTCTTCCGTTGAAGGAGGGCGGTTGTAAACCATTCCGAAATAACAACAAAAGAGATCGTGAAATTAAACGTTTCTTGGATTATTTCTTTACTACAACCTAATTACGGGGTTTAAGGAGGTCTTGACATTAAATTGCAGACCGAAGAGAGATCCATTCTTCTCTCCCGCCACGCTGCGCGTAGTTTTGAAAGAAACGAGTACGGTTGATTAACGATCACCAAAAAGAAAATAAATCTAATTTTTCTTATAAAAATAAAAAAATACAAAAATATTTTATTTTCAAATTTGGTTTTCCTTTTTGATTTTGTTTTTGGTGTATGCACACCCGATCTTCTACTTCTCACCCTCTTCTTTCACCACTATCAAATCCCGAGAGGATTATTCGTCACAATCACCGTGTTCATTTCTCAACCGTTGAGGAAATGGCCGACGAACCAAACCATCAACCCCCGCCGGTGGGTGGTGATAATCACATGCCAGCTCCCGATCTCCGAACGATGGAGGAGCTGTGCCAACCCACAATGCACGGACGTGGTGGCCCGATTGCCCCCGTCAATATTCAAGCCGCCGATTTTGGACTTAAGCACCACATGATTCAACAAGTCCAAAACTCGTGCCAATTCCATGGCTTGCCGGGTGATGATGCGAACAAGCATCTTGATAAATTCATAACCGTCACCCAAAGTATGAAACAAAATGGGGTCTCCGATGACGCCCTCCGTCTATATCTCTTTCCTTATTCATTGACGCATCATGCCACCGCTTGGTTTGATCGTCTTCCCAAGAACTCCATTCGTAGTTTCGATGAAATGGTTACAAAGTTCTTGGCGAAATATTTCCCACCGTCGATGGTGACGAAATTAAGGAATGAGATTAGCAATTTCCGTCAGCTTCCCGATGAATCATTGTTTGAGGCATGGGAACGCTACAAGTTATCGATTGATCGGTGTCCGAACCACAATATGTTATTGGTCACTATTATAGATACCTTCTATAACGGTTTGACATTACGACACCGTGATACGATTAATGCTGCTGCCGGTGGTACGTTTATGAAACGTCGACCCGAAGAGTGCTATGATCTTATTGAAAACATGACCGCCCACCATAATTTCTGGGATTCCTGTGCCGAGAGGAATGAGTCAACAAGATCTAGCACTGATTCTTCTATCTCCGAGATAGCCGCTCTTTCTAAACAAATGAATGATTTGTCTACGGCTATCTTGAGAATTCATCAAAATCAGACTATGAATCAAAACAACAACAATCAAGTGAATGTTGTTAATCATAGTTGTGAGACATGTGGTGGTCCTCACCAATATTTTGAGTGCCCAGCCTCCGGTGGCTACACTCAAGAGAATGTGTATGCTGCTTCTGGAAATTTCAATCAAGGTGGTAACGGTTACCAACCTCAAGGAGACCGTAATCTCCTCAGCTACCGTTCTAACAATTTTCTCGGACCACCCGGTTTCCCACCAAATCAAAATCAGCAAGTGCAAAACCGTAATGTTCCAAATAATCAAAATCAAAATCGGGGCAAACAAGGTTATCAAAACCAAGGGAATTATAACCAAGCCCCGAATCAAGGAAATTTTCAAAATAACAACCAAGGTTTTGTTCAAAACAACCGAGGGCCAAATCTTCCAAACAATCAAAATCAAGGATTTGTGCCAAACCCATCGCCCTCGGATGAGTTATTAAAACAATTCATTCTTCAAAACCAACAACAACAAAAGAAACAAGAGGAAATGAATAGAATGATGATTAATCAAATAACCGAATTGAACAAACGTTTAAATGATCGACCCTCGGGTTCGGGTACTACTACTCTTCCAAGCAACACGATCGCCAACCCGAGGGGCGATGCTAAGGCGATCACTACTAGGAGCGGTGTTTCATATGATGGACCCACGGCTCCGACTACCGATTCTTCTCTACCTCCCAAGGTAGTCGTCCGTGAGACCGAGGTGACCAAGGACACGGAACCTCCTACTAACAACGGAGGAACCAAAGACGTCCAACCTCCGGTCGTCCATCCATCTGAATCAGAAGTTGTGCTTGAGCCCGAAAAAGCTCCCGTTAAGACCACACTTCCTTACCCTTCAAGAATGAGTGATCAAAAGCTCCACGACAAAGCTTCGAGTCAAATGGAAAAATTCTTTCAAATATTCCAAGAATTACATTTCGACATAAGCTTCGCGGATGCTTTGCTCTTGATGCCTAAATTCACTTCCACACTCAAAAGTTTGTTGAGCAATAAAGAAAAATTATTTGAAATGACAAAAACTCCAGTGAACGAAAACTGCTCCGCGGCAATTCTCAAAAAGCTTCCGGAAAAGCTTGGAGATCCCGGAAAATTTCTCATCCCATGTGAATTTCCGGGAAAGGTTGAATGTCACGCCTTGGCCGATCTCGGTGCGAGCATCAACCTAATGCCGTTATCCATCTGGAAGAAACTTTCTTTGCCCGAACTTACCCCCACTTGCATGACCCTCGAGCTTGCGGATCGGTCAATAACCCTTCCTAAAGGTGTAGCCGAGGATGTCTTTGTAAAGGTGGGGAAGTTTCATTTTCCAGCAGATTTTGTGGTAGTTGATTTTGACGCCGACCCCCGGGTTCCTCTTATTCTAGGAAGATCATTCTTGAGGACCGGGCGGGCTTTGATCGATGTTTATGGTGAAGAAATTACTTTGCGGGTCGATAAGGAAAAAGTTACGTTCAATATTAATCCGAACTCGAAACCTCAAACTGACAAATGCAATGTCGCTACGGTTGATCAAAAGTCCGATCCCGTAATTGCTCCTAAAAGAGTTGATCCAAACCTTTCACGATTCACGGTCAAGAGCATGTCAGAAAAACGTGCTGAGCTCAAGGCTATGAAAATCAATCCTGGATCGAGCAAATGGTTTGAGTGTTGTGCCGCAAATGCTAAGAGTGTTCTTGACGACGATGATGAAGACGAATCGGAGACTACAACGGAAGCGGTGGAAATTGCTAGCTCTAAGAGCACACCACTTGTCCCACCTCCAGAACAAGTTTATCACATCGAGATTCTTAATTCCGACTCTTCCCATCCTTCTCCTCCAATTGAGGGAAGTGTGATCTTGCGGGAAGAGCTCGAGGTGTTTTTCAAAGATGAATCAATTTCACCGGAAATTGATGATTCTTGTCTTAATCCGGAGGGAGATATTCTTATTGTTGAAAAATTATTAAACCAAGAATCATCTCTTTTTCTCCCTCCGAAGGAAGTTGAAATCAATCCACCAAAGAGATTTGATGACCTTGTTCCCGAAACCTTCAAGACAACTATCACCAACCCTCTGTTTGAGTTCGAATATGAGATTTCTGATAACCCAATCTTTGATATTCAGATGGAGGAGAGTAATGTGTCCACGACGGAACATGAGTTCACAGATTCTCATCATATGATTGATTCTCTTCATGAGGAGTTCTCCGGTGAACTCACTCATTGCATATCTCCTCCGGAATACGATCAATTCTATTTTGATATGGAGGAAGATTCTAGTCTGGGGGGAGGCATACCTTCTCATGAAGATTTCATCCCAACCCTTCCACCCGAGACTTTTGACAAAATTTCTGCTGATGATGAAGAGCTTATTATGATCATCCTCAACATCTTTATGCTCTTCATCACATATGTTGTGCCTTCTCCCATCCTTCACTCATTCGGGAGTGAGGATATTACCTTTGACCCCGGTATTACCAATTCTGGTTTTTCTTTCTAAAAATACCGCGGGTATCTCATCGGAGTGGAACTTTCATGTGCTTCAGTGTTTATCCAAAAATTTTGAACGAAAGTCCGATTGAGATTATCTCTTCCACTTGCTCCCCCAAGGACAAATAAATTCGGGGTCGAGTCAAGCTCATGTGACTCGGTTACCAAAAACAAGCGCTTCGTGGGAGGCACCCCATGCTTATCATTCTATCTTCTTATCTATTTTCTAATAAAGTGAGTGAGGAGGGCTTCCTCTTCCATATCTTGTGTTTCATGTTTTCTGTGATATGTCCAGGAATGCCCGATGATGAAGACTCTCGTGCTCGTAGTTTCCTTCACGCTACTCGAGTTTCATCATTCGTTGCTCATCCGATATCCTTAATCTTATCGTTTTGCATCTATCTTTTGGCATAATTAATAAACGGCCTTAGATTTATGTAGGAGAACCCTTACCTTTAAGACATTGAGGACAATGTATCGTTTTAGTCTGGGGGGGTAATCTGTCGATTTGATTTTTGCCTTGCATTTTTGCCGTTTTCTCATGTAACCCCGTTTTTCCTCCAAAAATTGAAAAAATCCAAAAAATGAGAAAATTTTAAAAATTTTTTGCAAAAATATAATAAATTTTGACATTTTTGTTGATTTTCCGCTGGAGAGAGTAGGAATAAAATTCTGACTTGACCGGGCGTGTTGAGCCCTAGCTTGTTCCCTTAACCGTTTATAATCCATAAGCTTGTGCTAGTCTTTTACACAAGGAGCTAGAAAATGCGAATTCTTTTTAAGAGTTTGCAAGTTCCCGTATTTGACTTTATATATGCATGGCTTGATTATAAGTCTAAGCATTCGCGGATCTTATTATTTAAGATTTTAAATTTGCGAAGAACGAGAAATGATAGAGTTGTTTATAAGTTAGATTGCTAAACGTGGAGTAGTTGGATCTCTTTAGAGCTCATCAAAGTTATTTGTGGCTTTTTGTTCCCATAAGCTTGTTTCACCTTAAAAATAGAAATCTAGGAATAATTAAAGCTATTTTAGTTTTGGCGATAATTAGTTTTTGTTTCTTCCTTAGAGGATCCTTGCTTATGAAAGTTGGGTACACATCAAGGTACTGCCAGTGTTACGGTGTAATAGACTATTCCATCTTGCCGGCTCGCAACCGATGTTGGGATTGTTATAAAAGCCGTAGGACTCGGGATTTGGCAAAATATATAATGAATAATGAATAATAATAATAATCCAAAGCCATAAAAAGTTTTCTGCATCTTGCCGGTTCGCAGCCGATGTTGTAGACTTCTAATAAAGGCAGAGGAAAATTTCCAAGGTCATAATAGACTATCACATCTTGCCGGTTCGCAGCCGATGTTGTGATTGTTATAAAGGGCCAAGGATCAATAATAATATGTGCTTAATAATGTTAAAAATGCCAAATTTCGACTCCGAGGTATCCTAATAAAGGCTTCTGTCTCTGGACTCGTAGATGAGTTGTTTCGGTCGCAAATAAAAGGGATATTCTCAAAATCGTGTTAAATCAGAGACCTTGATGTGGACCTCATTTTTGTATGCAACGGTTTTCGAGGGAAGGTTTGGAAACTACTTAGCGTCTAAACTAAGGTATCTTTATCGGAATAAAAATTATCGAAACGAGAATTTGAAGAAATTCATTTCTCACCAAAAATAAAATAAATAGAGGAAAATAGGAATTTGGGAACGAGAAGTCCACAATTAACTTTCTGAGTAGTGTTGGCAATCTAACTTGTAAATGACAATGATTTCGTTTTTAAGCTTAGTTTGGGGACTCGTGAAAAATCGGGGACGACGAATTTTATCCGTATGGTCACTTCTTCATGAGTCGTGTTTCCTACTCGAAGACCCTAAAAGTTATCGAAAGATAATGATTGTCAACAAAGCCGTCACATGAATAATAAGAAAAATACAAAAAATAGAATAAAATGGAAAATCGGGGAGTTTTTAGAACTTTAAGATTTCTTAATCTCTTTTGAAAATTTTGCTACTTCTCAAAGTTAGTAAAAAGAGATTGGAAATTTTTGGTTTCGAAAACGTGTTTTTATAACATTGCATGAGGACATTGCAATAGCCTAGTCTGGGGGAATTTGGTATGTGCTTAAACACATACCTTTTCTTGACCAAAACCGGACCTAAATAGACCAAAAACTAACCAATTATGCCAAATATCTCGTGTTTTTGTGTTTATGGTTGTGCAGGGATGGATATTGTAAAAATGGACAAATATCGAGATAAAAAGACAAACCGAGCACGGGATATGGAAAAGACTCAAAGCCGATGCCGGGAAAGATATTTTATGCTCAAAAGCCAAAGTCGATCCTCAGAGTCTCACCAAATGTCAATCACAACCCTTAGATCACCTTTAAAGAAATAGCAATTTCAGTCCCTAGGTTTTCACAAATTACAACCATGGTCCTTGGTTTAATTCCCATTTACTCTAAACTAAAACAACCGGATCCAAAAATTTAACAAACCCAATCCACACACAACTAAAACCCAACCCTCATATTAACCCGTAAACCAACCAGCCCAGTCTACCCACTCCACGCATACCCAGCCCAAAAACCCGGCCCACTTCCTTACACCATAACCCGAACCCAGCTAAGTAAATAACCCGGTCAAAACTTCTCTCACCCCAGTCAACCTACAAGTCAAAAGAAAAAAAAATAAAAATACTCACACACTCCTTCTCTCACACTTAAAAAAAACCCGCACCAGTCTTTACCTTTTCCCCCATTTTTACTATTCCCCAAACCCTAAGATTTACCGTACGTTTTTTACGGCAATTAAGGGCAAAAGGGAAAATCATTGGCCCTTCTAGAAGACTCTGACAAAGGGAATGACATGTGGGAGCAGTTGATTGGACCGAACACGCACCAAAGATGATCGTACGACCAGAGATGAAGGCTTGGTGATGAAGGGTAATCTAAGGGTGGATATAGCTGTGGACACACGAGGATCGCCAGCGTGGACATCCTCACCCCTCACTCTCTCCCTCGGCTATAAAAGGAGGCTCAGTCTCTTCATTTGAGTATGTAGTTTTTTAGTAGTGTTACTCTGTCAAAATTACTTTATGTGTTGTAATTTTCTCTTAAAATTAGTTTTTAGTAGTTATAATCTGTCAAATTTAGTTTATGCATTGTAGTTCTCAAATTTCTATTGTAACTTTGAAGTTCTTTATTAATGAAATTTTATTGTTATTTTCACTTTGATCTTGTTTCAATTTCATATTTGTTCTGAGTTTAGCTTTTAAAAGTTTTCAGTAGCTTATTCAAAGTAATCCTAGCTTATTTGTTTCTGTTAAACTCTACTTAGTTCATTACAACTCAAAAAAATCCAAAAAAAATATAAAAAATACCTTTAGAAAAATCAAAAATACTTCACACAGCTTCAATAAGCTGTTTTTAAACTTACATTAGCTTATGTAAGCTTTATAGCTTATTATAAGTGATAATTAGAGTCAATGCTGTTTTGAAATTCAAAGTTCTAATTCGGTCAACGAAAGTCAACCATCAGCTTATTCGATAAGCTGAGCTTATTCCAGAGGGAACTGATAGTCTAGGAGGAGAAGTGGAAGCTCCTAGCCTGTCTAAAGACAGGCAAGCATAGTGAATCCCCTCTGTTCAAGCTGAGGGGAAATTCCTTGTAAGTTCTAACTTTTTACTTTATATCGATTCTGAATCAGTAGTTTAGAATAGTGTAGATCTGTTTTAGTTAGTTTTTTTATTGCTTATTGCTGCTTATATAGTCTTAATATTGCTTGATATTAATAGTATAGTTCATTTTCCTTTAACTGAATTGATTTTAAGATCAATTAGTTTGTAACTGTTTCATCTATTGGATTCTAAATGCATGATTAGAGTTTGATGTATCTGAGGTCTGAAATTGGTGAGTGTGATAGAACTTTTGACTTTGTGTTATCATAGTAAGTTGGTGAAAATTTGGTTTGGAAGTCTGAATATCAATACTGCTTCTTAAAGTTCATGACAGTTTTCATAGCAGTAACTGTTAGGGTGTTTGGATCAGTGGATTGGAAAAGATGGTAGGCTTATGTAATTAGTAACAATAGTTTAAAAAGTTCACTTAGGTTTATATTAGTCTAAATAAGGCTTTACACTAGTAGTTTATAATACAAAAGTCAAAAATTAGTTTTAACATTAGTTTACTGCTGCAACTAGGTTAATCAGTAGGTATAATTTTAATCTTAGGTGAATTCTAGTGTTAGTTAACATAATTGAGGTTAATCATAGCTTAGTATTACATAATAAGCTCAATAGGATCATTCAAAGTTAGATTAAGTCAACTAGTGTAAGAATTCAAAAAGTCAAAACTGCTCAGATTAATCAACTTTTCAATCTGATTCTTAGGCTCAGTTTGTAGTTATAAGTAAGATTGGATTGTGGAATTATGATCTCTGGTGGTTAGATTCAAGGTCTCAATAATATAAGTTCATCTAGAAGCTCTTATAAGCCCTTAATTTTAAGATCAAAGTTGCTTGTTTGCTGGAAATTTCTCCTGCACCACAGTCACAAGCCCTAGTTCATAGGCTTATTTCTAGCAATCTATTTGAGTTTTCTGATTGAATTTTGGGGCAAATAGAAGTCAAGCTAGCTGTTTATCAGTTTCAGCTTTTGGTTAGCTTTTTCTAGCTTACTAGGCAGCTTAATTGAGTCCCATTTTGAGTCTATTTGGACTGTTCTTAAAAGAATTTGTATAAGCTTAACTGCTTGTGTTCGAGCTGTTTACCAGCTTATTCTAGCTCATTTAATCCGTTTCTTTTCATAAAATTAGTATTTGTTAGTTGATATTTGATTTGCAAAAGAAGAAAAAAAAATAGTTTAGTTAAATCGTAGTACCCAGGATTCGAACCTGGGTTGTTTGTAGTGAAAAATCGTTTTTAGTTTTAAAGTTTTTACAAATCAGTCCCCAGGTTTCAGTTTTAACAAGTTTAGCCCTTGTCTTAGTGTAAAAACGTTTTTAGTATTAGATAAGTTTCAGAAATTACAAGTCCAGTCCTTGTCTTCGATTTAAAATTTTTAGATATAAATAAAGTTTGACGAAACTACATTTTCAGTCCCTTAAGTTTTTATAAACTTTTTCTTTATTTTCTTTTATAAAATTAGTTTTAATAAACTTCATTTTCAGTCCCTTGAGTTTTTAGATTTACATTTTAGGTTTATATCTTCACTATTAGTTTTATAAGTCTCGGGATTAGCCCGAGATTTGCGTTATTTGATTTCTTTTTGTGTGCTTTTATTTGTTAAACGTAGATTGTTTTTAATTTTCCATATTTTAGTGTAAAACAATACCAAAATAATCTTTCACGTTCACTTATTCACTTCACATTTTCACGACACCGAATCGATTTAAACGCCGTCAAACCTTCGTTGGGAGAACGAACCGGGGAAATATTTTCATAAGTATTTCTTCGGAAAATTATACTCAAAAAAAAAGAACAAATCAAAAGCAAATTACCATAAATGGTAATGATATTGCTGGTTTCGATAAGAAGAAAGTGGAATGTTTTAACTGTCATAGGTTGGGACATTTTGCTAAAGAATGTAGAAGCCCAAGGAAGCAGGATAATAGGAACACATGGTATATACAAGAAAGGAATAAGGAAGTACTAGTGGAAGAGCCAAAGGCTATGCTGGCTATTGATGGTATTGGATATGATTGGAGCTCTATGGCTACTGAAGAGGATGCACCACTAAATGCTGCTCTTATGGCCACTGATTTTGCTCTAATGGCTTCTTCTGATTCAGAGGTAGATACCATTCCTACTTGTACTAATTCATGTCCTAATCTTAAAAATTATGAAGACATTAAAAAGAGATTTGAGGCTTTTAGAGAAGAGTTAATTGATGCTCTTCATAATTTAGCTAATCATAAGAGGTGTGTAGGAGTTCTAGAAAAACAGATTCAACATTATAAAAAGAATGAATCTACGTTTACTGATGACTTAAATGCTTTAAAAAGAGGAATAGCATTTATAGATGAATTATTTAATGATCAAAGTAGACAGTTATCTGAAGTCAAAACTGAAAAAGAAAATGTTAAAGTTACTATAGATACTTTAGCTCATGCCTCAGAAGGAATGAATAAGATTTGGGAAGCTCAGGTAATTGATAAAGCTAATTCAGGTGTAGGTTACAAAACTGTCCCCCCACCATATAGAGGTGTTCCTTCACCTCCAGGTGTTGACCAAGCACATACAGGTTTAGCTGAGTTTCAAGAACCAATCATGGAATATGGTTCTAAGGCTAGTAAGAGCCTTAAGGTAGCAAAGATAAGTAAAAGTTTAGATAAAACTTTACTTTATCAGGACAAGGTGTCCTTTGCTAAGAAAGGAGAAACTATAGTTGTTGAAGATTGTACAACTGATAGTGATGATGATGAAGTAGATCAGGTTATGTTTGAACCTATTTTGGTTAAGAAAGTAGGAACAAGTGTTCCTAAGGTAGTCAAACACAATACTGATAGGCCTAAATCAAACATTAAGCATGTTAGGCAACCAGTTAGATATTGTGAGCAATATAGAACCACCAACAAGCCCAGAGGTAACCAAAGGAATTGGAACAACCTCAAGTCTAACCAATTAGGTGATGACTTTGCTTTTTATAATAAAGCTTGTTACACATGTGGTAGTTTTGACCATCTTGCAGCTTTCTGCAACCAATGGGTAACTGGGTATGAAAACCATAGAGTGAACCACAAAAGGCAAACATCTAAATCTCACTTTCACTCTAGTTCTAAGAAATCAAATCCCAGAGTAGTCAAAAACAAGTCTATCTCAAAATCTGATCCTGCTGATAGACCAAATGATCCTGCTGCTAGAAAATTTGTTCCTGCTGCTCGACCATTTATGACTATTAACCCAAAATCAACAGCTAAGGGTGCAAAAACATTTTTCAAACATGCACCTACAACTGTTCTAAGGCCCATTCAAACAAAAGCAGTGGTCCAAAAACAAGTTTGGAAACCAAAGGGTAGAACTACAAAGTTAGCAGACTCTGCTGCTAAGCGTATGGTTCATTCTGCTGCTAAGGGAAAAAGGGCAAATGCTGTTAAGGCCTCAGCATGTTGGATTCTCAAATCCAATGTTGCATCAACTATCCTCAAAAGATTCAATTACATTGATGCAAGAGGCAGATCCAAGTCAGTAATGGCTTGGATCCCCAAAAGAAACTAACACTCTTTTTTGTGTGCAGGAACATTCAAATGATCCGGAAGAGGATCAAGGATACTCAGATAGTGGATGTTCAAGGCACATGACAGGCAACATGTCTTATCTCTCAGATTTTGAAGCTTTCAATGGAGGATATGTTACCTTTGGAGGGGGTGTTCGTGGCAAAATTTCTGGTAAAGGTACAATCAAAACCGGAAATTTAGATTTTGAAGATGTGTACTATGTAAAAGAGCTAAATTATAATCTTTTTAGTGTCTCACAAATGTGTGACAAAAAGAATAATGTTCTTTTCAGTGAGACTGAATGTCTTGTACTTTCTCCTGATTTTAAGATGCCTGATGAAAGTCAAGTACTTCTTAGAATTCCTAGAAAGGGCAACATGTACAGTGTAGACATGAAGAACATTATCCCTAAAAAGAATTTAACTTGTCTTGTTGCAAAGGCCACATTGGAAGAATCAATGAAATGGCATAGAAGGCTTGGTCATATTAACTTCAAAACCATAAATAAAATTGTTAAGAATGAGTTGGTAAGAGGTTTACCTCACAAAAGATTTGAAAATGATCAAACATGCATTGCTTGTCTAAAAGGCAAACAACACAAAGCCACTTGTAAGCCCAAGATTTTTAACTCTATCAATCAGTCTTTGTTTATGCTACATATGGACTTATTTGGACTTGTTTCAGTGATGAGCATAATGCATAAGAGATATTGTCTAGTTATTACTGATGACTATAGTAGATTTACATGGGTTTTCTTTTTAGCCACAAAGGATGAGACATCAAGCATCCTTAAGGACTTCATTACACGGATAGAAAATCAAGTAAGCAAGAAAGTGAAAGTCATTAGATGTGATAATGGGACAGAGTTTAAGAATAGAGTTATGGATGATTTCTGCAAAGAAAAAGGTATTAAGAGAGAATTTAGTGTTGCTAGAACACCACAACAGAATGGTGTAGCTGAAAGAAAGAATAGAACACTAATTGAAGCTGCTAGAACAATGTTAGCTGATTCTAAGCTACCAATAAATTTTTGGGCAGAGGCAGTCAACACTGCTTGCTATGTTCAAAATAGAGTTTTAGTTGTGCAGCCTCACAATAAGACATCATATGAACTTTTTAATGGTAGAACTCCTGCAATAGGATTTCTTAGACCTTTTGGATGTCATGTGACAATTCTCAATACCTTAGACCATTTAGGAAAATTCGATGGTAAGGCAGATGAAGGTTTCTTTGTTGGTTATTCTCTTAATAGCAAAGCATTTAGAGTTTACAACACAAGAAAAGAAATAGTAGAAGAAAATCTACATGTGGAGTTTTTAGAAAACAAATCCAATGTAGAAGGTCAAGGACCAAAATGGCTATTTGATCTAGAGTATCTAACAAATTCAATGAATTATGTGCCTTTTGTTGCAGAAACTAATGATTTTGCAGGTTCTTATACAACAAATGAGGCAGAGTTAGAGAAAGATCAAAATGATGTGATAATGCCAATATGGTCAAGTTCAATTGTGGAATCAACTTCGACAACTGATGAACCTTCTTCTAGCAAAGCTAAAGAAAGTGTTGAAGATGAAAGTAAAGAATATGGAACTCAGGAACAACAAAGTGTTTCTGCTGGTAGTATTTCTGTTGCTGCTGGTAGTATATCTGTTTCTGCTGATGACTCTGCTGATAAGCTTATTGATTCTGCTGTTCGGCCAAATGACTCTGCTGCTGGCCCTTCAGAAATAAAAGAAGCAGAATTCTCAGATAATGAGGTGGATTTCAACAATCTTCCATCAAATTATCAAGTTCCTACTACACCACAATCAAGAATTCACAAAGTTCATTCCCTGGAACATGTGATTGGAGATATACAGTCAGGTGTGAAGACAAGACAACAATTGATGTCTTCAGACCAACAAGGGCTTCTTGATGCCCTTTATGCTTCAAAACAGCATAAGCTTTTAAACTCTTGCTTGTTTGTATGTTTTCTCTCACAAGCTGAACCAAAGACAATTCTTATAGCCCTAGATGATTCAAGCTGGTTAGAGGCTATGCAAGAAGAGCTTCTTCAGTTCAAGATTCAAAAGGTTTGGGTGCTAGTTGATTTACCTACAGGTGTGAAGGTAATTGGCACTAGATGGGTTTTTAAGAACAAAAGGGATGAAAGAGGAATAGTGATCAAGAATAAGGCTAGATTAGTAGCCCAAGGGCACACACAAGAAGAAGGGATAGACTATGATGAGTTTATGCTCCAGTAGCAAAGATTGAGGCAATTAGACTGTTTCTAGCTTATGCTTCATTTTTAGGCTTCACAGTCTACCAAATGGATGTCAAAAGTGCATTTTTATATGGTAAAATTGAACCAGAGGTGTATGTTTCACAACCTCCAGGCTTCATTGACCCATTACATCCAAACAAAGTGTACAGAGTAGTGAAAGCTCTATATGGCCTTCATCAGGCACCAAGAGCTTGGTACGCAACACTAGCTTCCTACTTATTAGAAAATGGATTTCAAAGAGGAAAGATTGATCAGACACTGTTTATTAAACAGCACAAGAAGGATCTTCTGTTAGTGCAGGTGTATGTGGATGACATTATCTTTGGATCTACTAGGAAGGAGATATGTTTAGAGTTTGAGAAGCTTATGAAAGATAAGTTTCAGATGAGTTCTATGGGAGAACTTACATTCTTTTTGGGTTTGCAAGTTAAGCAATCATCTGAAGGCATATTTATTAGTCAAGACAAATATGTTGCAGAGATACTTAGAAAAATTCAATTTGCTGATTCAAAAATAGCAAGCACACCAATGGACTCTGAGAAGCACCTTCTGAAAGATGAAGATGGAGAAAATGTAGATGTACACAATTACAGATCTATGATAGGCTCTTTGATGTACCTTACATCATCTAGACCTGATATCATGTTTCCTGTTTGTGTTTGTGCAAGATTTCAAGTTACTCCAAAGGTTTCTCATTTAACTGCAGTCAAGAGAATTTTTAGATATCTTAAAGGTCAACCAAGGTTGGGTATCTGGTATTCTAGAGAATCTCCTTTTGACTTGGTAGCATATTCGGATAGTGATTATGCTGGTGCTAGCTTGGACAGAAAGTCAACAATTGGAGGATGTCAATTCCTTGGGTGTAGACTTGTCTCATGGCAGTGTAAGAAGCAAACAAGTGTGGCAAATT
Source organism: Artemisia tridentata subsp. tridentata (assembly GCA_021014915.2). Lineage (NCBI taxonomy): Eukaryota > Viridiplantae > Streptophyta > Magnoliopsida > Asterales > Asteraceae > Artemisia > Artemisia tridentata. The sequence continues at coordinate 4,844,332 of CP139503.1, forward strand.
CAACAACTGAAGCTGAATACATAGCTGCTGCAAGTTGCTCTAGTCAAGTTCTATGGCTTCAAAACCAACTTCTTGATTATGGGTACAATTTCTTAAACACTGTTATTCATATTGATAATAGTAGTACAATTTGTATTATTAAAAATCCAGTACAACATTCTAAAACAAAACACATTGAAATTAGACATCACTTTATAAGAGACTGCAATGAGAAAAGATTAATTCAAGTTCTTAAAATTGCTTCAGAACATAATTTTGCAGATCTGCTAACAAAAGCTTTTGATGTTTCAAGGTTTCAGTACTTGGTAGCAAGTATTGGAATGCTTAATCTTTAAATTTTCAATATGATGTGTTTTTGTAAATAAATTTTTGTTGTTGCTGCTGATTTATCTAATACTGCTGTTATTACAAAAGTTTGTGCTAAAGTACAAATTTAAATTGTGTTATTCATATAGTTGGTCTTATGATTATACTAATGCAAGACAAGTACTTTGTATTTTGTTCTTTTGGTTTTAGACTAACAATTTCAGGTATGAATATATAAACACAAAGGATGTTTTCAAGTGAAATGGAAACAGCAGAATTGAGATATTAGCTGCTGACCATAATAGGTTTATGATGGACTGAGTTTGGGACTTTAAAGCTCCTTAAAACTTCTTTCTTGAAATCTAGTTATGATATTTCACATTGAATTGATGACTTAGTTGATCAGATAGTAACTGATGCAACTCACTTTCTATCATTTTATACTTTTAAGTATAATGTGCAAGTCTGAGGACATCTGATAGAAAGAACAGCTAGTCAAAGTGAATCTAACACTTGTGTTAGAGGCAACAATTACTATGAGCTGGAAACCCTGTCAGGAAAACTCTTTGAATGAGTTTATCTGCACACAGGCAGTTATTTATAACTGAAAAATATTGGTTCTCACACAACCAGAGGTTGCTTTAAACCGAAATGCTGATTAAGTGTCTGTTATACACTTGATTCCTTCAAAATGGTTGAAAGTAGTATGATTTTTCAATTCTAAAATCATGAACATACTACTAAGTTAAATGATTTCTTAAAAGGATTTTCAAGGATTCACAAAAACCATCCATTGATGGATCATGAATCGAAATGTCCACTGATTCACCTCTCATAGGAGTTAACACACCTAGAAGTGATGAGGGCAGTAACTTAAACTCTTAAGGAATTGATGGCTTCATGTACAACATTGTCTGACAACAAGTTCTAAATGCTGGATCAGATGATAAGGAAAAATATATTTTGGTACATAGTGAGATCTTCCAAACAAGGGGAGGAAACAAAAGTTATTTGCTTCAGGGGAGGTAACAATCTCAGGGGAGGAAATAATGGCCCAAGAAAGGAAGATAATCCAATAAAAGGAAGGAGAAGACAAGAGCATACAAGATGATGAGGAGGTTGAAAATGACAAGAATAGAGCTTATTCTGGAGTATTATATATATTCAGAAGGGATGAAGCATTCCAAAGGAGAAAGTTCTATCTAGATCAAACGAAGAAAAGTTTCAATTTCACTTCAAAGACATGCTGGTTAGATGATTTCACTTGTTAAAACAAGCATCCAAGATACACAGCATCATTGCCTCTTATAATTCCTCCATCCAAGGAAATTGCACCATCTTTTAGTCCAAGATTGGTTCAATATGTTTTGATATTGCTAAAGTCAAAGAAGAGCAAAGTAGATGAATTACTGAGAAGATATTCAATCTTGAAGAACATAAGTGTTCGAAAGATCTTCAATCCAAGATTTAATTCAGAAACATGTTTGAAAGGATTCACATGTTTAGGGGAGGATTGTTGGGAATTAAATATTCAAGATATCTAATATCGGGTTCTAATCCAAGAAATACTCCAAGTGTAATTCTGCTGCTAGTGCAAAATGGTTTCTGCTAATAATGTTGATTCTGCTGATAGAACATTTCACTCTGCTGATAGTGATAAATGACTCTGCTGATAGGCTTAGCATTCTGCTGATTGATTCTGCTGATAGTGATAACTTGTTCCTGCTGATAGTGAACACTCTGCTGATGAAAGGATAAGATCGAAAAGATATTTATTGTATTTTGGTCAACAATATACGGTAGATAATATCTTACCCCATGTGCTTAGTTAACAAGTTGTATACATAGATACATGTTGTATCTGATGTACTGACACTCTAAAGGATAAGTTAACAAAGTAAGTCGGCTAAGACTTTAAGCAATATGTAAAGATCTTTTGTCTATAAAAGAGATCTTAGACTAGTGATATATGTGTTAGAATAGATAGAACATAGAAGCAAGAACATATAACTGTTAGATAAGAAGAAACACAAAAACATCACAAGTTAGAAAAACATAAGATTCAAGGTTGTAACCCTAGTGATATCTCAAGATCACTCGTATTATTATCTTTAATAATATTGAATCGTTTAGTGATAATCTTTATGTGTTCATTGCTAACTAACAAACATAACAATTCCATTTCCATAACATACACAACCTTCTAAGTTTGGTTGAGTGAATTCCGCGCACTTAATCATTTTAACACAACATATCATACCCACAAAGTTAGAGGGTTTAACCACCTTAATCGTGTGTCCAGGATCCTAGCAAGCTATATGACTGATTTTTAAGCTAAAACCAAAGCTGAAACAAGCTTAATGACTGGAAATAAGCTAGAATGCATTTGAACAAGCCACAAATAAGCAGAAAAGCTAATGAATTATTACAAAAAGGGTATGGGTCTGCTGATGCACTGTTGGAGCAGGGCAAAAAGTGGCTTTTTCATGCTAATAAAAAGCTATCATAAGCTAATAGAAAAAATTCACAAAAATAAGATCTAACTAGATAAGAAACTGAATATTAATTGTGCAAAGTTATAGCTAATTCTAACTTAACATGAGCAAATGAAAAATAAAAGAAATAAGCTAAAAAAATTGGAAAACTGAATTTGCAGGCTGTTTGAACACTGATGAGGGTTGATATTGCTATTCTAGAACTAAGGCTTTGGGAACCTATTCAATTACTGACTATGGGTAGAAATGAACTCAAGAATGCCAAAGATGGGCATCAATTTAGCTTAAAGCTGTAAACAGCTTATTAGCACAGAAAGCAATCCCTATTCCTCAATATCAACTTATTTGTAATCAATCCTTCAAAACAACCTAAGAACCTCTATAAAAAAACTTATATAAGCTAAGATAATCTAAATTAAACTTAAAAGAGATGCAATTGAACAGTGACAAGCAACTTTTTACCCGTTTAACCCATTGAAGCTACTGATCCAAACACCCCTAATTGAAGATGATTTGGCTTTTTAAACTAAGACTGACCAAGATAAGCAATGTTTCTGAACTAACATATACTAACTAGCTTAATAAAATCCTAATGAGCAAACTTTCAAAGGTAAAAAGCAATTAAATAAGCTGGACTAATTTGACTGCTTTTGACTTTTCAAGCTATCTAAGGACAAAAACTTAGTGAAACCTAGGATAACCTATCTATCTGATATCAATCAATCATTCAGAGATCAAATAAGCTGAGGACAAGTGAATAAGCACACAAAAATAGCAAATAAGCAGTTTGACTAAATATTGACTTTAATTAAAAACATTAAATTTGAGTACAAATTGAGAACTGAAAAGGAGAATTACAATAAGCTGAAAACTTTAAGCTAAGATAAGCTAAACATAGTCTACTCTAAATTAACCCTACTCCTAAAACCCTAATAATCTAACCTAACAGCTAACCTAAAATCTAACCGCTTCTTTGTGAGTGAGGGGCTCCTTTTATAGCCTTGGCTAGGGTTTAGAAACTTCTGGGGTCTTCAATCTTTCAATCCCAGCCATCCAATTCCATATGTCGACATCCTATCACTGATCATAGCCCTTGATTTCACCTCCACATCACCACAGCCAATAAGGAGCCTTCATTCTTCCACGTGGGATGGGATATGACAACATCCTCTGACATGGCAGAGGTTCTAGAAGGTGTACGGGTTAAATTGGGGGGATCAGGGTAAAGTGAATGAAGGAGATGCACCGTAATAGGAGGGAAATTTTATTTTTATTGTTTAATGATTGACTGGGTGGGTTTTTGACCGGGTTATGATAAGAGTTGGATTCGGGTTATGGGTTATAAAAGGGTGGTTGGATTATAATAAAAAGGGGAATGGGCTTGTGTGTTTATTTTTTTGGGCTGGAATGTTTTGGATTTTGGGGTAGTGGATTGGGTGTGTTTATTATAAAGGGTGATAATGGGAATTAGTATTAAGGTTTAAGGGTAAATTTTGCCAAGTTGTAAATTCAAGGGACTTTTTCTGCCATTTATTCAAAGTTGATCCAAGGGCTATTTTTGACAATCTTTGCTTCTTCAAGGTTGACTTTTGACTGAATGAGCATATCTTTGATCCAATATTGCAATTTGCTTCCCCGGCTTCGGCTTTAAATATATCTTCCAAATCCCGTGCTCGTGTTTTCTGGATTTTTCTTTATTTTTGTCCATATTTCTGAATATCCGTACCTGCATATAAACAAACACAAAAACACAAATATCTTTGGTATTTTGGTTAGTTTTTGGTCGTTTTGGTCTTAATTTGGTCAAATAAAGGTTTGTGTTTAAGCACATACCAATATGTCTCAGCCCCTAAGCTTCACAAACATGACCAAAACTTCAAAGAACTTCTCCCACTAGTTGTTCCAACCAATGGACCACAAGAATTAGTATCCATCCTTGTTGTCTTCAACATCGATGAAACCTAAGTACTCTCATAGTACAACAAACCTCTACATCACCACATCCTTATTTAGACACACTAGAAGACCTACCACCTAAATCAACCAATCCACAATCCTTACCATCATTTGAATCCGTTGAGGGCATTGCTCTAAAAGCCCTTTGTCCAACACTCGTACCGAATCAAATGCATGTTGAACTAACTCAAACATTATTTGCCACCTATAGGGACTTAGATGATTCATTATGGCTAGAACCTCCACTATCAAATGAGCATGATGCTCGCGTTCATTTTATCAATTTCCACTAGGTATAAGTAGTACTACTTTCACAAGTTATCAAAGTATTAGTAATAGTTTGTTGCTAAACTTCTGCACAAGTTTCGTTAAACCTTAAATCAACATCTTAACAACATATGTTAAAATGCAATCTCAAAGCCAATCTCATGCACCCCGAGCGACAATGACTTTTGAGGAGTATACATAAGAAACTAGAGTGAATTCCTCTTGTCATCATCTAGTGAATATAATCTTGAGACCAAGTATATTTAGGATAGGTCTATCCGATTCAAACACTTTGGCTTCATATCTTCATTTAGGAAAACATGATGTTTCGGAAAACATTATGCCTAAGAAATCGTGCGTTTAGCTTTCATCTTGTTAAAAGGATAAAGTATATCCTATGCATCATTCTCTCCTTGCGACATGAACGGTTGTGTTACAAGAGATTTCATTATACCTCATTGGCTAAATGATCTTGAACAAACATCTACAAGTTCTATGAACTAGCGTATCTCCTTCATCTTGTCATACTTGTTTTCATAAGCATGATAACTTTATCCCATGGGATAATCTTATTTGTTGAAAGATACTATTTGTATCTATTTCCTTTCAAGCGTACATCATAACCAAACCTTGCTCATAATCTAGTCTAAACCTTGTGCACATCCAAGGTTAAAACTACACATCTCTAAAGCATATTGAAGTTGGTAACCTTACTTAGATTCTTGTTGAATAAAATTCCAAAAAGCTTTCTTGAGAACGCTCTTAATTTAACATATTCCATTATCACACACAAACACATTTCTTGGTCTTAGATGATCAAATCACATTTATAGTACACACTTCAACTCTACATAAAAGATGTCATCCATTAAGCTATCTAATTCGAACAACCTTAGATTCTAAACACATGATTAAAACATATTGTTTGTCGACACACCATTAAATTCTTGGGTATAACATGACATCTTCATCACCTTAATTATAATGAATTTAGTTGAGTCACATTAAGCCAAGTATTGGTGAACTATCATCTTTTATATACTTTAATAGGCAAAAAATAGGAATTCCTATCTTTCTAACATGAGAATGACTACTGGAGAACCTATTGCACTAGAAACTCAATTTGACCTAACGGTGAAATTGCTTCCAGGAGAGAAGTTGGGTATGTGGAATCACCCGTAAAAATGGTCGTGTTTAGCCTTAATTGAGCACCGCTAGTAATAGTCTCATATTCATTCTCCAACTTGAAAAATCTTTATTCCTATACTTGCCTAAAGTAAGTATTAAAATAAGATATTTTGCCTCGCCTTAGGAATATTAATCAAACAAGTAGTAGATGTGACTTTTCTTTCTTTAGTTTGATTACACATACATGTGTTGATTACATATTTTTTTGATATGATTAAGTATCTTGACGTTATCATGATAACTATTTGATTAATAGTCAAATGTGTAAACCTTGGAAAGGTTTTGTCTGCATGCTTATATGTTTCGTGCTACTAAATGTTAACATGATTTGTATGATATTTTCATTCTTTCGTTATATGATGTTTCGCAAGATTAACGTGTTACTTGTTAACTCATGATATGTCATTTTAATACATAATGTTTTTATATGATGTTTCTATGTTTGAAAGCTCTTGTCTTTTGTTGACATTCATTAAACCTTTTCGTAGGATAGCCTAAATGATACATGCTCCAAAATGTTATAATGGTTTGCATGAATCTTTCGTCTTGCTTCTTTTGTGACTTTGTCACACTATTTGTTTGCCACGTGTGCACTTATAATTTGTCAAAGTGCTTTTGGTATGAAAGTCTTTTTATGCTACAAATTAATCACATAGATTGTCGTATTTACTTATAGCTAAGTATACTTAAATGTCTAAGCCTAACGACAAAACTATCTCAAGTATTTCAAATAATGTCATGCTCTTTCATAATATGATTGTTTGTCTTGATGCTATCTTGCTATGTGGTAACTTTATGTCTAGCAGTCTAATGTGTTGTTTATATAAGATATTATCTTATGATCTCTATCTTTTTGACATCTTTAGTCACTAATTCACTTGTTTTGTAGGTTGATAACAAATCTTTTGTTATCTCACTTCGTTCTAACTTTTATATGCTCATTTCGCAAAATTGTAATCCCTTTATTGCTACGTAAATTCGTAATATGTTTTAGGGACCCCTGCACTCACATATAGTTTTAAAGCATATAGAATTAAGTTTTAGAGACTTGGCATTTCATTTTTGAATCTTTCAAACGACCTCTTTCCAAATCTCATTATTGCTTCCGCTTTCCAAAAATCACCTCCATTACTATTTAGCTATAACAAATCTCTAAATCCTTTCCACCTCCTATGAGAAAACCACATGCCTCGTCATGCGATCATCTCGCATTGATAGAGAAGAGCTACATAACTTCAAGGATGAAGTTATTTGTATGCTAACCAACATCCGCAAAAACATTACTAAGCTCATCGCTTTCATTAACATGCAACCTCCTAAACACTTTATCGTCATTCTTTATCCGATGCATTACACATTATGTTGGATGTCCACCAATTAAGGCGGAGAGAAATTCATTCACATAATTGTCTTTTGTCAATTTGTATTAAAAAATACTTACTCATGTTTCTTACACCCTCAAATACCAACACATAGGTTCACACCATTCAGTTAAAATCAGTTCACAAAATAACAAGTATTTCAAACCTTCTTAACCCAACATCACATGTTTGCACCAATACCTAGTCAAGTGAAAAACACATCATGTGTTTGACAAACCTCTTAAACGAGAACCATTGAATCTCCTTAGACTTATACTAGGATTAATGGAACCAAATCCGTAGTTATAAGTAAATAGATCTTAGCTCGAACCTTCATTTGATCAAAAATGAAAAAAAAAAAAAAAAAAAAAAAAAAAAAAAAAAAAAAAAAAAAAAAACCGTGACCAAGTCAAATTCTTGTCCCAAGGTACCCTTCGATAAGACGGATGGAACCAAAAATTTTATTCCGCCCAATCCGTGGGTACCTGGGTGTAACCACTCGTAAAATTTCCTATTTACTTTACAGAATTATTATCCTTTTTCCACGGGTAAATTATTTTTTTATTTATTTGAATGTATCTCTCATCTTATGTGACGTAGATCACATCATTGATAAACGTGCTCCCACAAGACCTGCCTAACAAACCTAATGTTTATTTCATAAACATCATGATATAAAAACATTACAGAATACCATTTACCACTTTACGATAAAATCTTTAACAAAACATTCACTATCTGTATAGAGTTTCTAAGAAACCCTAAAATTTACCACAACACCAAATATGAATAACTAAACCTCATAACATAAAAATACAACTTATTTAAGTTATAGTACAAGTCATTTATGCATAAAATCATTTATTTACAAAACCTTTATTAAAATCTCATTTATATTATTTTTAAAAGCACAAAATACAAAATATTTATGCATAACTTTTATAAATTATATTTTCTAAACTCCTTAAATATTTTTACAAGTCTCTAAAGCCAAAGTACAAGTATCTAATGCACAAAAACTATAAATTCCATTTAATTACTTTTTAACATAATAAACTTCAACAAATAATTTTTATAAATTATTAAATTGTTAAAACTATATTTTTCTCACTTCCTAAATTTTTGTACAACACATTTAAGCCTACAAGTACAACCCTCATAAGCATGATTCATTTTCATTTATATTTCGAAATACATGAATATGTAATAAACCTTAAACATTTTCTTAAATAACTAAATAATTGAACTAAACTAACTATCATGTTTCAACCCTAGTTACAACCTTCTAAAACACAAAGTACCATAACCTTAAGAACCATTCGTCCCTCCCCTCCAAACTAGTTCGATTCCAACCACAAACCAAACCAAGCTTACACCTTAAGGAAACATTGAACTTAGCTACTCCATGCCCTCTCCTACAAAGCCCTCCACATGGCACCCTTCTTCTTCAAGAACACACACCATTGGTAGTTGCAAGCTATGGTTATAAAACCGGCCACATCACCACCATTTCTCCCTCCTCCTCCTCCTATCCAAGTGGCGTATTTCATGGTTTCTGTCAGCCTTTTTATTCATAACTTGTCTCCTTATCACTTAGCTAGAAAACCTTAGAATTCCTACTCCTATAAATAACAACTTAACTTCCTTTTCATGTCACACCCAAATCGAACCAAGTACTACAACAAACCCAACCCACTCCTGTCCTAATCACAGTCATAAAACACTCTCATAACAAACCTAGGAAGTTCAGAAGAGAGGAGGAACAATAGGAAAACAAGAGTCGAACTCATCCAAGTCTTAAAACCCTAGTCGACCACAAACATTTAAGTAAGTTCTCCACTCTATTTTAATTCAGTTCTACTTCTGTTATTTACTCTTAAAAGCATTAAAACATAACCATTAATAAGAAACATAACTAAAAACCCTAGGTTTTCATTTCTTTGTTTCTTTTCTGTTCGAGCAATAAACCCTAATGCACTCTTTATGTTCGAATAATGGTCTAAACAAATCAAGAACATGTGAAATATGTTAAAACATATCTAAGTATATCATATCTCATGTAAGAAGTTGGTTAAAAACGTTTAAAAATCAAAAACCCTAATCGGGTTTATAATCAGTGTTTTTATCGAGTCCAAAACAGCCCCACAGCCCAACTTTCGACTTGAAAACCAACACTCAAACAACCTTATTAAAGTCTGATTTTTGGCATGTATTTAGTTCATCCAGCTAGCTTTATTTAGAAACAATAATCAATGAAAATAGTTAAGTATTCGTGGAGTTATCGAGTTTTAAAAACTGCTTCAAATCGCTATAAGTAGAAACTAAATTCCAGTTATATAATTTTCAATTCTAGTCGACCAGTTACCATACTTAGGACCTGATTTTCGACCCTCAAACGACCTTGGAAAAATCTAATTTTTAGTATGTTAAAAGTTCACATGGCAAACTTATTTTAGAAACAAAAATCATCGAAAATGATTTAGAATTCAACAAGATATCGAGTCTAGAACTTTGCCCCACATCGCTAGAGTTAAAAAAAGAGTTTATTAGTTATAATTTTTCTATTTTAATCGACCCAACCTACCAACTTCCAACTAAGTTTTCGATCCTTATTTGAACTCTATAAATTCTAAGTTTCTGGCATACTAGAGTTCACGTAGCAAACTATTTTTAGAAAGAAAAATCATTTAAAACCATCGAGTGGTTTAGAAAATATTGAGTCTTAAACTTTAGTCTATCGCTAGGTCTAGAACAAATTTTCAGATTTATTATTAAAACATATTCGACCCACTCGACTTTTGAACTATATTTCGAACACCAAACGAATTTTATAAATTATAATTTTTGACATGTCTAAAGTCGACCTAGGTGACTATTCATAGAAACCACAAGCTCGTAAAATGATCCCGTATTCATTAAGATATCGATGTCCAAAGCTCTAGCCAAATCCTATATTTCATATGTGATTTTTTAAAAAAGTTTCAGGGTTTATTTTGTAAATAAATATAATCAAAGGTTATTTTTGGCAATATTAAATGAACAGGGTAGAAAATGTCATTTTTGAAACTTGAGGGTAGAAACTGTCATTTTCCAAAAGTCCAGGGTGTGAACTGTCAATTGACCAAACCTTAGGGATTAAAACGTAACTTTTCCTAATCAACATTTTCATCCTTTCTATTTTGCTTTCCCAACTCAAATTTAACATAATATGTTTAAATAACGAACAAACCAAACCAAAACTTACAGATAAAAGATAAGATAAAATCTTACTTTTGAAACTACATATTGGTTCAATTAAAACATTTAACCATCAACCAAACAACAAAACAAAACGAAACGAAATAAACATATAATCATTTAAAATAATTACTAAATATTGGCATAACAACCCAGGTTCTTTGTCCGGAGACGTTTATCAACTTTTTTTCATTTGTTTTCCATCCAGACTGATCAGGTGAGTTCATAACCCCTACTTTTACATGTTTTGAACTATTTTTGGGGGAGATACATGCTCAATTATCTGTTTTTACTTTCATAAGCAATTCTAAACTTTTACATATTAATTTGAGTTTCATAGCCCTGTTTCATATGACATATTTTGAAAGATATATTGGCAAACACTGTTTGCATTATGAATCACTAATGGACTTTTTCCCGTATTAAACACAAGTATTATTCCAACGTTATTCTTATTTTATTGCCTTACGCTAAGTTTAATCAAAGCCAAAAGACCTCCCATCATGAACCTCTAATCACCCGTTACTTAGGGTGAGCGCGAATATTGTGGATAGTACTATTGGGCTGACAACCCCTTTGTGTTACCGTAACGTAACCCAAAGCATTATATTTGAGATAAATAAAGAGATGTGGAAATCTCCTAACCGGGGGCATGGTTACCTACATTTAATTATGGGGTAACTAATACATCATTAGCTCATGACTGTTGATGTTCTGTTAATGTTTTGCGTTTCATGAGGCTTAGCACAATAAAATACATCTTTCCCTAATAATAATTGTATGTGTGGCAATTATTATATTTAATCTTGTGTTTAAATGATTTTCAACTGAACTGAGTAACGTATTTCTGAATAACTGGACAAACGAATTTCTGAACCATTCAACAGCGTATTTTTGACAACAGAAACTGGCTTATTTCTGAATAACTGGAACCATCATATTTCTGAATAAATGAAACATTTTCATTTACGAAACTTTATGAATTCACTCAACCTTTGTGTTGACATTTTAGCAGGTATTCTCAGGTTATCGAAAGCATGGATTGGCACGGGATTGGCTATGGACTATGTTATCATTCAAACCAATAATATATTTTAATAAATGTATTTTGCGAACTTCCTGCTGGGACTTGCATATTGTAACTCTGATATAAATGAATGATAACAATTTTATTTAAAACGTCTCATTTTCGAGTCGTTTTCTATTATCATGACTGTGAACTGTTTAGTAGCACCCCAACTTATATTTCCGCTGCGAATATCGAAAACGGGGGTGTTACACTGGGTCAGTCTTTAACTACTTAAAACAAACAACCCTCTCACAACCAACGAGTCTAGGATTTTCTTTTTAACCTGAATCTCACAACTTCATTGTCTAGAACACCATCACAAGATCTCATCCTTTTCTTCCTTGATACATATCAGGCACGTCATTGTCAATGCATACGATATATTAATCAAAACCGTCATTCCCAACACTTTCTCAACACGTTGGTCTATCAAACTGTCTCCCATCATATGATGTTATTCTCATCCTCATATAGGTATTTAGTATTTTCTTTTCATATGGAATTTTTGGTCCTAGGTGCTTATTGTCTTTGATAGTCGTGCGTTAAACAATTCACAAGCTAAACCTCTCACGAAGAAAAGTCAACGTGCGACGATTTAACGCAACAATCGATTTAATAACCGGATAAGCGATTACCCGGGTCGTAGTCCCAACGAGGCGTGAAATTGAGGATATCGTTTTCGGTTCGTAATTAAAGTGCTTGAAAAGACGATGGTTGCTTGGTTGCTAACATCTAATAAAACGAAAATGAAAATGACGTAAAACGAAAACAAATAACGAGTAAAAACGTAACATTTTATGAAAAATACACCTACGGATACCAAATCAATTTTCCTACGTACTAAATGACAAAAGAAAAATTTTGAAAATAAGAATTAATTTTTTTTGACTTTTAAATAATTTTTTATGAATTAAAAACTGTTTAAACTAATTTAAATTACTAAAAATACTAAAACTATTTCTAAAAATCTGAAAATTTTCTGGGAATTACTCTATAATAAAACAGCCCTAGGAGAAATGAGAAAAGTGAAAAATGCTTTTTGAATAAGCAGAAATAAGCTAACACAGCTATTTAGGCTAAAAGGAAAACTATATTAAGTAATTAATTTTGCATAGTTAAACTGAAAAACTCCCAAGGCAGTAGGTTAGGGTGTTTATAAATAAGCAGTAAATAACCTAAGAAGATTGCTACTCAGAACTGTTTAAAAAAAATTGCAGACTTGGACAACAGCCTGACCAGGGCTTTTAAGACCACAATTTAAGCTGGTAAATAAGTAAATTAAAACCTAAAAGCTAAAAACAGATTGAAAATGATCACCAAAGAACTTATAAAACTGCTTATTAGGAATTTTTGAAGACAGATAAGCTAAGAAAAAGACAGATAAAGAAGGCAGTTTGGACAATTTGTTTTTGGTATTTGACTTTGGATACAGAAAAGAAAATTGACTCATAACTTAACACTAAGACTCAGAACACTAAAGTAACTTTGTTAAACTGAATTTGGACTTTCAATTCTTAACCAATCCTATCCAGCCCCTATTGGCCCTAACTGATACACCAAAGTGAGTAAAAAAAATGCATAATCAAGTGCGAAAAGAGCTTATAGCTCTTGAGAGCTTATAAGCTCACTAACAGCTCTAAAATTTCCACATACTACTCATTGATTTCCAATCCTCTAAACAACTAAGATCTGCTAAAAAGAAAAACTATATAGGCTGAGATAACTCACATCAAACTTAAAAGAGAAGCACATGAACAGTGAAAAGCAATATTCTACCCATTTTAACCCATAACCTGTCCTAAACCAAACAGACTTAATAGTGAACTGAATTCCAATGTCAAACCATAATTTTCTATTCTATCTAATAATAAGTGAAAAGCAATATTAAATAAGCACTGAATGATTAAATAAGCAATAAAATAAGCAAGAAATAAGTTGTTTGACTTTTGTTGACTAACAATAAAAACTTAAATTTTCATTAATAAACTTTAAAATACAAGACTAGAAAGTAAAAATAAGCTGAATAAAAATTAAATTACAATAACTTAAGAAATAAAAAGCTAAAATAAACCTATCTCATACGGTTACAATATATCACTATATATACACTAAGAACTAGGGTTTCTTCGACTTCTGCTACTTGTGTGCTTCTTTTTCTACCCTTGGATTTTACTTGCTGCCCACAACTTTGGTTCTCAGCCGTTGATTGACTATTGTCCTTTGGGATTGCCATCGTGGCAAGGAGGAGGGGGAAACAAGCCCATGTGATGGTCTTGGCTGGTTGTGGTGAGGTGGAATTGGGTGAGAGTGACTGGTGGGTTAGTATGATAATGGCGGGATAATGGTGGGTTAGGGAGAATGAATAGGAGTTAGCTGTGGGTTAGGGATTTTGACTGAGATTGGGGGTTTGACCCCGTATTTAGCTAATAGGGATTGGGTAGTGGGCTCAAAGGGTCGTGATGGGCTGGATCCGGATAGTGGGTATTTGGGTTTAGTTTTAAAATGGCTGGTAGTTTGTAGTAGGATAGATAGGATAAAATGGTTTGTAACCATAAGGACCAAGTTGTAATCTTACAATTCCAAGGACTAATTCTGCCACATTTTCCAAAGTTGATTCAAGGGACCAATGTTGTCAAGTGAAAATAATCCAAGGGCCGTTTGGGATTTTCCGAGCTTGAATTAAATCCAAATAAATAATGTCTTTTCCGGCTTCGGTTTTCGGCTCTTTTCCATATTAAGCTCGATTTTGTCCATGTTTGCCTCGTTTTCAATCCTTTTGTACCTGAAACACATAAAACATAATCCAAGAATATTTGTAACATTATATGGTCCATTTGGGTGTTTTTGGTCGTTTTTGTGGGGTTTTCCGTGTATAAAATGATGAGTATTTACGCACTCATCAATCCCCCACACTAAGCAATTGCTAGTCCCTAGCAATCCAATCATATAAAGTAATGAAAGGATCAAAAGAATACCAAAAATATCACCACCCCGTTTTGACTTTATTAAAAAATGCAAGTAAATAAAACGAGAATAAACGTAAACACTATGCTTGATTATCAAAAATGGCATCATGGAACGGGAATCACACAAAATGGGTGACTCCGGGGAATTGTAATCGTCATCCTCTTTTTATACTCCCCAACTAAGTCTAAAATCCTTGTGCAAACGTTTTTGTAAAATGCTAATGCTACTTATATTAGCAACCTATGTAAGCCGAGACTTAACTTTTCACTCCCACAATTATTCATAAGTTAGGTGTGTGTGCTTGTTTTCAAAGTTTTGACCGTAAAAATCGACATTTATTAGGGTTAAAAACCGACAATGATTTAGAAATTAGAGATTCAAAGGTGAGATCACTCCATGTAGCGACTTTCTTCTCAGCTTGTCCTTAGTAAACTTAGGAGGCTAGGTTTTTACACCCTCGAGAATAGTATCGGAGCTCACGGGATCTTTGAAGTCAACAATTTCTAAATCAGCGTCCAACTTTTAGACAATTTTGCGAACACTAGTTCAACTTTCGATTTAAATTTAAGAAGAAGCAAGTTTCTCACACTTAATCATAAACAAACATAAACATTTTTTTCATTTTTCATCACTTTTTCACTTTTTTTATTATTTATTTATTTTTTTTTTCATTTTTTTTTACTTAACTCATTCTTGTACCATAAACTACGGAGCTTCACGGGGAAATTCCAAGACCTTACACCTTTCAGAATAAAGGATCCAAGGGCCGTTACAACGGAGTGTTCCAAGACTCTAGACATTCCTGAAATGAGGATCCAAGGTGGTTAGACCAAGACCTTACACATTCCTGAACTAGAGGTCCAAGGGCCGGTGCAAGAGGGTAGCCAAGACCTAAACGCCTTCCGGAAATAAGGATCCAAGGCCTGATCTCGAATCCGTAGCTTAGAGCACTTAACTTATTCATACTCAAAACTTTAATTTTTGCAACTTTCAAGCAACGTCTCACTTTCATTTTGCATTCTTATTATGTTTACGAAAGTATGCTTGTTCCGAAATTTAAATAAAACTTTGAACTAGTATTCTAAATCAAGATTGTATAAAAATTTATTTGCTTAACAAAAACGGTTTTTGCGTTCAAAAGTTTGAAAATAGCACTAATTTAGTCAGATTAGGATCTCCTGGGAGGAAAAGCCATAGATTACTTATATAAGCTCTAAAGAGAACCAACTACTCCACGCTTAGCATTTTCATTTGCACAATTCGTAAAAACTTAGCCTAAACGTTAAGGGTAGCAGCTAGATCAACACTCTAGCAGAGTCGGGATTCCCCTTGCTCTAGCCTAACCAAGTCTAAACTTCCACTAATACCGAAGCATTAATGTATAGCAAATTATTTTTATTGCGCTAAGCACTTCTTTTAGACGAAAAATACGATAAAAATTTTAAAATTTTTGGTCAAAACGGGGTGCTAGGGGACTAGTAGGTACAATATGTGAAAATTTTTAAAATTTGGGCAAATGAGAATTCCCCCCCCCCCCCCCCCACTTAGAATTGAATATTGCCCTCAATATTCAAAGTACCGGCCTAAGCCGACACTATAGAACGTAAAAGGGTAAGACTACTAGCTAAGTGTGGAAACGAAATCTTTTTCACAAAAAGGATTAATAAGATATCCCTGGATAAACATAAACATAAAGATAGGATATTGGGCGGCTGGATTGAAAATAGGCGCGTCAATCATCACGATCTACGGGAATCCTGAAAACAAAGGCAAACACACATCCACAAAGCAACAAGTAGAGGAACTCCCCCACACTTAGTGTTAGAAATAAGAAAGAAGATAGAAGGATAAGCATGGGTTGCCACCCACGAAGCGCTTGTTTTTGATCGAGTCGTATAGCTTAGACTCGCCCCGAATTCATTTGTTCTTTGGGGAGCATGTGGAAGAGAAGATCTCCATCGGACTTTCATTCAAAATTTTTGAAGAAACATTGAAGTGCTTGAAAGTTCCACTCCGATGAGATACACCTGGCTCAAAAGGATGAGAGATGCCGGGGTCAAAAATTTTGTCCTCACTCCCGAACGAGTGATTGAAAGGACAATCAACCTTATAGGAGAAGAAAGGTAGAAAAACTCGAACGACATATGTGAAGTCAATGTAAGGGCGATCCCCAAAAGGCAATGTCACATATGTCGGAGAAAGAATATCTTTTTGATTCTCGGGATTAACAATTGAGGTCATATTATCAAAAACATTAGAGTCTTCGACCTCATCGTTCTCTAACACTTCAACAAAGAGAGGATTAACGTTGCTAGAAAAGCAATCGTCATCAAATTCAAAAAGAGTGTTAGAGAAAATCCCAGAAGTAACCTCAGAGATGTCAAGAGATTCTCCAAAAATTGGAGAATCACATTCTCTGTCGAATATCTCCTCAGACTCACTTGGGGTTGGGACAAGGTTCTCAGCACTAGACTTTATGAATTCGTCCGATTCCTTTTCAGGAACAGTGCTAAGATGCTCATCCCCCATAATGAGAGAGTCCTCGGGTCTAGATTGAGAGGGAAAGATGTTTGTGATTGCAATAGACTGAGGGAGTTGAGAAATGGTATCATTCAAAGGAATATCACTCTCCTCGTCGTCTTCCTCATCATCGTCATCGTCATCAAGAAGGGCAGCCCTGAGAAATATGGAACGCATTTTTGCTCCTCGTTCTCTGGCTAGTAATTCTGCACAAGATTTCTCATGACGATCTTCTTGGGGACGTTCTTTAATCGAATCCTTAATTTCTTTGAGTAAATTAAGAATTTCAAGAACGTCAAGAGAAGGTTCTTGAGACGGTGGCTGAGGTGGTGGTTGAATCATTTGGTACTGTGGAGGTTGGTCATGATAAGAATAGTCATAATTGTTACAAGGGCCATGCTCATAGACAAGCGGGTTCCTCGTTTGACAATCAGAGCTATAGTGAGGACCTCCACAGTACTCACAACAATAATATTGTTGTGATTGATTCAGTGACGTATATGGATATTGGTCATAACCAAAATTTTGATCGTTACACGCAACTTGCTCATAGACAAGCATGTTACTTGCTTGACAATCAAAAATTTGGTGAGGACCTCCACAATACTCACAAAGATCATTTGGCATATTTTGAAATGATGTGTCATTGAAGTTTTGATAACACGGTTCTTGCCAAAATGAATCTTGAGGAAGGTTGAAATCGTTTTGAAAATCTGGATTTGTATTTTCGATTTCAGAATTGCAACACACGCAAAGTCCATGGGTAAACCCACATCCTTTGCAGAAACATCGTTCACATTGTGAATCATCCCCCAACGGATCTCCACATACAAAGCAATTATGCTGAGTGAGTGAGGATGGCTGGGGTTGTGGAGGGTGTTCGGAAAAACTTGAAAAGTCGTTGAACGAATTCGGATTTGGATCATAAGCGAATGAATTCCTCGAACCACAAAACAAACAACTTCTGTCCCGAATATCATTACCACACCGTTCGCACGTACACCAACGACACGGTAAACCGAAAAGCGGCTCTCCACAACCGACGCAAGGGATAAATGATTCCATCATAATTAAACATATAGAGGATTAAGAAAATAGAATTAAACTTTTAAGAGGAATGAGAGATAAAGAATTAAACGGATAAGAGGAATAAGAAGAGTATTTTTGGGTTTTTAAAATTTTGAAACATTTAAAAGAAAAAGGAAAATAATTTTTGAAAAGAAAATCTTTTTGGGTTTTTCAAAGTTTTTTTTCAATTTTTTTGGATTTTTGAATAAAAAATATTCACAAGGAAAAAACGTAACTTCACGAGGAAGGATCTTCAAGTCACTAATCGTCAAACCGTAACGATATTGTCGCAACACACCTCCCCGGCAGCGGCGCCAAATTGATAGTCGTGCGAAACGGGTCACAAGCTAAACCTCTCACGAAGAAAAGTCAACGTGCGACGATTTAACGCAACAATCGATTTAATAACCAGATAAGCGATTACCCGGGTCGTAGTCCCAACGAGGCGTAAAATTGAGGATATCGTTTCGGTTCGGAATTAAAATGCTTGAAAAGACGATGGTTGTTTGGTTGCTAACATCTAATAAAACGAAAATGAAAATGACGTAAAACGAAATCAAATAACGAGTAAAAACGTAACATTTTATGAAAAATACACCTACGGATACCAAATCAATTTTCCTACGTACTAAATGACAAAAGAAAATTTTGAAAATAAGAATTAATTTTTTTTGACTTTTAAATAATTTTTTATGAATTAAAAACTGTTTAAACTAATTTAAATTACTAAAAATACTAAAACTATTTCTAAAAATCTGAAAATTTTCTGGGAATTACTTTATAATAAAACAGCCCTAGTAGAAATGAGAAAAGTGAAAAATGCTTTTTGAATAAGCAAAAATAAGCTAACACAGCTATTTAGGCTAAAAGGAAAACTGTATTAAGTAATTAATTTTGCCTAGTTAAACTGAAAAACTCCCAAGGCAGTAGGTTAGGGTGTTTATAAATAAGCAGTAAATAATCTAAGAAGATTGCTACTCAGAACTGTTTTAAAAAAATTGCAGACTTGGACAACAGCCTGACCAGGGCTTTTAGGACCACAATTTAAGCTGGTAAATAAGTAAATTAAAACCTAAAAGCTAAAAACTGATTGAAAATGATCACCAAAGAACTTATAAAACTGCTTATTAGGAATTTTTGAAGACAGATAAGCTAAGAAAAAGACAGATAAAGAAGGCAGTTTGGACAATTTGTTTTTGGTATTTGACTTTGGATACAGAAAAGAAAATTGACTCATAACTTAACACTAAGACTCAGAACACTAAAGTAACTTTGTTAAACTGAATTTGGACTTTCAATTCTTAACCAATCCTATCCAGCCCATATTGGCCCTAACTGATACACCAAAGTGAGTAAAAAAAAATGCATAATCAAGTGCAAAAAGAGCTTATAGCTCTTGAGAGCTTATAAGCTCACTAACAGCTCTAAAATTTCCACATACTACTCATTGATATCCAATCCTCTAAACAACTAAGATCTGCTAAAAAGAAAAACTATATAGGCTGAGATAACTCACATCAAACTTAAAAGAGAAGCACATGAACAGTGAAAAGCAATATTCTACCCATTTTAACCCATAACCTGTCCTAAACCCAACAGACTTAATAGTGAACTGAATTCCAATGTCAAACCATAATTTTCTATTCTATCTAATAATAAGTGAAAAGCAATATTAAATAAGCACTGAATGATTAAATAAGCAATAAAATAAGCAAGAAATAAGCTGTTTGACTTTTGTTGACTAACAATAAAAACTTAAATTTTCATTAATAAACTTTAAAATACAAGACTGGAAAGTAAAAATAAGCTGAATAAAAATTAAATTACAATAACTTAAGAAATAAAAAGCTAAAATAAACCTATCTCATACGGTTACAATATATCACTATATATACACTAAGAACTAGGGTTTTTTTCGACTTCTGCTACTTGTGTGCTTCTTTTTCTACCCTTGGATTTTACTTGCTGCCCACAACTTTGGTTCTCAGCCGTTGATTGACTATTGTCCTTTGGGATTGCCATCGTGGCAAGGAGGAGGGGGAAACAAGCCCATGTGATGGTCTTGGCTGGTTGTGGTGAGGTGGAATTGGGTGAGAGTGACTGGTGGGTTAGTATGATAATGGTGGGATAATGGTGGGTTAGGGACAATGAATAAGACTTAGCTGTGGGTTAGGGATTTTGACTGAGATTGGGGGTTTGACCCCGTATTTAGCTAATAGGGATTGGGTAGTGGGCTCAAAGGGTCGTGATGGGCTGGATCCGGATAGTGGGTATTTGGGTTTAGTTTTAAAATGGCTGGTAGTTTGTAGTAGGATAGATAGGATAAAATGGTTTGTAACCATAAGGACCAAAGTTGTAATCTTACAATTCCAAGGACTAATTCTGCCACATTTTCCAAAGTTGATTCAAGGGACCAATGTTGTCAAGTGAAAATAATCCAAGGGCCGTTTGGGATTTTTCGAGCTTGAATTAAATCCAAATAAATAATGTCTTTTCCGGTTTTGGTTTTCGGCTCTTTTCCATATTAAGCTCGATTTTGTCCATGTTTGCCTCGTTTTCAATCCTTTTGTACCTGAAACACATAAAACACAATCCAAGGATATTTGTAACATTATATGGTCCATTTGGGTGTTTTTGGTCATTTTTGTGGGGTTTTCCGGGTATAAAATGATGAGTATTTACACACTCATCAGTCTTCAGTTCCTTTTATTTCCATTCAAGCGTATATCATGGCATGAGAAATCATCTTTGGTAGATGATAATGTCATAAAAGATCGTGTCGGTCAAAACCATGTTAATACTCGCTCTTCCAATATCACCTAGAATAGGTCATTTTTATAAATATCAGTCAGTTAACAAATTTTGTTCTTGTTAGCATCAAATGATATCGGTCAAATCATAACCTTAACCGTCTTCAATATTCTTATAGCATTTGCTATACATACGAGTTTCTAAATTCATTAATAATTGCATGCATTATAACCACCACCTTCCATCACCTCTTTCACTAATCATCACCACCATGGATTAGCGAAAAACCTATTCTATCAATCTTGAATCATCTACCGAGTTATCACCACATGAATCCTACTAGTAAACCAACACCAACACTAGCACCACTCTCTTTAACTCTTAATACTTCAACTTCACTTCATATCTTCCTTATAGGCATTATTTTGTAGGCTTTTATCATATTATATTCTTGTTTTTCTTATGATTGTAATTCTTATTAGAAGATTGCACCTTATAACATGTTTGACTAAATGATCATGGTTCCTTGTCTTGAGTTGCTTGTGAATATATCATTGATATATTGCATCATATATATACATCTTATTTTTCTTTGTCAAAAAGATGAAATATATTGCACTAATCCTTTCATTGTAGGTTCATCATCATATACGCTCGATTGTATGTAGCATACTCATCTAAGGATGAAGTTTGCATCGATTATTTTCCTTCTTTTATTGTAGGTGCTTCTTGACGTCCTCGAACCAGGGGGAATATCTATCAAGCACTCATATTGCATCGTCTATACACTTGGTCGTATATGACAAATCTGTCTAAAGACATAGCTTCTATTGTACTAATTTTTGTTTTGTAGGTTCATCTTGACGCCCTAGAGCAAGGGGGAGCTTCCGTCAAGCATTTATAGAATGCATCTTATACACACTTTGTTGTATATCACATACTCGTCCAATGACGAATATAGTTTTGCACTAATATTTGTTTTGTAGCTTTTTAATCATACCTTGACGCCTCGATCAATGGGGAGCAACCGTCAAGGGGGAGCATGCACACATTCATAATCATTCTCATTCTTCGACACACCTTTGTGTTTCTACAAAAAGGAGGAGAAGATAGTTTAACATAGCTTACCCACGTGTATCGTTTGCTATGTGCATTTTCTTCATTATGCATTTCTCATATATATATATATATATATATATATATATATATATATATATAATATATATATATATATATATATATATATATATATATATATATATATATATATATATATATATATATATATATATATATATGTTGCACAACAAACCATGATGTAGGTTAAGAGTCTAAATTTGATCCATGGATCCGCTACCAAATAAGCGCAATAACAACCATAGGGGATTGGAGTAGACAATTTAACTTCACTAGGGATGATGCAAGCTCGCCTTTTCGGGGGGAAATGAAGTTAACTCCAAGGACACACCCTTTTTGTTTCGACAAAAGGGGGAGAAGAGTGTAAACGGAGAAGGTAATGTAAAAGGTAGAAGGTAATGTGAAAGGTAGTACGGACACAAGTAACTTTTTACATTTTACTATCTATCACGTTTACATATTTTGTCATCATCAAAAAGGGGGAGATTGTTAGTGCAAATATTACGATATTTAATCTATACAGTCTCGTTTGTTTTGATTGAAGAAAACATGTAACTTGATACATAACATAAAATGTACAAGTTACTTGTAATCATATTTTGTCTCAACATACATTCAACACCTCTCGACGTCTCAAGTCCTCGTATGCTACAACACAGGTTCGTACATGTTTGTTATGTGGCATTATGATCAAACCACTTAACAAATCATTTAGAATGTTTAAAATACGTTTAGAGTCATTAAGTATTTTAAAAGGTTAACCATTCTATTTCGAACCTCATTTTACATTTTGCATATACATGTATTTTTACTTGTACATCATACTTCCTAAGTTGTATTCATGTCAAAATAGAATAAGTGCCACATTAGGTGTAAAAGTACACTTTAGGTGTCAAAATAGGATAAGTGCACTTTAGGTGTCAAACTAAGACAAATGTGTTTACATACTTCTAAAAATGATGTTAATGACATAATAACTTAAGTCCTATAATAGCATAAGTAGTTTAACATTTTTAGTAACACATAAACTAACATACTACAACTTGTTAAACATATATTAAGTAGTTAAGTAATACATTTTACAAACAAACTTTTGTTTACATTTTAATCAAAATGAAAATGGTTTTATTACCTCATGCGTAGTGTCATCAAAATCTTGAAATATCACAAATGATATCTTGGAAAGATTGTGTAAATATTTTGGAAAGATTTGAAACAAGATTTGCAAAGATTTTGAAAATCTTAGAAAATATCTTTGTAGGATACTAGTAAGATCATGTACATATTTTGTTTAGATTTGATAAAAGATTTTGAAGATTTTCTGTCAGGTCCCCACAAAACCAAATGCATACACGGACGGAACCCTTGTTTTGGTTTCGTCTGATCCGTGGGTTGCTGAGCTTGTTGGCTATAAATAGCAGCCCATTGTTTACTCATTTCTACACCACTTGAACATATATTCTCTCTACCCTTTTGCATACATTTAGATCAGTAGATAACAATGTAGTAACATACATTAATCACCCTCACTTGATCATAATGTTACTAACTTTCATTATGTTGTAAGCATACTCCCGAAATGATCTTGTGAAGCAAGCTCAGAGATCTTGAGTCATCATCCACCACAAGCATACATATATGAAAATCTATCACAACAAGCTTGGGGAACTTGTGATCTTCATCCATTGAAGGCTTTCTATCAATGGAAGTTCATTTAGATTAGTCATTCATATCCATTAGACATTTGTGTCATGGATCGTCATTGTAAACATCATTGTATCATCACAATCTATTCACCAAACTAGATTAGATGGTTTATGTGTTTGTGCCATAAAACACAAGGTTTTTATGTTGGGCCATAAAACATAACAGGAGTGGTTCTACCCTTGTAAAAGAACTCGACATCTAGCTTAGTGTCGAAAATATTGTATAGGCGATGTTAGGTTGGTTCTACCTCGAACTAGAACCCGATATTTAGATTTGTACCAAAAAAAGTGTAAGCGACGTTTGTAAGGTTTTCTCCGCCGAGAAGGGAGCTTGTTGATTTAGTGAAGTAACTCTTGAGTTGGGTACTCGGGGAGTGGAGTAGGGCAAAGAAGAGCTCCGTGACCGAACTACTATAAATCATCGTTTCCGGTTTGCGCTTTCTTTTTACTTACTGCTTTACTTTTGTACTTGCATTATATTATTGCTTGCGTTGTGACTTGATGGTTATACTTGTGTGGCAACTTTTTTAATTAGTATATGCTAGTTATAAACTATAATTGGCATCTTTCATATTACAACAAGCTTTGTAAAATATTCATAATCATAACACACATACAAGATTAAGCTAGCTCGAATCTAGAGAGAGAGTGAGAGAGAATGGGAGTTCTAGAGAGAGAAAGAAACTTGTAATCTATTAGATTGAAAGAAGCTCCAACCCTCTCCCTTGGTGGGAAGAGGGTATTTATAGTACAAACTTAAACGCCCCACTTGGGTTGTGGAGTGAGCTGACAGTGGGTAAAGACCCTACCCAACTCCACAAATAATACGATAACTAAACTAATTCTAATAAGCCTACGAGCTAACATAATGCTAAAGGATACTTGGGGTGACCGAGTCTTTCATATGAATATTTATATTCCTAACAATCTCCCCCTAAGGGAGGTCACCTCGGAAATTACAATTTGAATTCTAGCATTCTATTACATGAATATAATTTCCTAGCTCGTAGTCTTTGATTCTTCAAAGTCCGCTATCTTTGTAATTTCAGCAGTAAAACTTTGATGACTGTTCTTGTGGCTTGGATGATCTTTGAGGTTTCTTTGAGGTCATCATCCAACGTACGTCTCCAAGTCATCTTTTTGCAGTATCGTCTCCATGTGACGTTGTGATCTTTGAGCATTCTTTGAGATCATCAGCCACCGTAAATCTCTTAATCATCTTTGATGTAATATTGCCTCCATGTGATTTTGTGACCTTTGGACTGGCATGCTTACACTTTTCTGGATCATGATAACTAACATTAGAGTTGCGGAAGCTGTGTTGTAGGTCTTTCAGATATCATGATGTCTTTGATAATGAATTAGAAGTGTGAGCATGGAGTATGGATTGACACGTCTCTGCTGGAATCAGGTACCACCATCACCATCTTTATATGAATCTGAAATAAAACAGTTAGCAATAAAGTTGGAGAACGAATATGGCTTTGTCATTCGTTCGATGTGGTTGGATTAACCTTCGGTTCCGTGAGGACCGACCTTTGATCAGGTAGAATCCCCTTTAAAGAAAATTCTCTTTGACAGGAATTTCCAGCTTGTTGTAAAAAGTCATCCAACGAATTAACATTGGAGTCATCATACTAAGCATGTTCTCATACCGAAACGTCTCAAAGCAGACAACTCGGTAGAGTGAATCAGTGAATTAAAATTCACTGATTAATGAGACCGTCAATTCATTTCCTGGAACAAGTTTGATTCAAATGCGAATCGCCCCATCGTTTCTTTCCAGTTGTCACAAGTTTGATCCATGAAGGATCTCACATGTCACCCACCAAGAGCTTGTTTGATGTTGGCTCTAGAAGGATTTCCATCTTCATTGTGAATACTATAACGTATCACTCGGATGTTCTGGCAATACCACAAGGATAATGCGTAGGACTCTTAATATATGTTTTCTTACTTTTCATGGTGTATGAAATAGCAAGCATATTGGAATTGTGTCCTAATGAGATTTATGGGTGATCTCTTGGCTCTAGACTCAATAGTGCGTTTTGATTTAGTGATCGGAGGCTGGAGAGGACTGCCACCTTTTCAATATCGTCTAACTCGGAGTGAGAGAGACGATAGAAATGTATTGATCTCCGTGACAAATGATGTTGACCTTTACGCACAGATGGTGTGATCATTCGCTTCTCTGAGGGAGTCAGTAGTCAACATCAATTTTCCATCCACCAACAAAACTTCCCAAGTATTGTAGATCCCCACTCAGCGAGACCAGAATTAGTAATGCTTTGTTGAAGTGAAGGTGGTGGTGGTGGTGAAGGTGTTGTTGTTTTTGTTGCTGCCGATGTTGTTGTTGTGGTGAATTCAGAGCCAGTCAATAGAGTTTGAACATCTGATCAAATGGTTAGAGCGGGAGCAGGCACATTCATATCGGCCATGGAATCTGCATAAGAATATCAACACAGATATACATACATACAGATTCACTCTTCATTACTGCCTACTCATAATACCATATTCATATCCTAATCAAACCACTATTTAGCATGAAGATCAACCATCAATCATGAACATGGCAATTCACACATATTTCAACATTCAACTCAGGATCTTAGGGACATGATTCTAACACGATAGCTACATACCTAAGCATATTCTGAGTGCACAAGCAATAAATCAACAACAATTTGAAACTCATTCAGTTAGATCATACAAATGCCTATGGAGTATTCAAGAACATCAAACACAATGGGTTTTCTAACTTCTTTTAGATTTTGAGTTTTAAAGTATTTAGGGGATTAAACAAGGATTCCAAAGTGACACAAATGGGCCTTCTAGTTACATAAAGCTAGGAAACTATACGCAAATTGCACATAATGCCCTAATCTTTCTAACAACTAACACATTTGGCCATTTGAGATAAAGCTTAGTAAGTTCCTCTTCAACAAATACCCCATTAACTACAAAACCTTTTCTAGCAATTATGAGATAACCAAGAAACCCGTTTGATGATATAAAATTTGAAATCACTCTCCCCCTCAATCAATGACCCGTATTCTAGTTAAAGAGCTGTAGTTATTGATTGAGTGACAAATTTTATGAACAATCCAAGTCTGAAAGAATTTCAACCAACACGTTACCACCATGTGTCTTACAAATAATTTTCAGAAGAATCATAGAAGGAAAATTATCTGTATACAAAGAAGATTTCTCTTCTTTTACAAGAAATAATGCATTGAAGCTTACATTAAATCGGAGGAACACGGATATAAAGTAATCCATGCCCGGGTGAACTTCACCCAGTGGGAGGAACAACCGTCTTTTTGGCGACTTGCTTTCCCCACAAAGAAGAACAGGTTACAGTCTGAAGTAACTACTAGCCATCATGACATGTTTTAACTATTCAATTTAACTTCTGCTCGAGCTTCATTTAAAGTCCCGTGTCATTATTGAATGGCATTTCTAGGACCGTAAATGTTATCGATAAACAGAAGACATGCCTAGAGCAACTATTTTTGGTATTTTTGTATTTTTCTTATTTTTTATAGTTTTTGTTGGTTTAAGATATGTACAACGTGGAAAATCTTTTTGAGTTTTTATGATTTATATATATATACATAGGATACATGAAGAATTACCACCTCTATTCTTCCTTAGAAAGATAAGAGTTCAATCGGATCGTTTTTCACATAATGGTATCGGATGTCCATGTGAATCAAAGTAGCACCATTTGGCATGGGTTTGTAGTTGACTTCTTGTCGAAACAGGTCTAGAAGGATTGCCAATCACATTCTCCAATGGGTGAGCCTTTGACCATTTACTGATATAATGAAACGATTGATTGAGCTGATGAGAATCTGATCGAATAACCCTTTGTGAATATGATTCTACAGAGCTCGGGTCTGGAGTAAGATTATGGAGGAGGGGTTCATTATCAATCTCGGGAGGTAGAATTCCATGAATTTGTTCTTTAACACCTTGATGAATGACTAGAGATATAATTTCATGAGTTGTTGGAGAAGTACTAACAGATGGTACTTCTTGAACCATTGTGGTTCAAGAAGGAGTACCGGTTGTATCAGCATATATCTATGCATCAGCTGGAAACATAGGAGATACAACACATGATGGAGCTGAAAGTATTCTTCAAACCAATGGTTGAAACAGTATATATTCTTTCTTCATGGACGGTGGAACATATAGTGTTGAAGAAACTTGGTTTGTACGACTCCTAAACTGATGTATTTAGGAGCCGTATGACCATTTCTCAAACATCAATCAACATGTAGTTTATTCACCTTTCTCCCCCTCAAAAATTGCATATGACTGCCATTTTTTATTGAACGAGTGAATAAGAATACCATCAACGGTAAGTAGATCCACTTGATAACTGACATTTTGTTTATTCACCCTTCTCCCCCTCAAAAATTGCATATGACTGCCATTTTTTATTGAACGAGTGAATAAGAATATACTCCAATGTACGTTGATCCACTTGATGACTGAATGAGCATGGGAAGAGCATGAAGCTTGTTGATGAGAATGGTCATAAACAAAAAGATTTCTCTTCTTCCGAAGATAAAGCGCACTTAAGCGTACACCTTTCTTTTCTTTGAGGAACGGGGCCTGGAGTGTTTTCAGCAGACGCCATTATGTTGACATTGAGGCCCGAGGCTTGAACTACAGTGTTCAAACGTCATTTGTCGTTGAAGATCGAGGCCTGAACTGATGTGAACAGACGTCATTGTCGATGAAGATCGAGGCCTGAACTGATGTGAACAGACGTCATTGTCGTTGAAGAACGAGGCTTGAACTGATGTGTTCAAACGTCATTGTCGTTGAAGAACGAGGCTTGAACTGATGTGTTCAAATGTCATTGTCGTTGAAGAACGAGGCTTGAACTGATGTGTTCAAACGTCATATTTCATGTTCATCAAAGTTGAGTTTCATGAACCCCTAATTTATGAGATATCAGTCTTTTCGGCAACCAAACTCTGAGTCTTTCCTTAATGGGAGTGAACGATGTACCTGCACTTAAGTAAAGACTACCTGCACTAACATTAAGAGTTTGTTTGCATTTATGTGGGTTAGTGATATCAGCATCTAAACCATTTGGGGTTTCACTGTCAACCTTAGTTTTGCAATCAGTGAACAGCTTACTAGTAGGTATCCATCTAAGACCAACAATCTTAAAAATTCTACCCGTCGGTATCCACCTAAGGCAAGATCTAGGAGTGTTTGGTTTCTCATGTACAGTGGAAGACTTGTTGAGAGAAGACCTTTGTCCTACAGCAATCTGCCTACCAGGTTTCTGAGTATAACTCTTTGGTTCTACGGGCTTGTTGTTGTTTCTAGTCTTAGAGGATTGAACCTTAGCACGAGCATTCACTTCCTTCAGGAATTTTGTTATACAATCATCATGGTTTGCATTAAAAACACATTTCTGACAAGTTGAGCAAACAGAGTGTTTGGATTCAGAAAAAGATCTAGAATTCTTAGAGTGATCTGCTACGGGAATCGCTTTAATCGATACGCAACTACTCTTAGAAACAGGCAAATTCCTAGTCTTTTCATATGTGTTTTTCTTTGCATCCTCTAGGTTGTGATTTTGAACACTGTTTTTATGTCTAACATGTTCCTTTGGTGTCACAAATGACACACGCTTTGAACTAATCCTAGAGGAACTAGAAGCACTCATATGATGAGGTTTTGCAAAAGCATATTACTTTACATTAGGTCTAGATTGTGAAGTGACTGGTTTTGACAAAACTTGTTTCGAGTCAACTCGGGAGGCAAACCGTGGTTTTGAAAATTTTGACCGTTCAGATCTAAACGCAATCGGTTGTCTAACAACTGATTGGTTTCTAAGTGGTTGTAAAACTGGTTTCCCCAAGATTGATGGTTTTGCAAACTTAGTGTTCACACTATTTCCTGTTAATTTTCTTAACTCGTTTTTTAATGCTGCAATTGTAAAACCCTTTTCCTGAAGTTGAGCTTTGAATTCATCATTTTTGGCAATCAAAGAGGTTGTCTGTTCTATAGTCTTAGATTTCGTTTCTTTGATTGAATCACACAGTTCTTTGCAATGAATTTTCAAAGTCTCATTTTCATTAAGTAATTCAGCCACTTTATGTTCCAATTCAGCATTTTTTGTTGCAATAACATCATTGTCATGTTTAGCCTTAACTTCATTACACATATCACACATCTCAGCAATACGTTTTTTCAGGTTGTTGATCGTTAAGTTTTTGGCTTCTAGCTGAGCTTTCAAATCATTTATCATATAGAATTCACAGAAATTAGGGAGTTCCGGATTTTTACATGGTAGGTTAGTTTGAAAACTTTCTTCCTTTCGTTACATTGCGATTTCAAGTGAAATACAATGTTTTTCAAGCTGTAAAAATCTGTTTGAAAGTTCATTATAAACTTCTTTTTCAACCATATCATTTGATTTGAAAAACTCAGCCGTAAGCAAAGAACTTGACGCATCATCATGTTCAGCATCCTGATCAATTTCTCCCCCCTTATGACTCATATTTGTTGAATCAGAGGTGATATTGCTATCAGTCTTTTCCAACAGATATGTGTCATAAGTAGGTTTAATTTGATCAGTATGTTGTCGTTCATTAGAAAGAACATTATGTTGATCAGACAAATGTACCTCAGCAGATGGTACTTGGTGATTTACTGGTCTGATATCAGTCCCTGAGCTGTTGCTATCATCATGCTTATTTGACTCTGTCCCGTTCCCCATGTGTTGTGCTCTTTCATTAATGAACTCCTTAACATTACTCATGAGTTGGAGTAGTGTAACTCTGAACATGTCAACCTCGATTCCAGTGTAATTAGCAAAACACTTTTTCGTCATTTGACTGTCATAATCATAATCCTCAGTGAATTGCGAATCAATGAACACTTGGAGTTGGTTGTTGATCACACACAAGGCAGCCATGGATCTACCTTCAGAAAATTCTCCTTTGTCAAGTTGTTGTTCAAGTTGATCTAAATACAGAATCATTTTGACTGTGAATGTCTGAACATCTTGACCAAAGAGTGATGCGAATGCACGTTTGTATCCTCCCAAGTATCCAGGTTGTTCAAAGAGAACCTTGAGATGTGAGTGAAGTAATTGAAAACATTCAATGCAACTTTCCTTTGCATTAGGGAACATTAGTGACTGATGAAACTCTTTCTCTTGAGAATTCGAGCACAAAGATTCCATATTAGCAATATCTGAATCAAAAACGTTTGTCAGTTGTACTTTGTTGGGAATCTTATGTTCATCGATCATGTCGTACAATTTGAGTACCTCAGCTATGACTGAATCCGAAGTGTTTGACATGATATGAACGTGCACGGGATTTTACAAGTCTATGATTTAAACCGAGAAATAGAATCTTTCGCGGGATTTTACAAAATCAAGAAGAAACTGTGAAATGATAATTGATATGTGTTATGATAACAGTTGGATCGGTATAATGATTAGTGATTGTGTGTTAAAAGTGATGATCGTTTGATAGACTAGGTGATATGTTGTTTAGTTGTGATTTGGTTTGGTTGATGCAAGTTGTTATCGTGAAATTTTGGTCTGAAAACTTAAAACCTCAATAACTTCATTCCGGAAGGGATTTGAGCCTCGAAAAATTCGTTTCATGACTTCATAGTTAAATCTTACAATATTCAGGCTGTTCCGGTCGTTTTGACAGGTATTTCGCTGAAAACGGAGTTACGGTTCAAAAGTTATGGCCGTTTGAAGTTTTGACGTAAAAAGTCAACTTTGGTCAAACCGCAACAAGTCAAAACGCAACAAGCAAATCGCAGGAGGCAAATCGCAACACCCCAAATCGCAGACTCCAAAACGCAATTCTTCAAATCGCAAGTCCTCAAACCGCAACAATCTTCAAACCGCAAGACTTGAGCAAATCGCAGACGCTTCAAATCGCAGAGACTCAAATCGCAGATATTCAAATCGCAGAGACTCAAATCACAGGCTCACTCAAATCGCAACCCAGAAATACCCAAATCGCAAAGATCAAATCGCAATTCACAACAGGACAAAACTGTCACTTTCTTGCGATTTGTCTTCTTTCCCTTTTTAAGTAAAACGCCAAATCACATAATCAAAACCTACCAAATCGCAACCACCAACTACCCAACAAAACACAAATCGCAAGCTAGAACTTTTACCGAATGTCAAATCACAACAAAGAACAACTCTCGAATTGACTCAAACATCCACAATACTTATGAAATAAGCAATCTAGTGACCAAAGTAGGCTACAATAACTCTTCTAAACATGAAAGTACAAGCTTACAACACTAGAAACCACGAACAAAGCACAAATGAAGATGTTTTTCAACCTATTCTATTCGAACCAAAAGAAAACCACAAAACCAACCGAAGAAATCCAAGAACATACGATCAAACGAACCTAACCATGGCTCTTGATACCAATTGTAAAATATTCATAATCATAACACACATACAAGATTAAGCTAGGTCGAATCTAGAGAGAGAGTGAGAGAGAATGGGAGTTCTAGAGAGAGAAAGAAACTTGTAACCTATTAGATTGAAAGAAGCTCCAACCCTCTCCCTTGGTGGGAAGAGGGTATTTATAGTACAAACATAAATGCCCCACTTGGGCTGTGGAGTGAGCTGACAGTGGGTAAAGACCCGACCCAACTCCACAAATAATACGATAACTAAACTAATTCTAATAAGCCTACGAGCTAACATAATGCTAAAGGATAATCGGGGTGACCGAGTTTTTCATATGAATATTTATATTCCTAACAAGCTTAATCGGATATTTGAAACAACAAGTTTTAATATTTTAAAACGGTAACGTATTCACCCCCTCCCCCCTCTACGTTTTCACAAAAACATTAATAAAGCGATCTAAAAAGATAATAATAAAGGATATATTTATCAAGTGAAGTGAAAAGATCATTAAGTGTGAATTAGGGTTTTACGTAGTGAATTAATACCCGTTTTAAAAACTATTTTCTCACAACGTTGGTTTATTTTGAAAACAATCTTTAATCTTGGTAATAATCACTAGATTTAAATGATTGATTAACGTAACGGCTTTTGCCCGTTAAAACAACCAAGTAAATAAATCTAAAATAAATCCGGAAATTATTAGCTAACAATCTTCAATACCCGTTTAAAAAACTATTTTCTCACAACGTTGGTTATTTTGAAAACAATTCTTTATCTTAGTAAAATTACTAGATTTAATTAATTACTCTAACGGTTTTTTCCCGTCAAAATAACCAAAAATCATTCCAAGTAATCCAAAGATTATTAATTAACAATTTCTAAGTTTTCACACTTAAATCTCAAATCACCATCACTTAACAAACATATAAAAGTCTACTCACTACTCATAATAATTAAACTAAAATCAACAACTCCAACAAACATAATCATAATTGTCTAAACTAAAGGTAATAACCGTCTAAACAAGCATCAATAAAACTACTCTAAATTAATCATTAAAACAAACATAATGATGAAACTAATAATTAAACTAATCATGCAAAATAATTAAAGAGATAAATGAAAAAGGATTAGAAGTCACCAAGATCAAGAATGCGGACAATACGAACTCTAGATAAACCGATAATACCCAATCTATATGCTCAGTAACCATAATCTCCTCTTGATTGCTCCATAATCACCATCAACTAATCTAATATATTTTTGTGGTTTTTGTTCATTTTTATAAGATAAAAATTACTAAGTTTATAAAGAAAATGATTTTTAAAGCTATTATTAACTAATAATGCATAAAGTTTAAAACTTTAATAGAAAAGCATGATAAAAATGAGATTCAAAACAAAAAAGATGCAAACTTTAAAAGTTTAAATGACTAAAATTGAAGACTTTTATGAAGAAACTTGAAACTTTATTGCTAAAACATAAAACTAGAAGATTGTTTTTAAAAGAAAAGTTTGCAAAAGTAAATATTAAGAAAGTAAATATAAAGATTAAGTGGGTAAAAAGAGATTAACTAAAATATTAAATTTAATGCTTGAATTTAACACAACATAAACATAAATTAATAATGATTAAAGACTTACTTAAACAAAGATCATTACAAAGTTTAAAAACTAAAACTAATTAATATCTAAAATGAAAAAAGAACATAACAAAGAAATAAAAATGATAATCGATGGCCCCTCTCCTCTGTGCTGCTCTTTTTACAAACAACTTTTGCTCCAAGAAAACTTTAGCCAACTAATGAGCGCCACGTGTCAACGTGTGAGTGGTTGGGATAAATGTTAGTGGGTGAGAGTGGGGATGCTTTGGTGCCTCACGCGCCAAATAGAATTATTTTTGGGATGTGAGATTGCACGTACAAGAAATGCACACAACAAGCAAAATATGCAATTTTCTCTTATCCAAGTTAGAGCTAATTTGGGCCTGGTGTTCATTTTCTATTTTTGGGCCAAGTTGTGTTGTTAGATGTTGGGACTTGGGAGTATAATTTAGCAAGGCACCATATTTTTTTCTTTTGTTGTGATGGGTGACGAGGGAGTACATATATTATCTTTTGCATTGAGTTGATAAAGCTAGTAAAATGGGTTTGGCTTGGGTCTATTTTCTCGGGCTAGCTTTTCTTTCGGCTTTTTTTTTAAGTTTTAATAATCTTCAATAAATGCTCAAAATTTTGTACTTTTGCTCCAATGTCCGTGTCTCATACCTACAATAAAAAATAAAAACTTTAAACAATATATGCCCTTAAAATAAACATTTTTGTCATTTATTTAGCCGTAAATTACGAAAATTTGATATAAAATATATGAATAATTTAATAGATATCAACACCCCCAAACTTAGGCTGTTGCTTGCCCTCATGCAACGATTATTACGCACGTTAAGTCAAAAATGATTTTCATCCCCTAAACAAATAACATATCACATCAAATAAGAACAGATAAATAATCATTTAGGGGATACAAATAAAATCTATTAAAGTCGATAACGCCCCATTTTGACCCTTATTCATACTTATAGCTAAAGATGTACTTTTTATGGAGACCCGCCATGCTTGACTTTATTTTCACAATATATATAAAACTTAAGAACAGGAAGCACGCCAACTGGGTGCCTCCAGGAGATATGAATCATCATCCTTGATTTTCACAATCCCCAAATCAAGCATAAAACGAAATCACAGCTAAATATAAAATCAGATGCTAACACTACTTATAGATGCTAATTGTGTATGCGCAGCTACTCCTTGCTCCCTTATTCCTAGTTCCTCTAAGGATTTTATATTGAGAAACGAGTTTTTCTTATTTTGATAGATTACAGTCCTATAAAGGCACCCGGTTTAGACAATAATTAGTTTGAAATCCTTCCGTAGAGAACTGCTGCATATAGAAATGAGGTACACATCAAGGTCCTAATTTAACACGATTTAGGGGATATCCTTTTTATTTTATCTGTTGATCCCAGTTGAGCAATTGATCTAGTTAGTTATCTTAGATGTGAATCTAAAACAAGTATAGAAACTGTCTTGACTTGTAAACTATTGAACACAACGCGGAATATTATGTTTAATCTTAAGAAGAACAATGAATGAAACAGTAGAATTCTCAACAAACACTTCAATATATTAAATATACAAATACTCAAAAGTATTAGGGTTTACAACCTTGAAGTGAATCGACTCTAACAATGATACGTACTAAACTCTAACCCTAGAACCTCCTTTTATAGACAAAGGAGTCCTAGTCGGTTTACAATAGCTTTCTATACAAGATAAATCTTTTAGAATCTATTCTAAACTTATCTAAAACATACTATACATAGTTTATCTCTTCAGCAGTAGTATGAATTACTCTAACAGCAGTATCTTTTACTCCAGCAGTAGTATTCTTGCAGCAGTAGAATCTCCAACACTAGCAGTAGTATAGAATACACTAGCAGTAGTATGATACTTATAGTATTTTCCTTTATGCACCATGAGCAGTTGTATCATCCAGAGCAGCAGCATCTCTAAACCCAACAATCCTCCCCTAAACTTGATATTTTCTTCCAAAATCATCAAGTTTCTTTTAAGCTTTGACCTTCACCAGGAGGATGCTTTCAAACACATTTACTCCTTTTTCTTAAGATTTGGGTTGAGAATTTCTTTGTACTTCTTTAAAAGTTTATAAGCTTGATCTTGAAAAGAGAAGTCTTTCTGCATCTCTAACATTCCAGGCTTCAACATCTGATGAATAATTGGTTTATTGAAGCTCAATGCAGGATAATCTTTTTCCACCAACATGTAGATAATCACTCCATTAGCATGTAAAGCATGAACACCACAAGACTGATATAAATACCATCTTTGAACTGTGTTGTGGTTTAACTTCATCCACTCAATATCTCCATCATGTTGTTCAAATATTATCTTCAAATAGTAATAGATTACCCTTTCATACACCTCCTCTGGTCATGTATCACCATATCTTTCTTTGTATAACCTCCAGATGTTAACCACATCATCTTTATCCATCTAATACAGCATTTGTGAAAACCTGATAAACCTATAATACAAACCATTGGTTCTTTTAAACTCCCAATAGGCTTCACTTCCATCCCTGATTCCAGAAGTATATGAGATGATTGGATGTTTGGCAGATAGAGGAACTGCATTAATGACCTCAGGTTCTTGATATTTAGAAAGAACTGTGAGAGCCATCATTTTTTCTATATCATCTTCAGATTCCTCCTCATCATCAACTTTTTCTTCATTCTCATGCTCTGACTTAGAATTCTGCTCCACTGCTTTGGATCTATCAGCTTTTCTTTTCTTTCTACCAACACGTTTTTGTATAACTCCAGCTCTTTTAACACCTAAGCTTGAAGTTTCTTTCTTTTCTTGCACAACCTTTTCTTCTACCTTCTCTTTCACAGTCTCAGTCTCTATCACTGTCTTTGTCTCCTTTACCTTATCCTCTGATCCCATAGGCACAAAATCATCAATTTCTCTTTTTGCATTGTTGTACATCTTGATAATTTCATCGTCAGAATAATGAGATAATTGAGTAAGTTTGTAGCCCTTCATGTTCTTCAAGTATCTTTCATGGACTTTACTTCTTTGTTTGACAGTTGGTGGTCTTAGCATTTTCTTCTTTCTCCTTTCAGCAAGATACCATTTCTTTCTTTGTTCTTTGAATTCCTTCAACCATTTAGTTCGTTCTTCTATGGTTTGTGTATCTTGCTTTTCTTCTTTAATCAACTTAAAAAGCTCAATATCAACATCACATTTAATCCTCTATGCATCCCAAGCATCAAGTAACTCCTTTGATTTTGCTTCATCTTCAGCATGCTTTCTCAGTTGTTCAAGGACTTGTTGATTCTCAGGTTCAAGCTCAGCAGCTAACTTCCTTGCAGCTTCTTCATTAAAAGCAATTTGCTTCTCCATAGGCCAGAACTCAAAAGGTATTTCAAATTCAGGTTCAGGTTCTTTAATTAAAATTGCTTTTCCCTTGCCTTTGTACTGTGGTTCTTGTGAAACAGCCTTCTTTTTGGGATAAGAGGGTTCTCTGATTGTCACTCCTTTAACAGGTGGTTTTGATGCTTTTGGTGGTTGTTGTTGTGTTACTTGTTTTGGTGTTGATGAGGGTTGTTGTACTACATTTTTTGGTGTTTTTGATGATTTTGTAGACTTCAGTTGTAAAATTGCTTGAGCCATTACCACATCATCATCCAAGAGAATTTGACCCTTAGCAGTAGAATCACCCTAAGTCTCAACAGTAGAAACATTAACACCAGCAGCAGAAACTTGTACCTTAGTAGCAGCATGTGGTACCTTAGCAGTAGTCTGATTAACATGAGCAGTAGTATCAACCTTTGTTGGGAATTAAGGTAAACAGTTGAAACTGTTGCTTACAAGTTGGTACTGCTGGAAGATATTGAAGACAAGGCTGACAGTACTAAGTCAGTTAGTACTGCTCACACATTATAGTTAGTACTGCTTATAATTTTTGTAATCGTATAGAAGATAAGTATAGAAAGGATTTTGTGTATATCTTACTTATATAGATGATAGTTATCTTGTAAAGGAATCCTTAGTGTATAAAAGGATTGCCTAGGTTAATGCATTGTACGTAAGTTCTTAGAAAAGATTCAAAGTTGTAAACCCTAGTGATAGGAGATCACCCGTATTATTCATCAATAATATTGAATCTTTTTTGTTAAAAGTAAATTGTCTCTTGTTCATTCACTGTTACATTCGTTCATACTAAAACTACATCAAATAAATCTTCTGAGTGTTGGCTAGTAAATTCCGCGTGCTAGATTAACATAATTCAAAGTATCTATCTAACACAAGGAGTGTGTGTAGATCCGGTCAAGTGGTATCAGAGCCAGGTTACTGATACTTTGATTTAGAAGATCCAGACGATTGTTATTAAGAAGAAGATGGACATGGAGACAACAACCCAAACCAACAATGCTGCTAAGTTACCAATGCTTAAACCTAATGAGTTTGATATGTGGAGACTAAGAGTTGAACAATTCTTTCAAGTGCAAGATTATGCACTTTGGGAGATTATAGAAGATGGGAACTCTTTTAAGCCTACAACCACTACAACTGTTGTTGAGGGCAAGACTGAAACAACTGTGCAGACCAAGCCATTGACTACTGATGAGAAGGCTCAGCACAAGAATGATGTTAAAGCAAGGAGCATGCTGCTGATGACAATCCCCAATGATCAATTACTGAACTTCAGCAAATACAAGTGTGCTCTTTTTGAAGCTATTGTTGCAAGGTATGGTGGGAATGAAGCCACCAAGAAAACCCAGAAGACACTTCTCAAGCAACAGTTTGAGAATTTCACAGCAACAAGCAATGAGTCACTCGATCATATGTTTAATAGGCTTCAAAAGCTAGTGAGTCAACTTGCTGTTCTAGGAATTGAGATGCCTCAGGAAGATCTCAACTCAAAATTCCTAAGGAGTCTACCATCAGAATGGGCTATGCATGTAGTTGTCTGGAAGAATAAACCAGACATTGATTCTATGAGTCTGATGGATCTTTATAGCAACTTCAAGATAGTAGAACATGAAGTGAAGAAGTCTGCTGGATCAAGTTCAAGTTCAAGCTCAAGTTCTGGAAATTTGGCCTTTGTGTCAACTCCCAGTACCTCTAATCCAGAAGAAGAAGTTCAAGTTGCTGGAGCAGTGGGAACTGCTAGTACCTCAAGCAGTACTAATGGACTTTTGGATGAGAATACTTATTGTGCTTTCTTGACTACTCAGCACAATGGAAGTATGTTGACTCATGCAGATCTTCAAGAGATTGATGAAGATGATATTGAAGAGATGGATATCAAGTGGCAACTCTCTCTTCTCAGCTTGAGAGCTAGAAGATTCTTGAAGAAGACTGGCAAGAAGATAATCATAAACAGCAATGATGTTGCTGGGTATGACAAGTCAAAGATTGAATGTTATAATTGCCACAAGAAAGGTCATTATTCAAGGGAGTGTAGAATGCCAAGACAACAAGATGGCAAGAGCAGAGGATTTGGAAGCAAATCAAGGGTTGTGGAAGTGTCAGATTCAAGCTCAAAGGCTACGGTTGCCATTGATGGCTTAGGATTTGACTGGAGCTACATTGCAGAGGAGGAAGCAGAAGCATCTATAGAGATGGCACTTATGGCTTTCTCAGACTCTGAGGTACAAATTTCTAAATGTTCTAAATCATGTGATGCATTAAAAGAATTAGAAACACTTAGAAAATAGTATGATAATCAGAGAATAGAGCTAAACCAGACTGCTTTTAATTTAGCAAATCATAAGAGAGGTTTGGCTGTATTAGAAGAACAGATAGTTCACTATAAGGAAAATGAGTCTACCTTTAGTGATACTATAGCTATACTTAAGAGAGATATAATGTTTAGGGATGCTGAAATTAGTGTGTTGAAAAATGAATTGGAAAAGATAAAACAGGCAAAGGAAAACATTCAGATGAGTGTAGATACACTAGAGTATGCATCTAAGGGTGTTAATAAGATAATTGAGTGTCAGATCCTCAATAAAGCTAAGTCAGGCCTAGGATACAAATCAGTTCCACCTCCATATAGGGGAATTCCAACATCTCCAGGCATTGACCTAGAACACACAGGACTACCTGAATTTCAACTACCTGAGCTTAAATATGGTCCTCAACCTAAAGAAAATGTAGTTGATAAACTTGTGTATGAGAGTGCAAGTGATGCCTCACTTTCTGAGGATAAGGTGTCCTCAGCTAAGGACTCAGATGCTCCAACCATAGAGGACTGGACTTCTGATGATGAGGATGATCAGGCTGTGGTTAAGCCTGTTAGTGTTAAAGTGGAGGAACCAAAAGTTCCCAAAGTGGTCAAACCTGAGACTGTTAGGCCTAGAGCTAATGCAAAACCTTTTAGACCAACAGTTAGGTATGCAGAAATGTATAGAACCACAAACAAGCCAAGAGGTAACCAAAGGAATTGGAACAACCTCAAGTCTCACCAACTAGGTGATGACTTTGTCTGTTATAGGAAAGCTTGTTTCACATGTGGTAGCTTTGACCATCTTGCATTTTATTGCAACAACAGGGTAACTAGGTATTCAACCCCTAGGGTGAACACAGTAAGACCTCCCACTCACCCTACAAATGCTAGAATGATACCTAGATCAGTTCTGTTAAGGTATGGAACAAGAACAGTTCATACTGTTGGACAAACAGTTAACACTGCTATCCCAGCAGTTCATACTGTTAGAACAAATAGACCTTTTTACCATAGATAAACAGTTCAAGGTGCAAAAACTCTTTCTAAATCAGCACCAACAAATGTTAAAAGACCATTTCAAAACAATGTAGTATTAATAAACAAGTTTGGAAACCGAAAGTTGAAATTGCAAACCCAGCAGCTCATACTGCTAGGCAAGCAGTTAACACTGTAAGTTTTAAAAACACTGCTAAGGGAAATATGGGTAATGGTATTAATGCATCTGCATCATGGGTTTGGAGACCACTTCAATCCAATGCTACTCCAACTGTTTTAAAAAGATTTAATTATGTTGATGCAAGGGTCAAGCCTAAGTCTGTTATGGCTTGGGTGCCACAAGGAAATTAATTTTTCTTTTTATGTGCATTGTTAGTCATATGCTTGTTATGTTGTGAGACAAGTGCTTTGCACTTTGTTTCCTTGTTTGTGGACTAACAATTGCAGGAATGGATGATAAGCACCAAGGAATTACAAGTGCTTTATGTTTTGGACTGAATGGTGATTTGGAGCTCAGTGTGTTATCTGTGCACACAACAAATGGTTATTGGTTCACCATGTCTAACCCACATAAGAACCAACTAGTCCAGAGCAAACGGTTTCTGGTAAAGACTAATCAAATCCGTTAATGGTTGACAATTTACCAAAAATTGTATGGTTATCAACTCACCATATCTAATAGTGAAGAGTTGGCTAGTCCAAAGCAAACGGTTATTGGTAAAGACATATCAAATCCGTTGATAGCTGATAGTTTGCTAAAAACTATATATGTGCAATAATGTTTTTGAAATCAATATAAGTTCATACTATTCTTTGAAAATTTTGATAAAGGTTTGTGCTGCTAGTGCAAAGTTTATACTACTAGTGTAAACTTAGTACTGCTGAACTAGCTGTTGGGAACAAAATGTTCAAGTCAAAGAGCCTGCCAAAGATGTTAAAGAGCCTGCTAGTTGATTTTGAAGAGTATGAAGATATTCTACCAGTACCTTCTGGGTAGAAGGTACTGCTAGCTGATGAAGAGCCTGCCAAGCTTATGTCAAGTCGATTAGATATTTTGTAATAGATATTTAGTTGAATTATTAGTCTTTGTACATTGTTATACGTTATGTAGAAGTAGTTTAGTCCTCTGTGGTTCACAGAAGAATATGGCAGAGTTGTACATTGGTAGTTGTATTTAATTGTAGGCGCCAATATAGTCAAAGTATAGTTTTATATTCAACCACTTGACAATCTTGTAAGAAGATATCCTTATCTTATAAAAGGATATCTTAGTCACTACTTCATGCATGCATCTTTACCAACTATTAACCAAAAACAAAACTATCTCTCAAGTAACTTAGTTACTTCAAATCACAAATCCTTTTTACAATCTTAGATTCAAGATTACTTTGTAATCCCGGTGATACTTAGATCATCCGTATTATTTCATCAATAATATTGAATCGTTTTGTGTTAACAAAAGTTGTGTTCTTTGTTCATTGCATTCT
Source organism: Artemisia tridentata subsp. tridentata (assembly GCA_021014915.2). Classification (NCBI taxonomy): domain Eukaryota; kingdom Viridiplantae; phylum Streptophyta; class Magnoliopsida; order Asterales; family Asteraceae; genus Artemisia; species Artemisia tridentata. Next base: position 4,886,602 of record CP139503.1, read on the forward strand.
CACGTTTACTTAAACTCACCACCTTGTGTTCTTTTAAGTGTGTTGTAGTAGATTCCGCATGCTAAACACATTCAATACATAAATATCTCAAACAAACGAACAAAACCGTTCCACAAGTGGTATCAGAGCTAGGCTTGATATTTACTAATTTAAAAGAACAATGGATGTTGAACATATTCAAACAAATGTTGCCGCTAAACTTCCATTACTTAAGCAAAATGAGTTTGAAATGTGGAGACTAAGGGTTGAACAATACTTTCAAGTGCAGGACTATGCACTTTGGGAGATCATTGAACAAGGCAATTCATTTAAACCCCAAATCACCACTACAATAGTAAATGATGCTCTTGTAACAAGAATACAAGACCAACCATCAAATGCAGATGAAAAGGTTCAGAAGAGAAATGATCTAAAAGCAAGGAGTATGTTACTGATGACTATTCCAAATGATCAACTTCTGATCTTTAACAAATACAAAGATGCCAAAACCCTTTTTGAAGCTATTGTGGCTAGGTTTGGTGGTAATGATGCTACCAAGAAAACACAGAAAACACTTCTCAAACAACAATTTGAGAACTTTACAGCCACAACCAATGAGTCTTTGGACAGTATGTTCAATAGACTTCAGAAGCTTGCAAGTCAGTTAGCCATCCATGAAGTGATGATAACTCAAGAAGACCTAAACTCTAAATTTCTTAGGAGTTTACCTTTAGAATGGTCTATGCATGTCATTGTCTGGAAGAACAAGCCAGATATTGACCAGATGAGTCTCAATGATCTCTACAACAATTTCAAAATTGTAGAACATGAAGTAAAGAAGACTACTGGGTCAAGTTCAGGAAATATGGCTTTTGTTTCATCCCCAAGCATCTCAAAGGTTGATAATGAAGAAAAAGGTGGCAGAGAAGAAGGTACTGCCAGTACAACCTTTGGTACTGCTAGTACTTCTAGTAGTACCAAATCCATTTTAGATGAAACAATTGGGTGTGCTTTTCTTACATCTCAACACAATGGGTCCGTATTAACTTTTGAAGACCTTCAAGAGATTCATCCTGATGATCTTGAAGTGATGGACATAAAGTGGCAACTTTCACTTTTAAGCATTAGAGCTAAGAAGTTGTTGATGAGGACTGGCAAGAAGATAATGATAAATGGAAATGAGCCTGCTGGCTATGATAAGTCAAAAGTGGAGTGTTACAACTGCCACATGATGGGTCACTACTCTAGAGAGTGTAGAAGACCTAAGAAGCAGGATGACAAGGGTAGAGGGTTTGACAACAAGAAGAAAGGAAGCTTTGAAAGCAAGAGTAAGGTTGTTGAAGTTGCTGAGCCAAAAGCAATGGTTGCTATTGATGGCATGGGTTTTGATTGGAGTTTCATGGGTGAAGATGAGTCAACTTCTGATGAATTGGCTTTGATGGCATTCTCCACTCCTGAGGTACAAACTATCAAATGTTCTAGCAATTGTGAATTTCTTAAAGAATTAGAAGTTATAAGAAAATCTTATGATGAGCTAAAAATAGAAGAAAGAAAAACCCAACAAACCTTATTTAACCATCAATGTGGTATGGCCAAACTAGAAAAACAAATCATTCACTATAGAGAAAATGAACTCACATTTTCTGATGCTAAAGCTGCTCTTAATAGACAAATATTTTTGAAAGATTCAGAAATAGAAATGGTAAGGAATGAGTGTACTAAAGTTACATTGGCTAGAGATAATATTCAACTGACTGTTACTAAATTGGAAAATGCTTCTGAGTGTACTAGGAGCATAGTAGAGAATCAGATGAATAAGAGAATAAAATCAGGGATAGGATACAATGAATGTCCACCTCCTTATAGAGGAATTCCTTGTCCTCCAGGATCAGATCTTGCTGAATCAGGTGTGCATGAAGTCATTAAACCATTGGCTAAACCTGTAGTGATAAGTGAACCTTCTGAGAATGCTAAGAATGCCCCACTCTCTAAGGTGCTCACTGATAAAAGACCAGATGTCCTAATTATTGAAGATTGGGTATCTGATGATGATGAAGATGAGACTACTCCTATCAAAGGAATCAAAGTAGGACCATTAAGTCTTAAGAAAGTAGAAGTTAAAGCTAAGGCTAAAGCTGTTTTGAAAACAGTTGAAAGTTGTAAAAATTGTAATAACAAACCTAGGGGAAGCCAAAGAAATTGGAACAACCTTAAGTCACAACAACTAGGTGATGACTTTGTTATGTTCAATAAGGCTTGTTATTATTGTGGTAGCTTTAATCATCTTCATGCTTATTGTAATAAATGGGTTTCTGGGAGTAAATCAAAGTCTAAAACAAATGTTACTCACCCCAGAAAAAGTTTTGTTAAGTCTAACACCACAAATGTTAAACATACTGTTAGACAAAATAAGCCTGTACCAACAGTTGTGTATAGTCCTATTCAAAAGAAATCTGTGGTCAAAACACAAATTTGGAAACCAAAAACCAAAGGTCCTGCTAGACCAAAAGGTCCTGCTAGACCAAATGGTACTGCCAAGATTGGTATTACCAAAATTGGTACTGATAGACCAAAGACCACACAATGGATTAAAAGGGAAAGTGCTGTTAAGTCCTCAGCATGTTGGATTTGGAAACCAATCCAATCAAAAGGTGCATCAACAATCCTGAAAAGGTTTGATTTCATTGATGCAAGAGGCAAACCCAAGTCTGTCATGGCTTGGGTACCCCAAGGAAACTAATATGTTTATTCATGTGCAGGAACATTCAACTGATATTGAAGATCAAGGATATGTTGATAGTGGATGTTCAAGGCACATGACAGGCAACATGTCATTCCTCTCAGACTTCAAAACTTTTGATGGAGGATATGTTACCTTTGGGGGAGGAATAAAAGGAAAGATCACTGGTAAAGGTACCATCAAAACCAGTAAACTAGATTTTGAAAATGTGTATTTTGTGAAAGAACTTCAGTTTAATCTTCTTAGTGTCTCACAAATGTGTGACAAAAAGAACAATGTTCTCTTTACTGACAATGAATGTATGGTTCTTTCTTCTGACTAGTGACAATGGAGACTTAGAAATACATTCCAAAGTTGATGGCATATCTTTTGTTGTTACCGAGTCTGTACTTAGGAGACATCTTAAGTTGCAAGATTCAGATGGTATCATCAATATGCTAAACACTGAAATTTTTGAACAACTTTAAAAAATGGGGTATGACACATCCAACCAAAAACTGACTTTTCAAAAGGGATGTTTCTCCCCACAATGGAGATTTCTGATACATACTCTCTTACATTGCTTAGGTCCCAAAAAGACAGCATGGGAGCAATTCAGTAGCAATATTGCTATTGCTCTCATTTGCTTGTCAACAAATACGGTTTTTAACTTTTCAAAATTTATTTTTGAGAGTATGGCATCAAATGTTAACAGCAAAACAAAGTTTTTTATGTATCCAAGATTTGTTCAAACTCTTTTGAATAAAAAGAAGAATTTGCTTACAAAACCAACAGAAACTTTTACTACTCCTATCCTACAATCAAAGGTTTTTCAAAATATGGCTATGGCTAGTAGACTTTTCAAAGGGGTAGAAATACCTTTGTTTCCTGAAATGCTTCAAGTTGAATTGGGTGAAGGGTCAGTCAACCCATCTGATCCCCATCACACACCCATTCAAAATCCTGAAAATACCCAAAAAACCCCCAACCATCACAACTTATAGTAGAAGGTCTCAACCTAGTCATACTGGAGTTGCAACTGGATCCTTGCCCCATGATTCACCTCTCCTAGCAGGTAACACAGCTAGAAGTGATGAGGGTAGTTCTTCACAATCTGAATTGATGGCTCTTTGTACCAAGTTGACTGAAAAGATAGAATCTTTGGAGAAGGAGCTTAAGGATCTTAAAGAAAATTTTGTCAAAGTCTATTCAAAGTTAACTCATAGAGTAAAGAAGCTAGAAGAACATCTAAGGAGGAAAAGGGCAAGAGCGGTATTAGATGAAGATTCTTCTGATAGTGACTACTCAGATGATTCAAATGATGATGGTGGTGATTCTCCCAAACAGGGGAGGAAATCAGATAAAGGCAAAGGGGATGGATCAGAAACTCAGGGGAGGCATGATGAAGGAACTAGTGAAAAGATTGATATGAATGCTGGTGATGCAGCTGATATGGATGTAGAAGAACAGCCTCAACAAACTCAAGAAACTGCTGAGAATCAAGAAATAGTTCAAACTGGTGAGAAAGAAGCACAAGCAGTTCATACGGCTGAAGCAGTTTAAACTGCTGAAACAGAACATGAAGAAGTACAAACTGCTAGTTCACATTCAGGTACTGCTGATGATTGATTTTAAAGAAAAATCAGATGATGAAATTGAAAAAGCTTATTATGAAGCTTATGCAAGTTTGAATACACCAATTGCAAGGGATACCACAAAAGGAAAGAAAAGAGATGCAGAGTTGTTAGAATCTGATGCAGCAAAGAAACAAAAGAAGGGAGCAGAAGGATTGACTGAAGAACAACTCAAGAGCATGATAGTGATAGTCCCTGAATCATCAAACATCAAACATTTACAAGTAAAACATCCCATCATTGGCTGGGAAGTATTCACAGAAGGTAGGATGAAAGGTTGGAAGATTAAGAGACTTAGTGAAATAACTGAAAGATACAAGTTGTTTGAAGATTTACTCAGAGGTTTTGATAGAGAAGATCTTAATCAACTGTGGAGCTTAGTAAAAGAAAATTTCAGAGTTGAAGATCCACTTGAAGACAAAGATAAAGAACTATGGGTTCAATTGAAGAGAATTTATGAACCTGATGATGGAGAATCAATGTGGAGGTTTCAAGCTGAAGTCAAGGATGTTACTTGGAAATTATTTGAGACATGTGGAGTGTATAGAGTTTCTACCAAAGATGGAATTGAAATTTATATGTAGGTGGAAAAAGAATATCCACTCAGATTAGTTGTTTTAAAGGCTATGCTATCAGTGACACTCAAGGTTAAAGAAGATTCTGAGATGGCAGATATGTTAGTAACAAAGATATTTAACCTTGCAGAGCAAAAGAAAGAAAGAAACAACAGACAGACATAATAGATGTTTGGAAGAATCCCCCCTCATCATAGGAGATGAAGCTTAATTCGAAGAAACTTAGTGATTTGCACAGAAATCATAAGTTTAGGGGAGGATTGTTGGGAATTAAAGTAAACAATTGAAACTATTGCTTATAAGTTGGTACTGCTGGAAGATATTGAAGACAAGGCTGACAGTACTAAGTCAGTTAGTACTGCTCACACATTATAGTTAGTACTGCTTATAATTTTTGTAATCGTATAGAAGATAAGTATAGAAAGGATTTTGTGTATATCTTACTTATATAGATGATAGTTATCTTGTAAAGGAATCCTTAGTGTATAAAAGGATTGCCTAGGTTAATGCATTGTACGTAAGTTCTTAGAAACGATTCAAGGTTGTATACCCTAGTGATAGGAGATCACTCGTATTATTCATCAATAATATTGAATCGTTTTTTTTAAAAGTAAATTGTCTCTTGTTCATTCACTGTTACATTCGTTCATACTAAAACTACATCAAATAAATCTTCTGAGTGTTGGCTAGTAAATTCCGCGTGCTAGACTAACATAATTCAAAGTATCTATCTAACACAAGGAGTGTGTGTAGATCCGGTCAACCTTAACTACTTCTTCACTCTCACCAACAGCAGAATCAATTTATCTTTAGCAATAGAATCTCCCAAGCTTTTGATTGACTCCATCATTACCTCAGAAGCTTTTACAAGATTATCAGCATCTAAAGTTTTCAATTTTTCAAGCACCCCCTCATTTACTTCTTTATCTGCAACCACAAACTCATCAACATTATCACCACTATCCATCTCCATATCCATTCCATCACCAACATTCTCTGCACCTGCACCAGTATCAACATCATGTGCTTCCTCCCTTGAGACCTTGTCATCATTCCTCCCCTGTTTGGGAGCATCCTCCAAACCTGTAGTCTCAGAAGAACTAACCCTCTGTTCAGTGCCAACCTTCTTCAATCTTTTGAACTTTGTTATTGGTCTTGGCCTCCTTTCTTCTTCCAATTGCTTAACTCTCAGCTTTAACTTCTAGATTTCACCACCTTGAGTTGCTATGAGTTGTTGAATTCTCAGCTTATACTTCTTGATTTCACCACCTTGAGTAGCTGTGAGTTGTTGTAGGCCAAGAACCAGTGACTCCAGTTTGGTACATTTAGCCATCAATGCTTTAACAAGTTCAATACTATCCTCACCACTTCGGCTTGTGTTACCTGGCCCGAGAGGTGGATCACTGGAATTGTCATTGTGTACATGTTGGTCCATCAATTCATTAGTTTCATGTCTATCCTCATCACTTCGGGATGTGTTACCTTCCCTGAGAGGTGAATCATGGGATGTAAACTCAGTATCAAACCTAGTTTGATCAACTGAGCCCCCCCCCCCCAAATTATCCATTTGGCTGGGGTTTCCATCACCTGTACCAAGCTCATGAGAACCTGATACATTAGATGTTGCCTTGGTTGGGGTCTTAAGTATGTTACCACTGACCTGCTCTGCTTCTAAGCTAGCAGCAGTAGTGGCAGCCCCTTCCAACATGTCACTCACCACACCTGTGACAGCCTCATCTGCTACAACCATCCTAACACTAGCCTGAGGTAGGTCAGTATTCTCATTTTGTGAATCCCTAGGGGTTTAGGTCTTTTCTGGTTGTAAAGATGATGTATCCAAAGTGGGTGTGTGTTGGGTAGCAGTTGTGATTTCTGCACCTTCACCCTGATTTTGAGCCAATGACAACATATATGGAAACAATGCTGTCACAGTCCCAGAAAAATCTTTGCCATTCTTTTTCAAGTATGAAAATGTTTTCTTTTGAAGTTCAGGGAAAATAAATTCTCTTTTATGAACTTTAGGATTTGAAAGTTGTTTGTTCATAATAAGTTGCAGAAACCTTGGATAAATGTAATATTTACCTTGTACATTCTTTTTCAAACCATCCATTATCATATTTGAAAAATTAAAAGGTTGTCCTTTAGCCAGACAAATCATAGCAGAAGCCTGAGTTGTACTGAATTCACTCCAACCAGAAGTTTTAGGACTTAAAAAATGTAGGATGGTATGAATTAAAAACTTCCATTGAGGACAGAGAAGACCTTTATAAAATTTTAAACCTTCAACTTTCTTCTCATACCCCATGTTTTTAAGTTCTTCAAAAATGATAGAATTTTCAAGACATACTATTTCCTCGTCATCTGCAAATTGAAGAGCTTCTCTCACAGATGATTCAGAAATAAGTATCTCGTGGCCATCTACTTTAGCCTTTAACTGTTCTTCCCCATTTGTAGTTATGGTCTTAACAGTATACCAAAACTGATCAATGTGGGAAACAAATATAGTAGGTTTTTCTTTTAATGCATACTTAATGTGAGTAGCATTAAGAAAATCAATTACCTCAGCAAATCCATCAGCTTCTTTAGGCTTTTGAAGAAAAGCGATTTGATTGTGACTATCAGAAAAGATTCTTGTCAACATTGTGAATTAGGTTTTGATTTGGGGGTTTTAAAATCAGATGTTAAAAATTGTGTTAGGGTTTGAATTAGAGTGATTTATGAGCGCATAAAACCAATTATGAGATCGAATTAGGTTTTAATTGGCGCCAAATTTACATAACCGTCCCTGCACTTACAAAACGAGCAGTAGAATCCCAGCAGTAGAAAGTTTTGCCTAGCAGCAGAAACTTTGTAACTAGCAGTAGAATATCTGCTGAACTTCCCAAACACCTTTTTCTCTTCAAACAAGCATTCCCCTTTGACTTTTCTTGCAAAAAATTAGTCCAAAACCACAAAAACACAAGAAATAATATGCCACAATAATCACAATTCACAGTTATACTTAGCAGTTGTATAAGCAACAACTAGTAGAACTAAATGTAACTAGCAACACATATCATAGCAAGCAGCAAAAACAACTTATTGACTAATAACAGTACAAATCCTTACAAAACATTACAAGAACACAAAGAGATAAGAATTTTCAAAGATTTATCATTCCAATACTAGCAATTAAGAATTGAAATCTAACCACATCAAAACCTTTTGTGAGCAAATCTGCAACATTATTGTCAGTATGGATTTTAACAATTTGAATTAATTTTTTTTTCAAAACAATCTCTTATAAAATGATGTCTTATCTCAATATGTTTTGTTTTAGAATGAAAAAATGGATTTTTAATAATGCACATTGTACTGTTATTATCAATATAAATTTTGGTGTGCATAAAATTATACCCATAGTCCAGTAATTGATTCTGAATCCAAAGCACTTGACCACAGCAACTTGAAGCAGCTACATACTCGGCTTCAGTTGTAGAATTTGCCACCATAATTTGTTTCTTGCATTGCCATGAAATCAACCTATGTCCAAGATATTGACATCCTCCAGTTGTTGATTTCCTGTCTAAACATGCTCCAGCATAATCACTATCTGAGTATGCCACCAGATCAAAAGGTGAATCTTTTGGATACCAAAGGCCCAACCTAGGTTGACTCCTTAAGTACCTAAAAATTCTCTTTACAGCATTCAAGTGTGACACTTTAGGGGTAACTTGAAATCTGGCACAGGCACACACAACAAACATAATATCTGGCCTGGAAGCTGTAAGATACATCAATGAACCAATCAATGATCTGTATAAATGGACATCAACTTCTTCACCATCTTCATCTTTGACTAGAGGCTTGTTGGACTCCATGGTTGTTTTAGCAGGCTTCACATCAGAAAATCCAAACTTCTTCAAGATATCAGTCACATACTTATCTTGACTGATAAAAATTCCATCATCCTTTTGTTTGACTTGAAGCCCTAAAAAGAATGTGAGTTCACCCATAGAACTCATTTGAAACCTGTCATGCATTAGCTTCTCAAAATCATCACATAACACCTTGTTGGTTGACCCAAAAATGATATCATCAACATACACTTAAACCAATAAGATATCCTTTTTGTCTCTTTTGATAAACAAAGTCTTGCCAATTCTTCCTCTACTGAAGCCATTGTTCAACAAGTACTTTGATAAGGTGTCATACCAAGCTCTAGGAGCTTGATGCAATCCATACAATGCTTTCTCCACCTTGTAAACTCTATCAGGATAATCAGGATCTTCAAAACCAGGTGGTTGAGAGACATAAACTTCTTCATCAATTTTCTCATATAAGAAAGCACTCTTTACATCCATTTGATACACTGTGAAGTTCTTATATGAAGTTGTGATATTTCGTAATTTCATGTCATTAATTTTTCTATTTTAATTACCTAGCCATTCTAATTTTTTTTTTTTTATAATTAACTTCGTCGGAAGTTATCCGCGTACGTCATGACACGTACAATTAATTCAACCGACACTAGACTATGTCCAGTCTACACTTTTGGTTCCTTACAATCCTATTTTAAAAGTCACTTTTCACTTTTTTCATTTTTACGTAAACCTTGCACCTTTTACGTCTTACGCGTTCTAAACCTTCGTTTTTATGTTCTAACTACATTTAAATCCTCCGATAGACTCATCACTAATCTAAATTACTAAAATATGTTATGAAAACAAATTTTAATATTTTTGGAAGTTTTACAATTTTACACTACCCGGTATTGCGTTATGTGTCTTAAAAACCCTACGTTTAATTACCGGAAGCAACCTACACTACACAATACACTCTATAACCTAAACTAAATTAAATTCCAGCACTAATAAAATAATTTTTCCCTCCTTCCCTTGTTTGTAACGTCCACACATCATCACACTTGTCCAAAGTGTGGAAAAATGTTCCCTTTAACCTTCCAAACTTGCTTATCACCTCAAAACTCTCTCCTACTATCATTCTACATGCAAATCTCATCTAAAATTCTGCTCATCTCCTCCTCTTGCTGTCGTGGGTATCCAAGAACAAAACACACCATTTTGGTGTTGATTCTATTGAAGAATTGGTGCTAGAATGGAGTTCCAAGGGTACTAGTTTATTGTTCATCAGCCACCTCCATCACCATCGAGCTTCACCACCATAGGCGCTGTTGGAATATGTGAATCATAATAATACTATAAACACATAAACACAAAGATCACGCAGCGAAATGGATCTACATAACATATAATTAATTAACATAAAATTAAATAGATGCGTACCTTTTGATTTCTAGCAAGAACAAGAAACCGTGCACTCCAAGAACAAGGTATAAACCCTAAAATTAGGGTTTATATGAATCGACCTACATCAATCGAATTGGGGAAAATAACACAAGCTAAAGTAAGCTTGTCCTTCGTTCTTGTACACACGTATTACTAGCGTTTCAATGTGAAAAGCTAGGTTCTTGATTCACAATAGATTAACCAAACACTTTGTAATGCTCAAGGTTACTCGCAAATCCCTTTCTAGGGGTTTCACTTGTCGACCATGAGCAAGAGAGGAGAAAAGAAGAAGTTTGGCCTTCCATTGAAATCAAGTGTACTAAGGGATGAATACATAGGGATGTATTTATAGCCTTAGGGTTGAGATCAAGTTTACAATGGTTTCCGATGTGGGATTCCATTGTTTTGCCTTAATTTTCTTCATATCCCATTAAGTGTTTATTTGTGAAATTAATAATTAATCATAACTAAATATATTAATTATTAATACATTGAAACTCATACGTAATGTGTGCAATCCCGAAGTCTCGTGTTCGAAACTGGACATACGAATATTAATTATTATCCATAAACTCTAACAGCTCCCACTTGGATATTCATTAATATCGTAATGACATGGGCTAGTCTAGCTTAACAGATCCCAATGCCCCCAGATCGAACCGAGTATGGTTTTCCTGGAAAAACCACGTGATGATATTATCATCATACTTATCCTTTTGTTTCTAATACCGTGTTAATATGGATATGGATCTTGGTCATTCCATAATTAACTATTATGTTTCTCGTTATTAATAATTGATCAAGATTACCAAAACATCTGAACGTCTTCCAGATAGACTTTGGGTACGGCCGTACAAACATCTTGTCAATCCTACGAGGGGCCCAGCAGTATTATACTTCAAAACAAATTTGAAGGAACAAATCTTTTATCGACTACGAGCGTGACCCTCGAACTTTGCATCACCTCCGAAAATAGCCCTTATAACTACCTTTTACGGATAGCGTTAGACTACCTTACAGAAAATGAGCTACATCCTCGGCAGTCACCTGGTATCTCAAGTCTGAGGATAAATATTCATGATTTACTTAATGATGACGATCCATAAAGTATAATCATGTAGTTGGGATAAGTCCTATATTCAATTTATCCAATATTGAATATCATGTGACATTGGTGTCTCAACCTTACAGTACATTCTACCAATCCTCACATTTGTCTTAGTTCAATAATATTCCCATATTATTGATCGACAACGGACTATTTAGAATAACATTAGTTATTCATGGATTTAAACATGCAAATATAGGACACAAATATTAATAATGAGAATAAACGTTATCCGCACTTTATTTCATTAAAATAATAATTGTTTACACGTCCCTTATCCAAATACTAACTAGATCAAAGCATGATATTTCTCATTAGTGAATTATGCCACAAGTCATGTTCCACATACTTGTTGACAAGGCATAAAACATCTAATGCTGATCTATCGGAATTTTGAGAATACTTATTTCAATAATGAAATTCTTGTATGTGTGCATTCATCTATCTAGATATTGCTACATACTTCATAAAATGCGTGACATCCTCATGCACGAATTTATGACAATTAAACTACCAAACCTTGTAGTTAAAGTATTCTAATTCTTTATGTATAATGCAACTGTGCTCATATTGAGCATAACTAGTATACATGGTCTCCTAATAAGGATGAGCTCCCACCATGACTAGTATTGAGTGTCATCTCAATCTTACTAGCATCATTGTATCAAACAACAATATGCTCTTTTAAAGTTCCGTAAACTTTAACATTCATCGTGTAATGTTTTGATATCTCCAAATCTATCAAGATTTGTCAACTATATCAATCATGCAACAATATGCTATATGGTTCTAATTTAGAATTTTGGAGCAAATCCAGGTTGAGGATGTAAATTCTAAACCATATCCATTACACTTAGCTATCTAATAATTTATAATTAGATATTAATGTTGTCAGTCATCTTTCATTCAAGCATGGTACAACAAGCAACATGATGTACATGAAAAATAATCCTTGTGTCAGACTTAGATTTTTGTTCATGTCATATCTTTCCAAAGATGTGTATCTATCGATCCATACTAATAGATTATCATGTTCTTTTAGAATCAATTATCTACCGCTTATGTTTATGATCAAATAAACATATACTTCAAGGTTTTATTTTCTATGTGAAGTTTCATTCCTAGCTAAGACTTAACATTTAATGTTAACGTCAATGGAATGTTACTTCCCATATGTTATACACCATATATGAAATAAGAAAATAAATACATCACTCCCACTAGCTTTCAGGAATGTTAAGAAATATCTTAATTTTAATTATAAATCAAACTAGATTTAATAACTAAAAATAAGTATATCTTCAAGATGCATGCATTAATCCATTTTCAAATGATTTGCATTTTGTATACTACTAAAGATTATTTCGAATTCAAACACTCCTTTCAACTACTTTTCGTCCTCGCTCAAGTAATTATTAAAGAAAGAGTTTTGACATTCCATTATTAATTTCATATAAATGAAACTAATAATGACAATCATAATCTTTATATATTTAATGTACTTAGAAAGAATTTCACTCACATTTAATTGCTTAATTGTGATTGATAATCTTTTCACATATTAAATATGTATACAAATTTTTCCATTATGATTTCTACACAAGAATTTAGATCTTTAGGATTTTCATTTCCATTTTAGAAATTCATTTCCATTCTATAGTGTAACTACAGAGTTCAAGATTAACTACGTTTCCAAACTAGTTACCTTTTGGACTGCATCTAATTATTCATAGTATCAGTAATTTGCCAAATAAACATTTGCAATTTATTAACAGGCATACCACGATCCTGTAACTCATAACCCTCAACATATTCTACAAATATTTGAGATACCCTTACGGATCTATGAATAAGAATTCCATCATCTTGAGATTTAACACTAACATGTTAAATCCTCATTATGATTTTGCTAGTGTATTTAGAAGATTATGTATCTTGTAATTTTTATCTTTTGAAGATAAAACTCCCACTTGCCTTTTGCAATTTATAAATTACCTATAAATGCTTAGCAAATAGAGCAACACAAACTTGTTCTCTTTTGGGACTTTTACAAATACTTATTGACAGTTCTTAATCTTAATTTGTTAATAACCTACCCAACAAGTAGTTTAACAAATTCTAAACTTCAATTTTAAGACTTAATGTGATTCGTCACATTCCATATTAAATGGTGTCTTATTAATCTTCTAGGTTGGAGTCTAATTGAGTATATCCAATTCATACTCAATTTTCTAACCTTTATATCTTTAAGGAAGAATATAGGATATAGTTATCTCAAATCAAACAATGTATCAAGAGTTTGATTTTTCCTAATTGAACATACCATAAACACTATGTATTTCATTAGGATTAATATTGTAAGTCTTTCTTACAATATGTTAGATAAATATAATCGGTTTTGGCTTACCTATTTACCAACTAAATCACTTTAATGGTACAATAGATTTTCAAGCCAATTGCATACTTTATAACATAAGTGCCTTATTGCCCAAGCCACTTAATTTCTATGTCTTACCAAAAAGACATAAACCGTTATAATCCCAATGTATGTTATAAGTCATTGATGAACTCCATGACTTCTTGTATATGTCTTAATAAAACATAACAAGTTAACGTCTTACTTTATTATTAGTCTTACTTAGCTATAAAAGATTTCATATTTATATCTTACAATATAAACATGTATGACTAAAGTAATTATGAACACCACAACTTGGTTTCAATAGTTTTTCAAGTTAATTTATTTACTTCATATATTTATGTCATTCCAAGAATACATAAACATCTAAATATGAAGTAGTATAAGATTACTTCATTTATTTATGTCATTACAACAATACATAAATATTCACATTTGAAGTAGTCTTATTATCATATTGACACTTGTTCTAATAATTATCTAATTTTAGAAACTCGTAAATTAACATAGTTTAATCACATCAGCTGAGGCTGATAAAATGAAAGTATGTAATTTACCTTGTCATTAATATCTAGTAATGAAAGTAGATATTAACTCCAAGTGTTCCATAAATTAGAATGTGTATAAAACACATTAGAACATTGATCTCTTACCTTACAGTCAAGAGAACCCTATGAATCATATTCCTTTATGTTGTTGCTTGCACACAATAAGATTTCTCCCACTTGTGCATGGAACAACACCACGTATCAGATAAACAACACGTCAATAGTTTGCTTATTTGATCAATATGATTGTGTCATAGATATAAGTAGATATAGAATCACCTCGTCTAGTAAGGAAACGTACACGACTATCCTTAATACCACAAGTGTCTATAATTGGAAAGTATTTATCTCAAGAGATTCTAGAGATAATCCGGGTAACTACTAAGACTTGTAGCTCCCACTGAATTTAAGATCACTACATGAACTCATTATTCAGTTAATGACAACACAATGCTCCCACTGGATTTGACAACATTTTAAGTGTTGCATCACCAGTAAAAGCAAATAGCGTGCTGTTTACTTTCCTACATCTTTGAGTAATTCCTTACGTAATGCATACTAAGGTACTTCAAAGAATGTATTCTACTTTGTCAATGATGGAATATCCATCAATGCAATTAACTTGAAAGAATTGGGTATGCAATTTCTTCCTTAATTAGGTCTACCATCCCCATCATGGAATGTAGCACTTTTTAAATGGTTAAAGCATAACAACTAGATCAACTATTCTAGTTTTGCCTTTTACCAATTATGCGGTAATTAGTCTAGTTTCTAATTTGAATAATTCTTAAACATTCAATTTCTACAAAATTCGCCATGAGTTATTTCTTAGAATTTAGACAATTCTAATTTTCCTATTATACCTTTCTCATTCATGAAAAGGAATAGGATTAAGTCTCACTCTTCACACGGAAAGTGGACTCGGTTTATTCTTTTCAGCAAAAATTGACTCTATCCAAAACCCCTACGGGTGTAGATCAATTTACTACTAAAAGAATATCCCATGTTTACGGTTTTAACGTTGCATTAAATACATTAAAAGAATTTTCAAAATTCAATTTAGTATTTTTGATAATAACTTTTCAAGAAAATTAAACACCCACGGTAAAATAAAATTTCACCATTTAATTTTCATTGAAAGAATAGGATCCAAATTGACGTCGTTTCATCACATCAGCTGAGGCTGCTAGCAATGAAAGTACTCAATAAGGTAGAGCTACACTCAATTGCCAATATCCAATTGCAATTCCTAGAATCATGGGACTTACATTATATTGCCAACATCAGTTGCAAAATGTAAACATGTTTCATCCCCAAATCTTTATGCCTTGACGCCGTCCCAACACATCAGCTGAGGCTGCTAGTGATGAAAGTGCTCAATTAAGTTAACCAATTTAGAAACGTGTAAATTGACGCCGTTTCATCACATCAGCTGAGGCTGCTAGCAATGAAAGTGCTCAATTTACCCCTTTTGACTACCATCTTTGAACCATTACATCAGCTGAGGCTGCTAGCAATGGTAGATGTCATCTTAGGTGTTTTCGTATTAATTGGTCGACATATTACTTAAATTTAAGGGTATAAATTTTTGATGTGTTAAATCAAAAAAATATGTACAAAGATGTCATGCATTCATCTTTGTATCATATGTTTTCTACAAAAACCGTTTACACATTCGTAAGCTCAAATCATCAAAGTTTTTAATTGAGGCGTTGAACAAATTACAACATTGCCTTAAGATGCTTCGTACTTTTTCATGGTGTACTTGGTAAGTCTATTATTGAAGCACAGGCGAGCGGAGGGACGACAGCCGCCGAAGCTGGTTAAAACCGTGCCCCTCTAAGGTCACAATTTAATGTGAACCAACCTTAAACCCACTTTATAGTTTGTCAATAATAGGTCCGCCGCTTCGACCACTTTTGTACAGTCGCATCAATTAACTAAAACTTATGATTTTCTTGCTTAAAACAATTTATGTAGTAAATTATTAATTGCTAGTCTCGCCTGGGAGCAAATTACCGTGCGAAGCGAACCACTGTCGGCACATAAGACTTGGCAATTAAATGGTTTACTACAAAGGTTTCATAGTTATTAGGTTCATTTATTTTTATTTTGAAAAATTATCCTCTTTGTTGTTACAATCCATCATAATTAAACACACAAAGAACAAGTAATTCAAAAAATAAATAAACACATAATAACACATATATGATCATTAACAATATCATATAGCCACATGCAAACCTTTTTGATAAATCCTATTAATTATCTATGTGAATTTATATGTATCTAATCTATAAAACTCCCATTGGTTTTCGAGCTCATTGTACCCAATGGACCACAGACGCCAAATAAATTTGGCCGCGTAAGTTTTGATCAATTAGATACCACATTGCACATAACCAATTTTAATTAATATATTAGGGTCTTCCCTAATTTAAGATCTATCTTAAAAATCATGTGGTAAATAAAACAACAAACATTCCATGACAAAATATGCAAGATTTTGTCATGGATCCCATATAGCACTTAAAATCATGTTACACATATTTACAAGCCTATATAGTACGCAATCTAATTAATTAATTAATGACATCACATAAGGTATTCATTAATTAATCCCTAAAAATTGCATGCAATCCTAGGGTTTTCTACAAGTTTTCTACAAAAACTAAAACCCTAAATTTTAATTATAGGGTGTCGACCCTAATTAGGGTTTTCAACAAAAAACAAACCCTAGATCATTAATTGCATGTATCTAATTAAAGATTCAATTTTTAAGGTTTTATGTAATCAATTACATGTTAAAAACGCGGCTCATGATGCCACTGTTGGAATATGTGAATCATAATAATACTATAAACACATAAACACAAAGATCACGCAGCGGAATGGATCTACATAACATATAATTAATTAACATAAAATTAAATAGATGCGTACCTTTTGATTTCTAGCAAGAACAAGAAACCGTGCACTCCAAGAACAAGGTATAAACCCTAAAATTAGGGTTTATATGAATCGACCTACATCAATCGAATTGGGGAAAATAACACAAGCTAAAGTAAGCTTGTCCTTCGTTCTTGTACACACGTATTACTAGCGTTTCAATGTGAAAAGCTAGGTTCTTGATTCACAATAGATTAACCAAACACTTTGTAATGCTCAAGGTTACTCGCAAATCCCTTTCTAGGGGTTTCACTTGTCGACCATGAGCAAGAGAGGAGAAAAGAAGAAGTTTGGCCTTCCATTGAAATCAAGTGTACTAAGGGATGAATACATAGGGATGTATTTATAGCCTTAGGGTTGAGATCAAGTTTACAATGGTTTCCGATGTGGGATTCCATTGTTTTGCCTTAATTTTCTTCATATCCCTTTAAGTGTTTATTTGTGAAATTAATAATTAATCATAACTAAATATATTAATTATTAATACATTGAAACTCATACGTAATGTGTGCAATCCCGAAGTCTCGTGTTCGAAACTGGACATACGAATATTAATTATTATCCATAAACTCTAACAGGCGCCGCCACCTTCAACCACCATCATCATCATAGTCACGCCACCAACTCCTCTCTCCTTTTTGTTTGTGGTATGTCGAATTGTTATAATCCATTTCATCTCATTTCTTGATTTAACGCCAATTATAAATTGAGTTGTGATGTTCTCGTGGAATTAAAATGAATTAAAAACATCTTTGATAACATAAATCGTGTGGTTAAATTGATTAAAAGGGGGTGTTCGTTTATTACTAACCGAGTTAACTCGTTCGGGTCAACACAGTGAGTTGAGTTGACTCGAGTTTGGTACTTGTTATTTGTTTGGCATGTGGTACTAGATTTCTTGATTATTTTCTTGATTGTTTGATTGTTGCTGAGTTTTGAAACTGTGATTCGTAACACTTGTATCGCATTGTTTTAATTTTGTTGACTGTGGTACGAGTTGTCTTGGGTGGAACCCTCGTTTAGGGTTGTTTTCTTTGATTCTTAGTTTACCAAAAATACACCAAGGGGTGCTTGTATTTGGTTTAGGTGTGGACATGTTTTCGGCTTATATTCTTAGCCGCGATAGGGTGCTCTTGGTTTGGTTTCTTGCTGCTGTCACAGCCCACCCAAATAGGGTGTGGTTGCTGCTAAATATTCTGCACCAACAGGGGTGTTGGCTGTGCAGATCTGGCCCAAAAGAGGTGTTTGTTTTCTGCTTAAAACAGCCCCAAATGGGGTGTTTAACTGCTGTAACGCGGCCCCTAACGAGGGCTGTTGTGGGCTGCAAAACCAGCCCAACGAGGGTGTTTGGTTGCTGTAAAACGAACCCAAAAAGCCCATGTCCTATGCTGATTTTCCAGCACTAAAAACAGCATGTTTAGTGCAGTTTTTCTGCACAAAAAGGACATGTTTGGTTGCTGATTTTTCAGCATATACAAGGGTGATTGTATGCTGATTTTTCAGCATATATAAAGGGTGTTATATGCTGATTTTTCAGCATGTATAATAGTGTTTATATGCTGATTTTTCAGCATGTATAATAGAGATTATATCCTGATTTTTCAGCATGTATAATGGAGTTTAGTTGCTGATTTTTCTGCATGATTAGGGGTGTTTGGTTTCTGATTTTTCAGCATGTTTGGGGGTGTTTGGTTTCTGATTTTTCAGCATATATAAGTGTATGTATTGTGTTTGGATTTAGCTCTTCTGTCGGCTTATGTGACTTTTGTGGCTTACGCTTATTTTGGACACATTAGTGAATTTTTGGTTAAGTTTATTATATGTTGCTTATCATCGAATTTATGTGATATTGAGTATATATATTGCTCGGCTTATTAACTTATTTGGCTAAAATATAACACCCCCATTTTAGGAACGCAGCGGAATACAACATGGGGTGTTATCTATTAGTCACATAGTACAAGTATAGTAAACGAATTCAAAATAGAAACGTTTATAAAAAATTTCACATTCGATAATATCAGAGTCAAGCAAAAAGGTCCCAAAAGTTTTATTACAACACAAGTTTTAAAGACAACATAAGTTCAAGCATAACATGAGTTTTAAAAGTTTAAGTTCCATCGAATGTGATTTTAAAACATGAGCCATCATTGTCAATATCCATTTCCTTGCGCCGCCCATCCAAGCATTTAACGTTTACGGACCTGAGATAAACATGCTAAAAAGTCAACATAAAGTTGAGTGAATTCATAGAGTTAATAAGTAATAAGTTGAATACAAGATAATTCAGTTTTAAAAATACGATGGGCTACGTTGTTATACGCCCATAATTTAAATGACATGTAACGAATACAAGTCGGGAAAATAAGATTATAGCATCGAACTCATGACACCGAACCTTGACCTAGATATAATAATGCCCCTCAAAGGTAAGATTTGCCATTTACCTTGATCTCTCAATATTATGCTACCGGTTTCAATATGAGCGATACTCATTCAGGCAGACTTGTCAAGTCCAATATGCATATTCATAATATTAGCGTTTCCCACGGAATTAATGGTTCATGAAATTAGGGACTTGAATGGCAAAGTTACTCAATGTCTATAATCATGTAATCAGGTCAAGCATACCAAAAACTACTTGTATTCAGTTTGTAAACCTAGCATGTATCTCCCCCAATGGGTTTATAAACAGTTTAAGAGTTAAAGTGGGGCTATGAACTCACCTTGGAATGTAGTGACGTAGATAACACAAAGGTGCCAAGGAGTATGGCAGAATAGTGTAAGGAGTATCGCACAATGATACAGAATTGGCATAACCTATTGAATATAAGTTTGTCTCAAGATATGACACGCGGAAAGTAATCGATGCGTATGAGTTTCAAAAGATAGAGCGTTTTAGTTTTCGTGGAATATTTGTATCAATGTTTGTAAAAAGTTTAGTATCTTATTCGTGTGGTGGTATAAAGTCATAGACTCAGACAAACGCACGCCAAGCATAAATCATATAGCTCAAGTATGAAAGGCAAATAAACATGTAAGTATCAATTAAGCACATAGTCAAAAGATAAGAAGATGGTTACGTTTATTAAAGTCAAAAGATGTCAAATAAGTTATATACATTTAGCCCATTAAGGTTTATATGTTTAGCCGTTAACAAATCATAAGTTATTCCATTTTAGCCAAATAAGTTAATAAGCCGAGCAATATATACTCAATATCACATAAATTCGATGATAAGCAACATATAATAAACTTAACCAAAAATTCACTAATGTGTCCAAAATAAGCGTAAGCCACAAAAGTCACATAAGCCGACAGAAGAGCTAAATCCAAACACAATACATACACTTATATATGCTGAAAAATCAGAAACCAAACACCCCCAAACATGCTGAAAAATCAGAAACCAAACACCCCTAATCATGCAGAAAAATCAGCAACTAAACTCCATTATACATGCTGAAAAATCAGCATATAATCTCTATTATACATGCTGAAAAATCAGCATATAAACACTATTATACATGCTGAAAAATCAGCATATAACACCCTTTATATATGCTGAAAAATCAGCATACAATCACCCTTGTATATGCTGAAAAATCAGCAACCAAACATGTCCTTTTTGTGCAGAAAAACTGCACTAAACATGCTGTTTTTAGTGCTGGAAAATCAGCATAGGACATGGGCTTTTTGGGTTCGTTTTACAGCAACCAAACACCCTCGTTGGGCTGGTTTTGCAGCCCACAACACCCCTCGTTAGGGGCTGCGTTACAGCAGTTAAACACCCCATTTGGGGCTGTTTTAAGCAGAAAACAAACACCTCTTTTGGGCCAGATCTGCACAGCCAACACCCCTGTTGGTGCAGAATATTTAGCAGCAACCACACCCTATTTGGGTGGGCTGTGACAGCAGCAAGAAACCAAACCAAGAGCACCCTATCGCGGCTAAGAATATAAGCCGAAAACATGTCCACACCTAAACCAAATACAAGCACCCCTTGGTGTATTTTTGGTAAACTAAGAATCAAAGAAAATAACCCTAAACGAGGGTTCCACCCAAGACAACTCGTACCACAGTCAACAAAATTAAAACATTGCGATACAAGTGTTACGAATCACAGTTTCAAAACTCAGCAACAATCAAACAATCAAGAAAATAATCAAGAAATCTAGTACCACATGCTAAACAAATAACAAGTACCAAACTCGAGTCAACTCAACCCACTGTGTTGACCCGAACGAGTTGACTCGGTTAGTAATAAACGAACACCCCCTTTTAATCAATTTAACCACACGATTTATGTTATCAAAGATGTTTTTAATTCATTTTAATTCCATGAGAACATCACAACTCAATTTATAATTGGCGTTAAATCAAGAAATGAGATGAAATGGATTATAACAATTCGACATACCACAAACAAAAAGGAGAGAGGAGTTGGTGGCGTAACTATGATGATGATGGTGGTTGAAGGTGGCGCCTATGGTGGTGGAGCTCGATGGTGATGGAGGTGGCTGATGAACAATAAACTAGTACCCTTGGAACTCCATTCTAGCACCAATTCTTCAATAGAATCAACACCAAAATGGTGTGTTTTGTTCTTGGATACCCACGGCAGCAAGAGGAGGAGATGAGCAGAATTTTAGATGAGATATTTGCCCACACTTTGGACAAGTGTGATGATGTGTGGACGTTACAAACAAGGGAAGGAGGGCAAAATTATTTTATTAGTGCAGGAATTTAATTTAGTTTAGGTTATAGAGTGTATTGTGTAGTGTAGGTTGCTCCCGGTAATTAAACGTAGGGTTTTTAAGACACATAACGCAATACCGGGTAGTGTAAAATTGTAAAACTTCCAAAAATATTAAAATTTGTTTTCATAACATATTTTAGTAATTTAGATTAGTGATGAGTCTATCGGAGGATTTAAATGTAGTTAGAACATAAAAACGAAGGTTTAGAACGCGTAAGACGTAAAAGGTGCAAGGTTTACGTAAAAATGGAAAAAGTGAAAGTGACTTTTAAAATAGAATTGTAAGGAACCAAAAGTGTATAAAAAGTGTAGACTGGACATAGTCTAGTGTCGGTTGAATTAATTGAACGTGTTATGACGTACGCGGATAAATTAATGACATGAACTTACGAAATGTCACAGTACGCACTCCTTAAGAGAGCGACGTCCCGGCGCTCAATTCTTCTTAATCGCCATATGGTTTAATTGTGAAGAGATGACAATATAGACAAGTCATCGTCGAGGTTTCTAACGAAAGTTGAATGATCAAAAGCCAAAGCATCAGATATGTTCGATGAACAAGAGTGAATGGATTGAAGAATTTTAATAAATCCTCAATTTTTGGAAGCGGATAATAGTATATTACTATTAGCTTATCAAGCTCGCGACGGTCGATACCAAATCGGAAAAATCCACATAACAAATTACGAGTCGAGAGGAGTTCATAGCCCAAAGAATGATTCGTACGCACGCTGATGAACTCAAATAAGTACATTTTATTACTATCATTTGTCCTATTAATTTGACTTGTTTTACTATATTATGTATGAGGATTGATACTTAATCGTTTACTTTTGTAATTCTCAGGTAAAAACAAGCATTTGGTGAAACTTAGCGATTTTGGACTGATTATGGAGCAAAACATGCATAAAGTTAAGAGTCTACTGAAATGAAGAAGATCAAGACTAATCTGCTCCAGATGCGCCGCATCTCACTCATGACATGCGCCGCATCTCTATCAAGATATCACCAGATAATATTCAAGATACAAGAGGACATGCGCCGCATCTAATCATGGAGTTACGCCGCATCTTCTGGCA
This sequence comes from Artemisia tridentata subsp. tridentata, assembly GCA_021014915.2. Lineage (NCBI taxonomy): Eukaryota > Viridiplantae > Streptophyta > Magnoliopsida > Asterales > Asteraceae > Artemisia > Artemisia tridentata. The sequence goes on from CP139503.1 coordinate 4,909,659, forward strand.
GTGTACGAATATTCCTGAATATTATAATCTTGGACCCCACGCGAAGTTAAGTACATGCGCCGCATCTACTTAGTAGATGCGCCGCATCTTCCCTCAGACAGAAACTATAAATACCCCGTAGACCAGACGAATTAAAGAGTTCCGAACATTATAACCTAAGACCGAACAGGAGAAACCAAGGACGAATTCAGTCAAGGAGGCAGCACAAGACACACCCAAATCAAAGATACAAGAGCTGTAAGAAGGTGCTGCATGTGTTTAATTCATTAAGTAGTTTTGTTTTATTGTGTTAGCAAACTTTAATTCATCAGGATTGGTGGCTTGTGTAATGTGACAACGAAAGATTGCACTCCCTTTAATACTTGCTTTCCCATCAATTAAAGTTTATATGTTGATGTCTTTGGTTACTACTTATTAGTGCATTGATAACCTCTGTGTTTATTAGTGGCTTGCGGGCATTTGACTGCGGGACATAATGTGGCTCCCACGGTTATTACTAAATTGATCACTTAGGAATAACTTTTAGACATAAGTAATCATTAAGGGTTTACTCGCCGATAAGAATAGGACCAACGAGAAAGGGTTAATTACATACACTTCATATAAAGCTATCAATAAAACAAGTGACAATCTACTTAATCATAAGGACAGCCCTCTTATTGTCTCAAGTATCTATCTGTGTACGTGTGTGCTACTTGCTGATTCGTGCCTATTGGTTTATTTTATTATTTAATTGCAAACAAACCGTGCCAGTCTCTCAGGCTGAAACCCCCTTGCGTTAGGATATTAAAATACTGATTAGAATAACTAGATAATACGTTCCACTCTTAGTGATCGACACTCTACTTACCATTATATTCATACTGACCGGGTACACTGCTCGTTAAGTGTGTGTGTTATTGATAAGTCGGCTAAATATAAATTTAAAACTTGAGTAGGCATTAAAACTGCTAAACCGCAACGACACATCACGCGCATCAAGTTTTTGGCGCCGCTGCCGGGGACTGAATTGTTATTATCTGTTAATTTGATTAGTATTTTAATTAGGTTTTTCTTTTTATTAGATTAATTGCATCATTGTACTATTTTGCATATTTGTTGTATTGTGTGTTAATTGTTTTCTTTTATTTTTGTGTGTTTTATTTTCGTTGTGTGTTTTTATTTTTGATTTTTATTTTTCGTATTTTTCTGTTCTGCTATCGTTGTACTGTGCTAAATCAAACGATACGGCGCATCTGATTTCTCAGATACGGCGTATTGCGTTTAATTTTTTTTATAAATACAACGCGTTTAATTAATTCGATACGACGCATCTTTTCCCCCAAGATACGGCGTATCTGTTTTTAATAAGAAAATTTTTCTAAGCGATAAAGTAATACGACGCATCTGCTTTAGCAGATACGGCGTATCTGTTTTTGTTAAAAAAATTTTCTAAACGTTAACGCCATACGACGCATCTGCTTTCGTAGATACGGCGTATCTATTATTTTAATTAAAAACAGTTTGCGAATTATTAAACAGATACGGAGTATCGATCTCTGTCGATACGGCGCATCTTTCTGAATCAAAAATCGATATTTATTTTGAAACGTAACGAAAATACGGCGCATTAACTTTCGTTAATACGACGCATTTAATTTTAATTAGATAAGCTGATTTTTGATTAATTAATTCGATACGGCGCATTCTTAAATTCTAAAGCGGCGTATCTATTTTCTGAATAAAGTCTGATTAAATTTTAACGATTATAAGATACGGCGTATCCAACTTTTTGGATACGGCGCATCAACAGAAGATATCAGAAACTTTTATTTTACTTTGATCGTTTCACCCTTCTTTTGCACGAGTAAGTTTTTATTTCAGGAAGATGGACGATCCGGATATTACAATGGAAGAATATATCAGACTTGGAGAGGAAAGAGCCTTGAGCAATAATGGGATCTACGATTGGGAAAGAGCAAGATATGGTGCACAAGTCATTGATACAAAAGAAATCAATATGGAAGAATACTTGATTCTTGGACGAGAAAAGTCAAGGAAAGAAAGAAACAAATTGCCGTTTCAACACACTTGGTGTATGTCGAATGATGATGAAGAAGATTCGTATACAATGAAACCAATTCCGGCAATTGTTATTGATAGTACTTTTTCTCCGGAGATTGCACAAGATGATGTGTATACGGAACCTTACGTTGAAGAATATTCTGCAATCGTATTACCACCATTAGTCAATCTATCGGATGAAGATGAAAAGTATTCTAATTTTGATTTAGAACCGTTTGACGCCATAGTTTATAACGACATACCCCAACCAGATTTTGACCCAACGAGGGATTTTGAAGAAATCTGGGATTACTTATTTAAGGATGAAATTCGGGACGATGCTGAAATTGCAAGACCACTTGTTGCTGATGGAGATTCACGAGATGAATTGGAGTCACTTACAACACAAAGTGGTACAAATTTATTTAATATTATTAATCCCGTTACTAATAATCTTGCTAGTTTTCCTAAAAAGGTTGCAAAACAAAAAGATGATGAGGTGAAATTTATTACACTACCTATTGAAGCACCTGTGATCAACCCGTATTTGGTGGAGCTCGAGGAAGAATTTGGTGATGAGCTCTTAAACATTGCTATGATTGATGAAGATGATGATTTCGACCCTATGAAGGTTATAGAGGAACTCGAACTTTTACTTGCTAAAGACCCTTTCTCACCTCAAGAAGAAAGGAGACTCATTTTTCCTCAACATACTACTCTTGCCGATGAAGTGGTCAAGTCATCCAATTTATCAACCAAACCGGGTAAGGATAGGAAAGATGTACATATATTGCCAAGGTATGATCTTTATTTATTTCTTCCATCTTTACTAGCAAATTTACACTCTTTTCGTGTTTATTGCTACTATCACCCGCACTTGATCCCAAGTGGGGGGAACAACACCCTATTACACAGTAAATAAGGGTGGAGTCAGGCTCGTGACTCGAACAAAAACAAGCGCTTCGTGGGAGGCAACCCATGCTTATCTTTTATTTTATTATTCTGTTTTCTGTGTTGAGTCAGTCAGGCCCGCATGAGGATACGGCGCATCTCAATTCTGAGATGCGACGCATCTCCTGCAATGGTCATATCTTATTTTAATTTTTCTGCATTTTTATTTTCGACTTTAAAACTATTTATCAGTTTATTTCAATGCGGCGCATCCCTGGTTAAGGATGCGGCGCATCTTTATTCTGATCCGTATTAATTCCAGGCTCGATACGGCGTATCTTCTTCCATAAGATGCGGCGCATCGACTGACCTGATGATTTTCAGTTTTTAATTTTTAAGTTTTATTTTTCCTAACTACTAATGTATTATGCAAGTTTGAACCTTTCTTATCTTAGGTGTGTTTTAAAGTGTTGGTGGTATTATAGTTTCCTGGATTTCCTGTGGATACATCAAGTATGAAGCTTTAACGTTCTAATCCACAAGAAAGATGATTTTTGCTCTTATACTAATGGAGGATCATACCGAGCAAATCTCAGGGGAGTTTTTCTGTTCTAATTCTTTTAATTTTCCAGTTTTTAACCTTTTATACAAACAACGAGGACGTTGTTTAACTTAAGTGGGGGGGATTGGAGAATTAGAACACTTAACACTTACTTGTCCTAAAACTTTTTCAAAAATTATGCTTAAAATGTGCTTTAATGTATCAAACTTAAAAAAAATTTAGCAGGTTTTTGTTTAAGATCTAAGTTGCATAGCTGCACACATGACATTATTTTCAAAAATTGTGATTTTCCAAAATTCACAAATCTATGAGTGTGCCGGTGACTTGTAAACTTTAGAACTTGGCTTGTATACTATTCGAGACCACCATAATGAGTATTATTTTATATAATTGGAATGACTTGTCTAAATTGGTAAAATTCTAGGATTACACCCAAATAGCCTTTATATGTTATGTGTTATTAGCTAACTACACTGGTTAGTTAACCCCCGTATAAACCCTTTTGTTACTCTCATTTTTAGAGTAAGATACCCCTAGAAAAAACCTTCAGAGCCATTCCTTTCGTTTCTTACACCTATGTTTAAAATGTTTCGTTACACCCTTACACCTTAGCCTACCCTGTAGATTAAAATCCGTGGTTTGGTTAATTGCTATAGGCAAAGTGTGTTTCCTTATATTACCTGTGTTCGCGTGCGTAATTCATTATCTTTGGTTAGGTCGGGAAATTGCACAATGCAATTGGAGTGAAAGTAAATATTGTATATCTTTGAGTTTATTTTTAGTGTGTTTACTACTTTCGCTATTACCGTTATTTCTGAAAGTATGAAAAGTATGAAAAAAAAATTATCCGGAAAGAAAGTTATAGTGATGTGGTGAAATTTTACACATCTATGTTTATGTTTGGAAAAAAAAAAAAAAAAAAAAAAAAAAAAAAAAAAAAAAAACCGAAAAAAAAAATAATAAGAAAAGAAAAAGAAAGAAAGAAAAGTTGGAAGTTTGTTTAAACCAACTTATGTAAAGTTATGTAAGTGGTCGATATCACCACTATTTGTTGTACTATATTTATGGATTGAATGGGAATTGGCAGTTATGGGAACGCCAATTAAGGTTTATTCTTTGATTAAGATCTTGTTGAGTATAATTCGTGTCTACCTAAAGCGTGTGTTTCAAGTGTTAAAGCGTGAGTTATTCGATGATATGAGTCTTGTTCATGGGATGGTTGGGATAGTGATTAACCACACTTAGGATTTTAATTTATTTGTTTTGTTCATTTTTCATTTTACACCAATTTATATCCCAAATGTTATCCATACCCTTTATTATTCTTTTCCCAACCGAACCTTTGATTTATTGAGATTAGGGATTTGAGCAATCTTAAGTATCGTAGTCGTGGATTCGGCTATGTATTTATGATTTTGTCGCCCTTTTTGATATATTATTATTGGTGAAGTTTGGACCTATCTTTAGCCTATTCGAGTTAAGGATTTGAGCAATTGCAAGTATCGTGTTCGTGGATTCGATCATGTATTTGTGATTTTGTCGCCTTTTCTGGAATTTGAAATCGATAGTGAAAAGAGAATAATTAACCCTTAAGCCTAAAAACCCTTTTTACCGCTTTAGACTTGTTATTCCTTGGCTTTAGTGGAGGAGATGTGTATACTTGCCAAGCTTATGATAGAATATTTGTCACGACTGGACAGTTAAACGATTAGATTTGCTTTTATCGACTTATTTTATTTTACTTCTAATTCGTTAAGTGTTTAGTTGTGTGATTATGAAATAAACGAATACATGCTTGATATAAAAATAAATCCTAACATCTTTTAGGATACATTTTCATAAAAGAAATTCTAAGGTTTACTTGGGGACAAGTAAAGTTCAAGTGGGGGGATATTTGATGAACTCAAATAAGTACATTTTATTACTATCATTTATCCTATTAATTTGACTTGTTTTACTATATTATGTATGAGGATTAATACTTAATCGTTTACTTTTGTAATTCTCAGGTAAAAACAAGCATTTGGTGAAACTTAGCGATTTTGGACTGATTATGGAGCAAAACATGCATAAAGTTAAGAGTCTACTGAAATGAAGAAGATCAAGACTAATCTGCTCCAGATGCGCCGCATCTCACTCATGACATGCGCCGCATCTCTATCAAGATATCACCAGATAATATTCAAGATACAAGAGGACATGCGCCGTATCTAATCATGGAGTTACGCCGCATCTTCTGGCGGTGTACGAATATTCCTGAATATTATAATCTTGGACCCCACGCGAAGTTAAGTACATGCGCCGCATCTACTTAGTAGATGCGCCGCATCTTCCCTCAGACAGAAACTATAAATACCCCGTAGACCAGACGAATTAAAGAGTTCCGAACATTATAACCTAAGACCGAACAAGAGAAACCAAGGACGAATTCAGTCAAGGAGGCAGCACAAGACACACCCAAATCAAAGATACAAGAGCTGTAAGAAGGTGCTGCATGTGTTTAATTCATTAAGTAGTTTTGTTTTATTGTGTTAGCAAACTTTAATTCATCAGGATTGGTGGCTTGTGTAATGTGACAACGAAAGATTGCACTCCCTTTAATACTTGCTTTCCCATCAATTAAAGTTTATATGTTGATGTCTTTGGTTACTACTTATTAGTGCATTGATAACCTCTGTGTTTATTAGTGGCTTGCGGGCATTTGACTGCGGGACATAATGTGGCTCCCACGGTTATTACTAAATTGATCACTTAGGAATAACTTTTAGACATAAGTAATCATTAAGGGTTTACTCGCTGATAAGAATAGGACCAACGAGAAAGGGTTAATTACATACACTTCATATAAAGCTATCAATAAAACAAGTGACAATCTACTTAATCATAAGGACAGCCCTCTTATTGTCTCAAGTATCTATCTGTGTACGTGTGTGCTACTTGCTGATTCGTGCCTATTGGTTTATTTTATTATTTAATTGCAAACAAACCGTGCCAGTCTCTCAGGCTGAAACCCCCTTGCGTTAGGATATTAAAATACTGATTAGAATAACTAGATAATACGTTCCACTCTTAGTGATCGACACTCTACTTACCATTATATTCATACTGACCGGGTACACTGCTCGTTAAGTGTGTGTGTGTTATTGATAAGTCGGCTAAATATAAATTTAAAACTTGAGTAGGCATTAAAACTGCTAAACCGCAACGACACATCACGCGCATCACACGCTATGACGGATACACATAAGCCCACTCATTTATAATTTGTCACTTACATAAAGAGGCGTCCCAATCCATGTAAGTAAGGATTTATAAATTTATGGTTCGGCGGTTTATAATTTTCTTATTCAAATGAAGAGGCGTCCCAATCCATTTCAATAAGATGATTATAAATCATCCTACTTATATATTGCCGACACTAAGCACAATAAAAATAGCACCAAATGCTATTCTTCAAAATTATAAGAAGTAACGAGAAAAGGAACGAGACGTTAGTAAATCACGTTTCAAAGATAAGTGTCAAAAGACAACACGATCCGAGATAACAAATTTAAAGTCATACTCCCATCAACTGGAAGAGTTCAAAACGATGGATTACGAAGCAATATATACGATCTTGAAATATAGTGAAAGGATAGTTTGTAAAATAATAATAAAATTGTTTACAAAATGATAGTGAAATAGCAAGTGCAACGGACAGAAGTTGTCGCAACATGTTGATGCAAAATAGTAGATAATTATGGGTTGAATAAATCCCACCACTTGGAGGAAAAATGTTATAAGATGAAAGGTTAAAGTTGAGTTCAATTTAATTAATTGTTTCTAGGTGATGGGTTACGAGGTGATGTAGTGTTCCAAAAGTTTAGGACAAATATTCAACTTCATTTTCGAAGGTTGATAGTGAGATAATCAAGGGGAATCGATAGACCGAGTATATAAAGAATAAGAATTGGTAAAATATTTATAAAGATAAGTAGTCGAGAGTAAACAAAGTGTATATGAATAATCTTTATATACATAGTATCAATAGTGGTATTTCGAAAAGTAAGTAGAAATGCTTAGAAAACATGAGTTCACGGGGAGTATGACAACCAATAGAAATTGATAAACTGCAACATGTTTCGATGTTATATGAAATGATATTACATACGGTTAGGAAAGAGTTTAGAGACCATTGAAATCACAAACAATGTCTGATAAATAAGAGAGACCATTGTAATCACATACAATGTCTGAGAAATAAGAGAGACCATTGTAATCACCTACAATGTCTGATAAATAAGAGAGACCATTGTAATCACCTACAATGTCTAATAAATAAGAGAGACCATTGTAATCACATACAATGTCTGATATAACTTGAAGATGTGTATAAATTTCCGGATGGAAATTCACAATGCTCACGAATAGCATATAATACACCAAGGAAGTTTAGTGCACAAAAGCTTACATACATAAGAAGTGATACTTTCGTGGATTATCGGACAAGTTAAGAAATAATTATAGTGCTTCTATAATTAACCTTAGTATAATATAATAAAGATATATACTCAATGGAGTAATAGGAAATTTAGGAAGTAGGCGCGCATGGATATCGGACAAGATGATAGAACTCATAATTTTTGAAAAATTAAAGGTTATAGTCCAGGTTTTTAAAAGAAAATGACCTAGTTCACTATAACTTATGCTCTGGTACCAATCTATAACACCCCCATTTTAGTGAACTAGGTCATTTTTTTTTTTTTTTTTTTTTTAAACCTAGACTATAACCTTTAACTTTTCAAAAGTCATGAGTTCCATCATCTTGTCCGATAACCATGCGCGCCTACTTCCTAAATTTCCTATTACTCCATTGAGTATATAGCTTTATTATATTATACTAAGGATAATTATAGGAGCACTATAATTATTTCTTAACTTGTTCGATAATCCACGAAAGTATCACTTCTTATGTATGTAAGCTTTTGTGCACTAAACTTCCTTGGAGTATTATATGCTATTCGTGAGCATTGTAAATTTCCATCTGGAAATTTATACACGTCTTCAAGTTATATCAGACATTGTAGATGATTACAATGGTCTCTCTTATTTATCAGACATTGTAGGTGATTACAATGATCTCTCTTATTTATCAGACATTGTAGATGATTACAATGGTCTCTCTTATTTATCAGACATTGTAGGTGATTACAATGATCTCTCTTATTTATCAGACATTGTAGGTGATTACAATGATCTCTCTTATTTATCAGACATTGTTTGTGATTACAATGGTCTCTCTTATTTATCAGACATTGTAGGTGATTACAATGGTCTCTCTTATTTATCAGACATTGTAGGTGATTACAATGGTCTCTCTTATTTCTCATACATTGTTGTGATTACAATGGTCTCTAAACTCTTTCATAACCGTATGTAACATCATTTCATATAACATCGAAACATGTTGCAGTTTATCAATTTCTATTGGTTGTCATACTCCCCGTGAACTCATGTTTTCTGAGCATTTCTGCTTACTTTCCGAAGCACCACTATTGATACTATGTATATAAAGATTATTCATATAATCTTTGTTTACTCTCGTCTACTTATCTTCATAAATCTTTTACCGATTCTTATTCTTTATATACTCGGTCTATCGATTCCTCTTGATTATCTCACTATCCACCTCCGAAAATGAATTTGAATAATTGTCCTAAACTTTTGGAACACTACATCACCTCGTAACCCATCACCTAGAAACAAATTAATTAAATTGAACACGACTTTAACCTATCATCTTATAACATTTTTATTCCAAGTGGTGGGATTTATTCAACCCATAATTACCTACTATTTTGCATCAACAGGTTGCGACAACTTCTGTCCGTTGCACTTGCTATTTCACTATCGTTTTGTAAACAATTTTATTATTATTTTATAAACTATCCTTCCACTATATTTCAAACGGATTTACTATGCTATTCAGAATTTCCTTACTAATACCTTATAAATTAATAACCAGACTTACTATCAACTTATAATTGTTTTGTTAATCACATATAAACTATTTTGTAAACACCTTACAAACAAGTTTTGCCATTACCTTGTGAAACTATTTTACTATCACTTTATAAACCGTTTCGCTAAAATTTTATACACTATTTGTCATTATCCAATCAAAAATTTTGTCATTCTTTTACAAGATACTTCACCACCATCTTATAAACTAAATCACTGAGATACTGCTACTACATAAACTGTTTGGACGAGTTCCGGATATACTATGTTGTTATCATCTTGCAAATCGTCCTGTCAATTACCTATTACCCAAATTGTCACCATATTATAAAGTAGCGTATACATTGCTTCGTAATCCATCGTCTTGAACTCTTCCAGTTGGTGGGAGTTTGACTTTAAATGGTTACCTCGGATCGTGCTGTCTTCTGACACTTACCTTCGAAACGTGATTGACTAACGTCTCATTCTTCTTCTCGTTACTTCTTATGATTTTGAAGAACAACATTTGTTGTTGTTTTTATTGTGTTTTGTGTTGGCAATACATAAGTAGGATGATTTATAATCATCTTATTGAAATGGATTGGGACGCCTCTTCATTTGAATAAGAAAATTATAAACCGCCGAACTATAATTTTATAATTCCTTACTTACATGGATTGGGACGCCTCTTTATGTAAGTGACGAATTATAAATGAGTAGGCTTATGTGTATCCGCCATAGCGTGCGTACGAATCATTCTTTGGGCTATGAACTCCTCTCGACTCGTAATTTGTTATGTGGATTTTTCGGATTTTGTATCGACCACCGCGAGCTTGATAATCTAATAGTAATATACTATTATCCGCTTCCAAAAATTGAGGATTTATTAAAATTCTTCAATCCATTCACTCTTGTTCATCGAACATATCTGATGCTTTGGCTTTTGAGCATTCAACTTTTGTTAGAAACCTCGACGATGACTTGTCTATATTGTCATCTCTTCACAATTAAACCATATGGCGATTAAGAAGAATTGAGCGCCGGGACGTCGCTCTCTTAAGGAGTGCGTACTGTGACATTTCGTAATTTCATGTCATTAATTTTTCTATTTTAATTACCTAACCATTCTATTTTTTTTAATAATTAACTTCGTCGGAAGTTATCCGCGTACGTCATGACACGTAGAATTAATTCAACCGATACTAGACTATGTCCAGTCTACACTTTTTATACACTTTTGGTTCCTTACAATTCTATTTTAATAAGTCACTTTTCACTTTTTCCATTTTTACTTAAACCTTGCACCTTTTACGTTTTACGCGATTTAAACCTACGTTTTTATGTTCTAACCACATTTAAATATTTCGATGAACTCACCACTCATCTAAATTACTAAAATATATTATGAAAATAAGTTTTAATATTTTTGGAAGTTTTATATTTTTACACTACCCGGTATTGTGTTACGTATCTTAAAAACCCTACATTTGAGTACCGGGAGCAACCTACACTACACTATACACTCAATACTACTCTTATTAATAAAAATCTGCACAAACCTACTTATTCCCTCCCTCTCCATTGTTTGTAACGCCTACACACTACCACACATGTCCATATAGTGGACAAGTGTTCACTAAACACTTCCCTAAGTTAGATATACTTTAGATCTCACTCCAAACTCATCATTTTACATGCAAAACACCAAAAATCTGCTCTCCCTTGTCCTTGTCGCTGCCATGGCTTTTCAAGATCAAGACACACCTTTTTGGTGTTGATTCTATTGAAGTTAATACAAGGAAGATCCAAGATTGTGATGTGTTGTTTGGGGTCATTTTAGACCGTGAACCACCACAGCCACGCCACCATCATCGTCCACCTCTCTCTCCCGTCTTTCTTCGGTATGTCGACCTATTTCTTGTTTTTCTTTGTTTTAAAACCGAATATGAATCGGTTTATTAAGTTTTCGTGGATATTAAAAACTGGATTAAAACAATCTTAGTATTGATTTCGTGTGGTGAGATCTTGATTTAAAGTGTGGTGTTTGTTTGATCTCGGGTCAGGTTGAACCCGATTGGGTTTTGAGTCGACCTGGTCTTCGTGTCCAAGTTTTGTATTGACTGCTGCTTATTAAACTTGTTATGTTTATTTGGTTTGTGTATTACCTGCTGATTTTACTGCATAAAAAGTGGTGTCGTCTTTGGTTCAATAAGATGCCACAAGGTTGCGTGATACTTATTTGGTTCTACTTCGAGTCAGTCACAAAACCCACATAGGGTGCGCTTGGTTTATTTATTACATGCTATCGCAAGCCACCCCGAAGGGTATGTTTGGCTTGTTTGTTTATTTCAGTCGCAAAAGGGGGTGTTTGGTGGCTGCCAAACAGCCCCTAAATAGAGTGTTTATAGGCTGGAAATTCTACACTTATAAAAGTATTTATATGCGGGAAAAATCTACACTTTAATGAGTTGTTACATGCCTAACTTTCTGCATGAAAAGGGGTGTGTTTTGTGAGTTTATCTGCTGCAAAAACAGCCCCAAATGGGGCGTAATTGCTGCTGAAAATCAGCATGCATAATGGTGTTTAGTTGCTGATTTTTCAGCATGTTTAAGTGCGTTTAGTTGCTGATTTTACAGCATATATAAGTGTATGTATTGTGTTTGGATTTAGCTCTTCTGTCGGCTTATGTGACTTTTGTGGCTTACGCTTATTTTGGACACATTAGTGAATTTTTGGTTAAGTTTATTATATGTTGCTTATCATCGAATTTATGTGATATTGAGTATATATATTGCTCGGCTTATTAATTTATTTGGCTAAAATGGAATAACTTATGATTTGTTAACGGCTAAACATATAAACCTTAATAGGCTAAATGTATATAACTTATTTGACATCTTTTGACTTTAATAAACGTAACCATCTTCTTATCTTTTGACTATGTGCTTAATTGATACTTACATGTTTATTTGCCTTTCATACTTGAGCTATATGATTTATGCTTGGCGTGCGTTTGTCTGAGTCTATGACTTTATACCACCACACGAATAAGATACTAAACTTTTTACAAACATTGATACAAATATTCCACGAAAACTAAAACGCTCTATCTTTTGAAACTCATACGCATCGATTACTTTCCGCGTGTCATACCTTGAGACAAACTTATATTCAATAGGTTATGCCGATTTTGTATCATTGTGCGATACTCCTTACACTATTCTGCCATACTCCTTGGCACCTTTGTGTTATCTACGTCACTACATTCCAAGGTGAGTTCATAGCCCCACTTTAACTCTTAAACTATTTATATACCCATTGGGGGAAATACATGATAGTTTTACAAACTGAATACAAGTAGTTTTTGGTATGCTTGACCTGATTACATGATTATAGACATTGAGTAACTTTGCCATTCAAGTCCCTAATTTCATGAACCGTTAATTCCGTGGGAAACGCTAATATTATGAATATGTATATTGGACTTGACAAGTCTGCCTGAATGAGTATCGCTCATATTGAAACCGGTAGCATAATATTGAGAGATCAAGGTAAATGGCAAATCTTACCTTTGAGGGGCATTATTATATCTAGGTCAAGGTTCGGTGTCATGAGCTCGATGCTATAATCTTATTTTCCCGACTTGTATTCATTACATGTCATTTGAATTATGGGCGTATAACAACGTAGCCCATCGTATTTTAAACTGAATTATCTTGTATTCAACTTATTATTTATGAAACTCTATGAATTCACTCAACCTTTGTGTTGACTTTTTAGCATGTTTTATCTCAGGTTCGTAAGTGTTTAATGCTTGGATGGGCGTGCAAGGACATGGATGGATGGACACGTGTTATTTCATACTTGATGGAACTTTTAATAGCTCAAAACTTATTTTGTGTTTAAATTACATATCTTTTGAACTCTTGTCCTGGATAAAATTTTTGGGACCTAACTTCGTTTAACTCTTATTTTATCGAATGTGAATATTTTATTATAAACGTCTCTATTTTGAGTTCGTTTACTATGCTTGTACGATGTGACTAATAAATAGCACCCCATGTTGTATTCCGCTGCGTTTCGAAAATGGGGGTGTTAAAGATTGGTACCAGAGCATAAGTTATAGTGAACTAGGTCATTTTCTTTTAAAAACCTAGACTATAACCTTTAATTTTTCAAAAATTATGAGTTCCATCATCTTGTCCGATATCCATGCGCGCCTACTTCCTAAATTTCCTATTATTCCATTGAGTATATATCTTTATTATATTATACTAAGGTTAATTATAGAAGCACTATAATTATTTCTTAACTTGTCCGATAATCCACGAAAGTATCACTTCTTATGTATGTAAGCTTTTGTGCACTAAACTTCCTTGGTGTATTATATGCTATTCGTGAGCATTGTGAATTTCCATCCGGAAATTTATACACATCTTCAAGTTATATCAGACATTGTATGTGATTACAATGGTCTCTCTTATTTATTAGACATTGTAGGTGATTACAATGGTCTCTCTTATTTATCAGACATTGTAGGTGATTACAATGGTCTCTCTTATTTCTCAGACATTGTATGTGATTACAATGGTCTCTCTTATTTATCAGACATTGTTTGTGATTTCAATGGTCTCTAAACTCTTTCCTAACCGTATGTAATATCATTTCATATAACATCGAAACATGTTGCAGTTTATCAATTTCTATTGGTTGTCATACTCCCCGTGAACTCATGTTTTCTGAGCATTTCTACTTACTTTCCGAAATACCACTATTGATACTATGTATATAAAGATTATTCATATACACTTTGTTTACTCTCGACTACTTATCTTTATAAATATTTTACCAATTCTTATTCTTTATATACTCGGTCTATCGATCGACCTTGATTATCTCACTATCAACCTACGAAAATGAAGTTGAATATTTGTCCTAAACTTTTGGAACACTACATCACCTCGTAACCCATCACCTAGAAACAATTAATTAAATTGAACTCAAATTTAACCTATCATCTTATAACATTTTTACTCCAAGTGGTGGGATTTATTCAACCCATAATTATCTACTATTTTGCATCAACATGCTGCGACAACTTTTGTCCGTTGCACTTGCTATTTCACTATCATTTTGTAAACAATTTTATTATTATTTTACAAACTATCCTTTCACTATATTTCAAGATCGTATATATTGCTTCGTAATCCATCGTTTTGAACTCTTCCAGTTGATGGGAGTATGACTTTAAATTTGTTATCTCGGATCGTGCTGTCTTTTGACACTTATCTTTGAAACGTGATTGACTAACGTCTCATTCCTTTTCTCGTTACTTCTTATAATTTTGAAGAATAGCATTTGGTGCTATTTTTATTGTGTTTAGTGTCGGCAATATATAAGTAGGATGATTTATAATCATCTTATTGAAATGGATTGGGACGCCTCTTCATTTGAATAAGAAAATTATAAACCGCCGAACCATAAGTTTATAAATCCTTACTTACATGGATTGGGACGCCTCTTTATGTAAGTGACGAATTATAAATGAGTGGGCTTATGTGTATCCGTCATAGCGTGCGTACGAATCATTCTTTGGGCTATGAACTCCTCTCGACTCGTAATTTGTTATGTGGATTTTTCCGATTTGGTATCGACCGTCGCGGGCTTGATAAGCTAATAGTAATATACTATTATCCGCTTCCAAAAATTGAGGATTTATTAAAATTCTTCAATCCATTCACTCTTGTTCATCGAACATATCTTATGTTTTGGCTTTTGATCATTCAACCTTCGTTAGAAACCTCGGCGATGACTTGTCTATATTGTCATCTCTTCACAATTAAACCATATGGCGATTAAGAAGAATTGAGCGCCGGGACGTCGCTCTCTTAAGGAGTGCGTACTGTGACATTTCGTAATTTCATGTCATTAATTTTTCTATTTTAATTACCTAGCCATTCTTTTTTTTTTTTATAATTAACTTCATCGGAAGTTATCCGCGTACGTCATGACACGTACAATTAATTCAACCGACACTAGACTATGTCCAGTCTACACTTTTGGTTCCTTACAATCCTATTTTAAAAGTCACTTTTCACTTTTTCCATTTTTACGTAAACCTTGCACCTTTTACGTCTTACGCGTTCTAAACCTTCATTTTTATGTTCTAACTACATTTAAATCCTCCGATAGACTCATCACTAATCTAAATTACTAAAATATGTTATGAAAACAAATTTTAATATTTTTGGAAGTTTTACAATTTTACACTACCCGGTATTGCGTTATGTGTCTTAAAAACCCTACGTTTAATTACCGGGAGCAACCTACACTACACAATACACTCTATAACCTAAACTAAATTAAATTCCTGCACTAATAAAATAATTTTGCCCTCCTTCCCTTGTTTGTAACGTCCACACATCATCACACTTGTCCAAAGTGTAGGCAAATATCTCATCTAAAATTCTGCTCATCTCCTCCTCTTGCTGCCGTGGGTATCCAAGAACAAAACACACCATTTTGGTGTTGATTCTATTGAAGAATTGGTGCTAGAATGGAGTTCCAAGGGTACTAGTTTATTGTTCATCAGCCACCTCCATCACCATCGAGCTCCACCACCATAGGCGCCACCTTCAACCACCATCATCATCATAGTCACGCCACCAACTCCTCTCTCCTTTTTGTTTGTGGTATGTCGAATTGTTATAATCCATTTCATCTCATTTCTTGATTTAACGCCAATTATAAATTGAGTTGTGATGTTCTCGTGGAATTAAAATGAATTAAAAACATCTTTGATAACATAAATCGTGTGGTTAAATTGATTAAAAGGGGGTGTTCGTTTATTACTAACCGAGTCAACTCGTTCGGGTCAACACAGTGGGTTGAGTTGACTCGAGTTTGGTACTTGTTATTTGTTTAGCATGTGGTACTAGATTTCTTGATTATTTTCTTGATTGTTTGATTGTTGCTGAGTTTTGAAACTGTGATTCGTAACACTTGTATCGCATTGTTTTAATTTTGTTGACTGTGGTACGAGTTGTCTTGGGTGGAACCCTCGTTTAGGGTTGTTTTCTTTGATTCTTAGTTTACCAAAAATACACCAAGGGGTGCTTGTATTTGGTTTAGGTGTGGACTTGTTTTCGGCTTATATTCTTAGCCGCGATAGGGTGCTCTTGGTTTGGTTTATTTCTGTTGTCACAGCCCACCCAAATAAGGTGTGGTTGCTGCTAAATATTCGGCACCAACAGGGGTGTTGGCTGTGCAGATCTGGCCCAAAAGAGGTGTTTGTTTTCTGCTTAAAACAGCCCCAAATGGGGTGTTTAACTGCTGTAACGCGGCCCCTAACGAGGGCTGTTGTGGGCTGCAAAACCAGCCCAACGAGGGTGTTTGGTTGCTGTAAAACGAACCCAAAAAGCCCATGTCCTATGCTGATTTTCCAGCACTAAAAACAGCATGTTTAGTGCAGTTTTTCTACACAAAAAGGACATGTTTGGTTGCTGATTTTTCAGCATATACAAGGGTGATTGTATGCTGATTTTTCAGCATATATAAAGGGTGTTATATGCTGATTTTTTAGCATGTATAATAGTGTTTATATGCTAATTTTTCAGCATGTATAATAGAGATTATATGCTGATTTTTCAACATGTATAATGGAGTTTAGTTGCTTATTTTTCTGCATGATTAGGGGTGTTTGGTTTCTGATTTTTCAGCATGTCTGGGGGTGTTTGGTTTCTGATTTTTCAGCATATATAAGTGTATGTATTGTGTTTGGATTTAGCTCTTCTGTCGGTTTATGTGACTTTTGTGGCTTACGCTTATTTTGGACACATTAGTGAATTTTTGGTTAAGTTTATTATATGTTGCTTATCATCGAATTTATGTGATATTGAGTATATATATTGCTCGGCTTATTAACTTATTTGGCTAAAATGGAATAACTTATGATTTGTTAAAGGCTAAACATATAAACCTTAATGGGCTAAATGTATATAACTTATTTGACATCTTTTGACTTTAATAAACGTAACCATCTTCTTATCTTTTGACTATGTGCTTAATTGATACTTACATGTTTATTTGCCTTTCATACTTGAGCTATATGATTTATGCTTGGCGTGCGTTTGTCTGATTCTATGACTTTATACCACCACACGAATAAGATACTAAACTTTTTACAAACATTGATACAAATATTTCACGAAAACAAAAACGCTCTATCTTTTGAAACTCATACGCATCAATTACTTTCCGCGTGTCATATCTTGAGACAAACTTATATTCAATAGGTTATGCCAATTCTATATCATTATGCGATACTCCTTACACTATTCTGCCATACTCCTTGGCGCCTTTGTGTTATCTACGTCACTACATTCCAAGGTGAGTTCATAGCCCCACTTTAATTCTTAAACTGTTTATAAACCCATTGGGGGAGATACATGCTAGTTTTACAAACTGAATACAAGTAGTTTTTGGTATGCTTGACCTGATTACATGATTATAGACATTGAGTAACTTTGCTATTCAAGTCCCTAATTTCATGAACCGTTAATTCCGTGGGAAACGCTAATATTATGAATATGCATATTGGACTTGACAAGTCTGCCTGAATGAGTATCGCTCATATTGAAACCGGTAGCATAATATTGAGAGATCAAGGTAAATGGCAAATCTTACCTTTGAGGGGCATTATTATATCTAGGTCAAAGTTCGGTGTCATGAGCTCGATGCTATAATCTTATTTTCCTGACTTGTATTCGTTACATGTCATTTGAATTATGGGCGTATAACAACGTAGCCCATCGTATTTTAAACTGAATTATCTTGTATTCAACTTATTATTTATTAAACTCTATGAATTCACTCAACCTTTGTGTTGACTTTTTAGCATGTTTTATCTTAGGTTCCTAAGTGTTTAATGCTTGGATGGGCGTGCAAGGACATGGATGGATGGACACGTGTTATTTCATACCTGATGGAACTTTTAATAACTCAAAACTTATTTTGTGTTTAAATTACATATCTTTTGGACTCTTGTCCTGGTTAAAACTTTTGGCACCTAACTTCGTTAAACTCTGATTTTATCGAATGTGAATGTTTTATTATAAACGTATCTATTTTGAGTTCGTTTACTATGCTTGTACGATGTGACTAATAAATAGCACCCCATGTTGTATTCCGTTGCGTTCTGAAAATGGGGGTGTTATAGAAGCATAAGCCAAGAATAATCTGATAGCTTCTATCCTTGCAACAGATGCAAATACTTCATCATAATCAATACCTTCTTCTTGAGTGTATCCTTGTGCCACTAATCTTGCTTTGTTCCTGATCACAATGCCTCTTTCATCCCTTTTGCATCTAAAAACCCACTTTGTACCAATTGCCTTTTTCCCATTAGGCAAATCAACCAAGGTCCAAACTTCTTGAAGCTTAAACTGCAACAACTCTTCTTGCATAGCTTCCACCCAACTTTCATCTTGTAATGCTTTATAAGCATTCTTGGGTTCCACTTGTGACAGAAAACTAGCAAACATGCAATTCTGAAGGTCTTTGTGGCTATTTCTTTGATGAATAGATTGAGCAAAGAAACCTTGTTCCTTCAAATCCTTAACCATACTCCTTGTTTGAATAGCAGACTTTGGCTCTCTAAGGATCTGTTCCTTTGGATGATTCTTGTGAACTCTTGTGGTTGGAATAGGACTGACTAGTACCTTATCTTCCATATTGGTTAAGTCAGCCTCTGCACCAAACCCATCCAAAGCTTCATCATCAGTATCTTCATAGATATTAATCAAACAAGGCATATTAGGATCATCAGGATAGACATCATCAGCAAAAGATCTTCCATCATTGGTTACAGTAGGAAATTTTGGTGCAGCAGTAGAAATACAAGGCTTAGCAGTAGTAACTTTTGGTTTAACAGTAGGAACAGAGTTACTGCTGCCAATGTTATTTCCTTCCTTTTCAACACTTGCAGATTCATTATTCTGCACATCATCAACAATTTGTGGTCCTTCATTAACCACCTTGTCAGCATCAGAAGGTTTATCCCCACCTTCTATATCTCCTTTTGGTACTTCATGAACAACATCATCTTCTTGTGAACTCTTTTTCTCTTTTTCTTTTGCTGTGAAAGTTGGATCAAGCTTCCATTTTTCAATCAAAATAAACTCCTTTGCAGATTCATTCACCTTAGCTTGTGTACCTGCATTAGAATCAGCTTTTGTACCTGCAGACTTATTAGTTATACCTGCAATCACTGGATCATAATTCATGCTTTTGGTTAGTGAATCAGTATCAAACAGCCAGTCAGGTCCACTTCCTGCAACATTAGTTGTGGTTTCACTAAACCTAACATGTAGGTTTTCTTCCACATGCCTAGTTCTTTTATTGAATACCCTAAAAGCTTTACTATTGGTAGAGTATCCAACAAAGAATCCTTCATCATCCTTCTCATCAAACTTGCCTAGGTGATCAATGGTATTCAAGATATTAACAGGACACCCAAATGGTTTTAAGAAATCTATCATAGGTTTCCTACCATGTAACAGTTCATAAGGGGTCTTGTTATGAGGCTTAACTATTTTACTCCTATTTTGCACAAAACAAGCAGTGTTGACTGCTTCAGCCCAAAAAGTAGTAGGTAATTTTGATTCAGACAACATAGTTCTTGCAGCCTCAATAAGTGTCCTATTCCTCCTCTCAGCAACACCATTTTGTTGAGGAATTCTAGCTACACTAAACTGTCTTAAAATACCTTTTTCCACACAAAACTGGTTCATAACACTATTCTTAAACTCAGTTCCATTGTCACATCTTATCACCTTAACTTTATGATTTACTAGGTTTTCAACTCTTGTTATAAAAGCCTTAAGAATGCTAGAAGTTTCATCCTTAGTTGCTAAAAAGAAAACCCAAGTGAATCTACTATAGTCATCTGTGATAACTAGACAGTACATCTTCTTGTTCAAACTTTTCACATATGTTGGCCCAAACAAATCCATATGCAACATATATAAAGGCTCAGAGATATTGTTCACAGCTTTGGACTTACAAGAAGCTCTGTGTTGTTTTCCCATCTGACAAGCAACAAAGGTTTCAGGATTTTCAAAAACTTTTGAAGGTAAACCTCTCACAAGGTTTTCCTTAACCAATTTATTAATAGTTTTGAAATTTAAATAGCCAAGTATTTTATGCCAAAGTTTGGATTCATCATTTGTGGCCTTTGTAAATAGGCAAGTTAAAGCTCTTTTGGAAACTATGTTCTTTATGTCAACACTGTATATGTTGTCTGTTCTAGGGACTATCAGAAGCACAAATTCTAGGGACTATCAGCAGGCAACTTAAAATCAGGAGATAATACAAGACATTCAGTGTTAGTAAAAAGAACAAAGTTCTTTTTGTCACACATTTGTGAGACACTAAAGAGGTTGAACTTAAGCCCTTTTACAAAGTACACTTTTTCAAAATCCAATTTTCCTGTTCTTATTGTACCTTTACCAATGATTTTACCTCCTTTAGGATCATTTCCAAAGGCAGCATATCCACCATCAATAGCTTCAAAATCTTCAAGGTTGGACATGTCTCCTGTCATGTGTCCAGAGCATCCACTGTCAAATATGCATTTGTCCTTTAATTCCTCTTGTAGATTGCCCTGCACATAAAGTAAGAGAATCAGTTTCTCTTGGGGACCCAAGCCATTACTGACTTGGATCTGCCTTGTGCATCAACATAGTCAAATCTCTTTAAATCCATTGATGCACTGCTGTTCCTGGAAACATGATCCAGCAAGCTGAGGCCTTTACAGCATAAAAATGGTTGCCCAAAACAGTGTTTGTTATCACTTTTGGCTCAGCAGTAGAAACTGCTTTTGCCTTAGCAGCAGAAACAGCTGTATTATTTTGAAAAGGCCTTTGTGGTGGAGCAGTAGTAATTGACCTAGTTGCACCAGATCTCATCAATACTGCCCTTGGAACCATGTTTTTGTTAGCATGAGGGTGAGTCTTTTTAGAAAAGTTTTTGTGGTTCACCCTTCTGTTTTGGTTCCAAACTGGTTTTTGGTAGTAGAAACATTTTTCTTGTAGGTGCTCAAAACTACCACAATGATAACAAGCCTTTTTAACTAACTGAAAATCACTACCTAACTTTTGAGAAATTAGGTTGTTCCAGTTTCTTTGATTTCCTCTAGGCCTATTATTGTATCTGTTAGGTTGTTCTCTAGGTTCCTCATTATATTCAACTATCTTCCTAGAGATCTTGTCACCAAACACAGGTTTCACAAACCTAACCTGTTTAACTTTAGATTCAACTGTTTTAGGAATTTCTTCCTTTTTAATCTTTGGTGTTGACTCAACCTGTTCCTCATCACTATCTGACATCCAATCTTCAATAATTGGAGCATCAGAAAACATCTTTTCTATCTTAGGTGATTCTTTATTAGCCTCACTAGATTCACCTATAGGTTTGCTATCAAGTTCACTAATAAAAGACAATTCTTTCTTAAGGGGTGCAAAAGCACTCTTAACTGGAGGAGCTACATCATTATATCCTATTCCACTGCCTCTCCTCATTAACTGACTCTCAATAGACTTATGCACAAGATCAGATGTAAATTGCTGTTTCTCAACTCTAACTACATGTTTTTCTTTTTCAGCCAAAGCTGCATCTTTTTCTTGTTCAGCCTCTTCTAGCTTTTTATTAAGTATGTCTATCTCACTGTTTTTGATGCGTGGTTTTGCGACCTTACAACAGGTTTTACCTCTCGAGGGATCTCGAGAAGCTTGCAATCCCCACCAGGCAGTGTACCTGACCGATGTGGTATAGTGAAGTGGCAAGTACCGGGGGATTGATCGTTCTCTAGGGGAATAGTGTCGTTAGGATTGAAAAACTACTCTAATAGGTCTAAGAGTGAGGGAAGATTCTTTTTGTATTTTTTTATATTTTATAAAAGCAAGTAAAATCTCGGGTTTGAAGGAGTGGGCGGAATTAGTTGCTAGTCAACTAACCCAAATAACTATAAATGCAAATAAAATAAAATGACTGAAAATAAAAAGGTTGTGGAACATATATGGAGAGAAATGTGTTTACTTAGATTTCCTTACTCCCTAACTATCTTTTACCGGTTGATTAGTGTGTATTAATTGCGTGGATGACGGGTGTATTCCTTAATACCAATCTTGGGGTGGCGTACGTACTTCCCCAACTCTACAAGCTCCTACTTCACTCCTATGTCGAGCCGGCTAAGAAGCTCCTAACATGGGATCACTAGAATTCGCTCATGCATTAAATACAACCATAAAAACCTTAGTACGCATTGGTTCATGTTTCTTAAGACGTTCAAGAAAGTTACCGTATAGGAGGTTAGCCAGTTTTCTTAAGCCTAACATCGATAAGCAATCATCCAATACAATTAATAACACACCAACCAACCAATAATCAATAGTTAGGTTTCATTAGATCTCAGCAAACACAAGATAAATCTAGCCTAGCATGTTAAATAAAAGACAAGAACAAGATATAATCAAACAACACATAGACATATTGAATGATTAATTGATTACTTATCTTCAATTGAACATGGGAGATCCAAGGGTATAAAACCCTTAAAAATGGCAGAAAATTCGTATTAGGGTTTCTCCTCACAAAGTTGGACACCAATGACTAAAAATTATGAAAGTATATATAGGAAAACAGATCTGACGGCGTCACCCTTTGGGTCGTGACGCCGTCACCTCGCCGCGGTTAGGGTTTCTTGATGGCCTTCTTGACGCCGTCCCCCTTTAATCGTCCAAAATCCTCTCTGGCTTATCAAGGCTTGACGGCGTCACATTGGGGCTTGACGCCGTCACAGGTACTTTCTAGCATATTTTTGAGACTTTGTCGTTTTCTTCACTTTTATGCTCCAAAAACGTCCAAAATGCTTCCTTTTCCAGATTTCTTCTCCAAAGTACCTAAAATGACAAAAGGAACGATTTAGGGCAATATTTGATCAAATAAATACGATTTAGGGCTTAAATGACCCCCTAAAAGCGGTACACTTTTCGCTTCATCAAATACCCTTACACTTGAGATTTGCTTGTCCTCAAGCAAATGCGCTTTTATTCTAATCAAAATACAAGTTAGGGGTCATTTAACGCTAATATAAAAGTAATTACAACAAATAGTCGTTCCACTTTAATCATAATAAGCACGGAGATTACAAACTAGCACCTCACAAGTAGTGTTTAGATACTCACATCTCTCAGGTGTCATAAAAGTATATCTCATAAATGAAAATGGATAATATCTCTCACTACCTGTCATAGCAAATAAATTACCATAGGCTTGGGAAAGGATCGAAAACCTCCTCCACTAGGCGTAAGCACCTAAGATAAACTATCAAAGAGGGCTTTTAAACGGGTTATAACGTTAGGTGTAGGGATATGATAAACACGGTTTTGTTGGATAAAGGATATTTTACTGGTGGCGAGTTAAAGATCTTGATTAATTACATGTACAATATGGCGTTGCTAAGCCAAGACTAGACTCGACTTAAGCTAATGAAAAAAAATAACAAAAAGATAAAATAAACATAAAATGAAACGGGATGGTAGTCCGTATGTTTTTTCTACTTTTCTTTTTCTCATTTTTTTGTATTTTTTCTTGATTTTTTTTTTTCATACACTCTTGCCCTACCATCCAAAATAATACATCATAGGGGCGTTGCATTCCCCTTACACTTGAACTTTTACATAACTTTACAAATAACTATTCAAATGACTCGAATTAAGATAATCGAAACACTTGGAGTACTTTTAAAATATTTAGCACATATGGGGGTAATAATGTTGTTCTTCCCCATTACTCCATTACACTAGTACTTTACCCATGAGTCCCAATCGTCCCAAAACAATATGTACAAGGATATGACTCGACTTAGCAACCATGTAATCAATTAGATAATTAACTTGGGGTTTAAACAAATGTTGTCACAATAATGCACTAAAAATGAGTGCATACAAGGTAGGCTAAGGCGATTTGGGTGTACATTTAAGTGAGGTGTAAACAAATTCTTACTTTAAGTAAAATGCTTAAAGTTAGAAAAGAAAAGATAGGCTCTGAGGGGTGTACTAGGGGTATCGTGTACTAAAAATGAGTACAACGCAAAGGGTGTGGGAGAATTACTTGACCAATGTAGCCAACGTAATTATAACAAAAAACACAGGTGTAAAACAATGGGTTAATCCTAATGCCTCTTATCATTTAGTAAATCTAACTACACGAATGTAGTCTCACTTGTGGCCTCGGAATGGTCCTAACGCAAGTTCTAGAATCTAAGTGCTACCGGTACACACATCATAGCATAAATGCTTTTCCTAACAATTCTAGGGGCGAACCTCACATATTTGGGGATGGAAAATTTTTTTAGTGGTACGGTTTTGTGCTAGTCTTATAACTCCTATCCGTGAGACGCTCATTAAGACCAAAGTTTCACTCCTATATGTTGTAAAAAATTTTAAATTTGGCACTAAAATTGCCTCAACAGGTATTTCTCTCAGTTTTATTACACATTTACCATTAAACAAACGAAAAATCAAGCGTAATAGCATTCTCTAAAGTATCGTACTTTACCCCCCCCCCCTTACACTTAAGATGAACATTGTCCCCAATGTTCAAATAACAAGATGTAAAAGTAATTAAGGTAAAAGAATGGAATCAAATACTCCCCTGATTCGCTCGGTGGATAAAGAGGTAACATGGTTAGATCTTCTTCCAAGGTAATGTGGAAGCTTCAAGACTAAAGTAGCGCCAAAAGCTAGATTCCACATACATCTCCTTATCCAAAATAACCTGTTAGACCTGAGAAAACAAACACGAAAACCTGCATAACATCGGCGGGATAAATCTGTATAAGGATATAATGCTTGTGGAATGATCATTTTGCAGATTCCTGGAGTTTATAAGTTAGAGATTTAATAAAAACTTTTTATGATTCCGGAAGAAAAACAAAACTTTCAAAAATTTCAGAAAATTAAAACCTGACGCCGTCAGGTTGTAAGGCCTGACGCCGTCAGAAATGATCTGACAGAATTCTCATGTTAAGTTTCCAAAAAATTTCTGGAAAAACCTATACCTTACTTCCTGGAAATCCTGCAAAATATCATTATGACTCGATACAAGCATTTGACTCAAACAAATACTAATATGTATGTTAATTTAATATTGTTATGATTCATGTTCATTTGTTCTAATAAACCGATTTGGATTTCCCTTACACTTAACTTTTGCAAAATACCTTTATATGTAGTTAAGACGAAGTTAAAAACAAGACTACGCATATTCAAAATTTAGTTTCGAACATGAATCAATAAAAATAAAAATTAAACATACATACGGAAGCAAATAATATCAAACAAACAAATAAATAAACACACAAAGCAAATAAAGCTTGGGTTGCCTCCCAAGAAGCGCTTTTCTTTATTAACGAGTCTTGTAGCTAGACTCAAAGTCACGTACATTACGTGATTCCATCATTCATAATGACGTATCCCTGATAGATATAATCCTTGTTATCAGGGTGGTGGTGTCTCAATCGATCGACATACGCAGTCACTTCACCTCCTCCCTTGCTGATCAAGCTTACTACCCCATCCTGATGTAGACTTTTAATTGTGAATGGTCCGTACCACCAGGGACTTGGTTCATCGGTAGGTGCTTTTGTTTCTGAATGCCTTAGGAGCACTGAGTCTCCTTTCGTAAATTCAACGGGTTATTGGTCTGCTCATCAGTCTCAATATAATCGTTATATCCACCCTTACATTCTCTAATCTCATTTTCATTGTAATTCTTAATCCTTGCCTCCCATGCAAGGATTTTCTCTCGAACATTACCACGGATTATATTGGGGTTCGCCTCCATCTTCTTTTGTAGAGCAACATCTCGTATATGTCGTGGGATCGTTGGGAAGTTTATTGTTTTCTTCCCCTTCTTCATTTGGATGGTACTATTTTCGTAATCGATTTGTGCCCTAGTGGTAACGAGAAAGGGTGCCCCAAGGATTATTGGCATATTCATATCATTTCTTTCAATAATCATGAAGTCGACCGGATACAGGAATCCGGCAACGTTGACCAACACATCTTCTGCAATTCCTAACGGGTACTCATAAGAATGTTTTGCAAAGGAGAGTTTAGTACGGGTGATGGATGGCAGTTCGTTGGTTAACTGGACATAAACGGATAAAGGCATCAAATTTTCGTCGGAACCTTGGTCAGCTACCGCATCCAGATACTTGAGTTTTCCAGTGCTGCATGGTATTTCGAAGACCCCGTAGAATTCCTGCTTTTCCACTAACTTTTGTCTTATGAGGCTCTCATACAATTGCCCTCCGGGTAATGTGTCAGATTCATCATCCGGTTCCATCCTCTTGGACTCCTTGTTGGGTAGATGAGTACGTCGATAGTTTCTCACCCAATCGTTTATGGTCTCCTTGTTTATTTCGTGCTTCAAGTAATGCCTCACTTGTTGTGACTTTGGCGGTTCTACCAATTGGCGCTCCTCAGAGGGCGCCTCCTTTCCCTTGTCGGAATCGCATTTGCAGGCACTGGTGTTTCCGTCATTAAGTGGGATGAGATCAATCTTGTTAACTTTCATAGTTATCAACTTCCCTCTTTCTTCATTTACGCCTCCTTTGACGACGGAGATGGCATTTAACACATTTAATGTTGGGAACTTCAACGTCTTTTCGCACTAACACATTTTCAGGAGCTTTTGTTTTTGTGTATTCTTTCGAAAGGCCCATCATCTCAGCCATCTTCTCTTCCATCTCCTCCTTTTGTTTGTATATAGCTTCCTCAAATTTTGCCAACCGTTCGGAGTGTTTTGACATGTATTCTCTCATTCGAGCTTCGAATGTTGGACTAAGTTCCTGAGGTGGTGAGTTGGGTTGAGCGTGCTTATGGAAGGGTTTATGATTTTCCCTCCGGGGTGATTCGGACAATGGTATTTGCTTAATGCTTGAGACCGAGTTAACTGTTGCTTTTTGTAGACTTAAGGGTCTCTTTTGCTTTTCCATAAGATATGCAACCCTCTTCTCAAGTTCACTAACGCTTTCCTCGGTGATTTGGTTGGCTTTATCGGGCGATGAATATGTCTTGACCGCCGAGCGTACGTCGTGGGAAACTTGCCACAATTCATCATCGTCGGATGCAAGCTCATCAATGATTTCCCATGATTCCTCGACGCTTCTGTCACGCAATCTGCCTCCGGCGGCTCGATCGATGGCACGCTTGGTATGGTAGTCAACATGGTCATAGAAGATTTGAATTTGAAGCCAGAGATCTATGCCGTGATGAGGGACTTTTTGGAGTAAGTCCTTGAATCGAATCCATGCCCCATATAGGGTTTCGCCTCGACGTTGTTCGAACATCAAGATATCCTTCCTTAACTTGGTAGTTCTTCCTGGTGGAAAAACTGAGCGAGGAAACGAGTGGTGAGATCATCCCAAGAGGTGATGGATCCTGCGGGTAGGCGCTCTAGCCATTGACTAGCTTGGTCCCGCAGAGAGAATTGAAAGAGACGCAGTCGGGTCGTCTCTCGAGTAGCAACATCAAGGTCTATAGAATCAACGATTTTGAGAAAGTCTTTGAGGTGTTGATTAGGATCTTCGGAACGAAGTCCATGGAATGCGCATCCGCTTTGCACCAACCGGATGGTGTCGGATCGCAAGGGAGTGACATTGGCTCCTTGAGTGAGCTCAATGGTGTTTTGATAGCCATGGTGGCTAGGACGGGAGTAGTCTCCTAAGGTACGGGCTCTAGGAGGTGGGTGTTGTTGTGGTGGTGGGTTGTTGGGATCGAGGATATTACCACCTTCCATGATGTCGGATGGTAATGGTTACGAACAAAGAAACGAAGAAAAAAGATAGACTAAAGAAAAAACTAGAAAAATAAAATAAAAATCTCACCAGAAAGGAATCTAGTGTGTAGACCTAATAAAATAAAAATTCAACCTAAACAATAACTATTCCCCGGCAGCGGCGCCAAAAACTTGATGCGTGGTTTTGCGACCTTACAACAGGTTTTACCTCTCGAGGGATCTCGAGAAGCTTGCAATCCCCACCAGGCAGTGTACCTGACCGATGTAGTATAGTGAAGTGGCAAGTACCGGGGGATTGATCGTTCTCTAGGGGAATAGTGTCGTTAGGATTGAAAAACTACTCTAATAGGTCTAAGGGTGAGGGAAGATTCTTTTTGTATTTTTTTATATTTTTATAAAAGCAAGTAAAATCTCGGGTTTGAAGGAGTGGGCGGAATTAGTTGCTAGTCAACTAACCCAAATAACTACAAATGCAAATAAAATAAAATAACTGAAAATAAAAAGGTTGTGGAACTTATATGGAGAGAAATGTGTTTACTTAGATTTCCTTACTCCCTAACTATCTTTTACCGGTTGATTAGTGTGTATTAATTGCGTGGATGACGGGTGTATTCCTTAATACCAATCGTGGGGTGGCGTACGTACTTCCCCAACTCTATAAGCTCCTACTTCACTCCTATGTCGAGCCGGCTAAGAAGCTCCTAACATGGGATCACTAGAATTCGCTCATGCATTAAATACAACCATAAAAACCTTAGTACGCATTGGTTCATGTTTCTTAAGACGTTCAAGCAAGTTACCGTATAGGAGGTTAGCCAGTTTTCTTAAGCCTAACATCGATAAACAATCATCCAATACAATTAATAACACACCAACAACCAATAATCAATAGTTAGGTTTCATTAGATCTAAGCAAACACAAGATAAATCTAGCCTAGCATGTTAATTAAAAGACAAGAACAAGATATAATCAAACAACACATAGACATATTGAATGATTAATTGATTACTTATCTTCAATTAAACATGGGAGATCCAAGGGTATAAAACCCTTAAAAATGGCAGAAAAATCGTCTTAGGGTTTCTCCTCACAAAGTTGCACACCAATGACTAAAAATTATGAAAGTATATATAGGAAAACAGATCTGACGGCGTCACCCTTTGGGTCGTGACGCCGTCACCTCGCCGCGGTTAGGGTTTCTTGATGGCCTTCTTGACGCTGTCCCCCTTTAATCTTCCAAAATCCTCTCTGGCTTATCAAGGCTTGACGGCGTCACATTGGGGCTTGACGCCGTCACAGGTACTTTCTAGCATATTTTTGAGACTTTGTCGTTTTCTTCACTTTTATGCTCCAAAAACGTCCAAAATGCTTCCTTTTCCAGATTTCTTCTCCAAAGTACCTAAAATGACAAAAGGAACGATTTAGGGCAATATTTGATCAAATAAATACGATTTAGGGCTTAAATGACCCCCTAAAAGCGGTACACTTTTCGCTTCATCATCTATCTCACTGTTTTTAATAAAAAGCTTACCTTCTAGTATATGAATCTTATCAACATACTCTATCTCATTCTGTTTAAGAAATTTAAGCCTTTGTTCTACATATTTTAAACCAACTTTATAACCTAAGTTATCTAGTTTTAGTCTCTCAACTTCTGCTCTTAGACTTTCATTCCTAGACTTAAGCTTTTCAACAGTATCTAAACAAGATTTAAATGAACAATTAGACTCATTAGATACCTCTGAATCAGAACCAGATGATGAATAAGCCATAAGAGCAAAGTTGTGTCTTTGGGTTCTTCTTTTGCCATAAAAGCAAAGTTGGGTCCTTCCTCAGCCTGATCATTCCAATCATAATCTCCTAGACCATCACAAGACACTAAAGTTGTAGTAGTCTTGGTATCCTCAGTAGCATCCTTCCTTGAACTTTCTCCATTCTTCTTAGGTGCCCTTCATTCCCTTGCAAAGTAACCTTTTCTTTGACAGTTGTAGCACTCAATATTGGACTTATCAAATCCTATGTTTTTTTGTCCTTTAAATTTGGGCTCCCTTCCTGTCTTCTTCAAAAAACTTCTGGCCCTCATTGTCAGCATAGCCATTTGCCACTTCAAATCAATTTCTTCAAGATCATCAGGATCAATTTGTTCCAAATCCTGATTCATAACTGGAGTACTGGTAGTAAGATCAGCCAAGTAAGCACAAATAGCAACATCACTAATGTTATCACTGTTTGTTGAACCAGTAGTAGAAATATTAGTGCTAGCAATAGAAACTCCATAAGCAGTAGTAGAGTGAGTTTCCTGAGTGTTGCCAGAACTTTTGTTGTTGGAGGACATAAAAGCTAGGTTTTGTGCACCAGAGGATGAACTAGATGACCCTTTCACTTCAGATTCATACACTTTCAGGTTGTTGTATAAATCATCTAAACTCATCATTTCAAAGTCAGCTTTGTTTCTCCAAATCACAGTGTGCATACTCCATTCAGATGACAAACTTCTTAGAAACTTAAGATTGATATCTTCTTGAGGAACTGGAACCTTCATAAGTGCTAATTGACTTATAAGCTTCTGAAGTCTGTCATATGTAGCATCAATATTCTCATAACTTGAGGCAACAAAGGTCTCAAATTGATGCTTCAGAAGATTTTTCCTTGACTTCTTGGTAGCCTCATTCCCACCAAATCTTAGCTCAATTGCTTCCATTAAATACTTAGCATCCTGAATATGACTAAAGCTCAACTGATACTCATTAGGTATGCCCATCATGAGAATACTATGAGTCTTGATCTCCAACCTTCTTTGAGCCTTGTCATCAGCAGATTTAATGGGCACAGATTTCCTATCATTAGCTTTTGTTGGTAAAGTATCACCATTCAGAATGACTTCCCATATTGAGTAGTCAAGCATCTTGATGTATTGTTGTATTCTCATCCTCCAAAGCTCATACTCTCCAGGCTTGAGCATGGGCACTTTTGATGCAGTCACCATGTGTGTTGATTCGGATTCCATGACTTGAGTAGATTTTGAACATATCTGAGTTAACAGAAGTTCTTCTTGATCAAAGCTTCAAGATCACAAGCTCTGATACCACTTGTTGATCCCAGTTGAGCAATTGATCTAGTTAGTTATCTTAGATATGAATCTAAAACAACAAATATAGAAACTGTCTTGACTTGTAAACTATTAAACACAACGCGGAATATTATGTTTAATCTTAAGAAGAACAATAAATGAAACAGTAGAATTCTCAACAAACACTTCAATATATTAAATATACGAATACTCAAAAGTATTAGGGGTTTACAACCTTGAAGTGAATCGACTCTAACAATGATACGTACTAAACTCTAACCCTAGAACCTCCTTTTATAGACTAAGGAGTCCTAGTCGGTTTACAATAGCTTTCTATACAAGATAAATCTTTTAGAATCTATTCTAAACTTATCTAAAACATACTATACACAGTTTATCTCTTCAGTAGTAGTATGAATTACTCTAACAGCAGTATCTTTTACTCCAGCAGTAGAATCTCCAACACTAGCAGTAGTATAGAATACACTAGCAGTAGTATGATACTTAGAGTATTTTCCTTTATGCACCATGAGCAGTTATATCATCCAGAGCAGCAGCATCTCTAAACCCAACATTATCCGAAACAAGTCATCTACGAGTCTAGAGACAGAAGCTTTATTTAGATATCTCCGGAGTCAAAATTTAGCATTATTAACATTATTAGAGCAGTATTAGCCCTCGGCCCTTTAAACAACTGATACAACGGGAGAGAACCGTCAAGAAACAATAGTCTTATTTCGACCTTAGGAATTTCCTCCATCTTTTTGAAGTCTGAGTCAACGGGAGCGAACCGTCAGGAAACAGAAAACTTTTATGGCTTTGGATTATTATTATTAGTACTTCCACCCTTTGAACAACTGAGTCAACGGCAGCGAACCTTCAGGAAACAGTAGTCTATTACGGCTTCGGTTTATTACATTTTGACCGGATCTACACACACTTCTTGTGTTAGATGAATACTTTGAATGATGTCTAGTCTAGCAAGCGGAATTTACTAGCTAGCACTTAGAAGATTTATTTGTTTGTGTTTTGTATTAACGAATCAACAAATAATGAACTATGAACAATATACTTCAACTTCAACGATTCAATATTATTAATAAATAATACGAGTGATCTCCTATCACTAGGGTTTACAACCTTGAATCTTAACAATACTAAAACAATCGTAAAACTTTTGTACCAAAACTTTAACCTAGGTAATCCTTTTATAGACTAAGGATTCCTTCACAAGATAACTATCAACCTAACATTATAAGATATACATTAAATCTTTTCTATAATTATCTTCACACGAAATCATAAACAGTACAAACTTCTTCATTCAACAGTACTAACTGCTTATGTCTTCAAAACTCTTCAGCAGTACTAACTTTCATCTTCAACAGTACTAACTGCTATAGCTTAATTTCCTAACAATCCTCCCCTAAACTTATGATTTCTATCCAAATCACTAAGTTTCTTCAAATTAAGCTTCTTCTTCTTAATGTGGAAAATTCTTTCAAATATCTATCCCATCAGTCACTTTAGTCTTTGACTTTTCTTTGCTCTACAAGGTTGAAAATCTTCGTAACTAACAAGTCTGCCATCTCAGAGTCTTCTTCAACCTTGAGTCTTCCTTGTATCATAGCCACTAACACAAATGTTCTGAGTGGATAGTCTTTTTCCACCAACATATAGATTTCTATCCCATCTGGAGTAGAAACTCTATGTACTCAACACGATTCAAACAAATACCAATACACATTTTTAACTTGTGCTTCAAATCTCCACATTGACTCTCCGCTATCAGGTTCATAGATTCTCTTCAATTGAACCCATAATTCTTTGTCTTTGTCTTCAATGGGATCTTTATCTCTGAATCTCTCTTTTACTAAACTCCATAGTTGATTAAGATCTTCTCTGTCAAAACCTCTGAGTAAATCTTCAAACAACTTGTATCTTTCAGAAATATCACCAAGTCTGATTATCTTCCATCCTTTCATTCTTCCATCAGTGAACACTTCCCAGTCAATGATTGGATGTTTTACTTGTAAAGGTTTGATATAAGAAGATTCTGGAACAATCATCATCATACTCTTGATCTTCTCATTGGTTAACCCTTCTTCTTCAGACTTTTGTTTCTTTGTAGCATCAGATTCAAGAACCTCTGGTTGTCTTTTCTTTTTCCTTGTCATGTTCTCTCTGATTGGAGTATTCAGCCTTGCATATAATTCAAAGAATTTCCTTTCAATCTCAGCATCTGTCCATCCATTAAAGTCACTCATCTTGTAATTAGCTTGATTCTTCAAATAGTGCTTTATGAAATTGACTTTCTCCTTCCTGGTAGGTAACTTGGTCTTGTAACCAGACTTTTGCCTTTCTCTGATTTTGTGCATGAAGTTACTCCAAGTAGCTTCTTTATTTGTCTTCAAGATAAATTCTTTGAGCTCCTCTGACTTTTCTTCTTCATTTAACTCCTGATCATTAAGAACCATCACAGCATGAGCTTTTATAATACAATCAGAATCCAACAAATATTGAAGTTGTTCATTAAACTCTTCTTGATTAAAATCTTCAGTTCTTGTTCTATCCATGAAACCAGCTATGTTCTTTTCATCATCAGCAGCCATTTTCCTTGCTAATTCCTCATCTTGAGCAATCTGAGCTTTCTTTGCTTCTTCATCATCCAAATCTTTTTCTATCATTTGCCTTGCAACTTCTGCATCATGATCTATCTGAACTTGAGTTTTTGGTTTTAATGTCTTGAGCCTTTCAAGTTCTTGAGCTGCTTCCTCTTCCTCTTGTGTCATAGCTCTTTTACCTTTGTCAGCTCTTCTTCTTTCATAAACTAGCTCGGCTGAAGTTTCACCAGTTGGAACTGCTTGATGCTCTGTCTCAGCAGTTGGAACTGCTTGATGCTCTGTCTCAGCAGTTGGAACTGCTTCAACAGTCTAAACTTTTTCTGCTGCATGGGTATCAGTCTGAACTGCTTCAAGTTCTTCTTCTTCCATATCTGCATTGCCAGAACCTATATCAAATTGTTCTTCTTCCTCTTCATTATGCCTCCCCTGAGAACTTGATCCATCTTTGTCTTTACCAAATTTCCTCCCCTGTTTGGAAGAATTTCCACCATCAGCATCATCTGAATCATCTGATTCATCACTAGAAGAATCATCATCCAATACCATTCTTGCCCTTTTCTGCTTGAGTTGATCTTTCAGCTTTTTCACCTTTGAAGATAACCTTTTAAAAACTTTAGCCGAATTCTCCTTGTGGGCTTTGAGTTCATCCTTGGTGCTTGCAAGATCTGTCTCCTGATAACGCCTAAATCTAACATGTTTTTAGTAGCGTTATTGGTAGTTTTATATATGTTTTGTGGTTATATTTATATGCTTTTGTTACTAAATCGTACCAAAGTGTGTTTGCAAAGCATTTGTAGCCAAAGACAGGAAAATGGATGGAAAAGATGCAAAAATGAGGAAAAAGGAAATATTTATGATTGCATGTGAATCTTGTGTCAAGTTCTGCTCCGTAAGGTATTTCAATGAGTTAAAGTCCAAGTAGTCGAGTTAATAAGCTTAAGGATGAAGAGAAAGATCAAAGAATCAAGAGCTACGACCGAGAAACAAGTCATACGGAAAAGTCCAAGAAAAAGGTCCACCAGCAGTTGCCATCCGATCGGTCGCCGCCCGCAACCGAATTGGATGGAGAGAATTGGATTTACCGAGAAGACCAACCGATCGGTAGACCATTCTATCCGATCGGTTGGAAGTCGCTGTTGACCCAAGACTTCTTTATTAAGGATTGTGACTTTATAAATCCGGTTCTAGGTCCTTCTTTTTAGTATTCTAACCATTCAATACTACTTGGAGAGCAAGAGAAGCATTTATGCACTTAGACCCTTGGTTAGAGCAATTTATTGAACCATTTGTTGGTTATTTTATATATACCAATCAATCTAAAGAAAGAGAGAGCTTGCTTGCTAGAGGAGAGAACCATTCATAGAAAATACTCAAGAAATTCGTCCATAGGTCCAGGAGAAGGGAGAAAGTCGATTACACCATTTTCATTGCTTGTGGAATCATTGTCTTTCACTTGTAATCTTATTTCCAATCATTGTAAGACTTTCAATCATGGTTTCTAATGTTCAAAGTATTGAGTTTGCATTTATGTTTGCTATGAGCGGCTAGTGCCTTTGTGCACTTGCTTAGATGATGTGTATTATTCATTGATTTGCATATGATTGTGATAACATGTTTTAATTCAATTTCAAGTTGATTCTAAGAACCAATTGTGATTAAGTTTCATAGTGACATTTGGGTAATCAAGTTTAACTAGTGCTAGTAATCTTAAGGGTCGAAAGAACTATTGTTATTCCACTAGTTATAATCATTTGTCTATGAATGATTGTTGTCTTCCACTATTCTTGATTAAACAAAGGAACTTAATTGCGGTTGTAATGAAAATGCTTTTGTCTATCAAAACGGATTGATTGTAAACCACTTTAAAGGTCGAGAGATTAATAGTTTGCTTTCAATTGTGACCTTTTGTCTATAATCGGTTACCTTTTGTATTGACCATTTCCTAAGCTTGTTTGATTAGACAAAAGATTGTTTTTGTGTTTGAGGAACACCAACTCATGAACCTTGAATTGATCTTGAATTGATTGGTTAAACGTAATGCTTGTTTTTATAAACCAAGATCTTGACGAAGGTTTAATTTGTAGAAACAATAGATTAGTGTCAAAACTAATTATCACAACCAACATGTTATCCAAAGTTATCACAATCATATTAGTCAATTGTAGTACACTAGTCTAAGCAAGTGTAGTTTTTAATCATTTGAATTTTCATAATATCATTACTACTTGTTTGAGAAAGTTGCTTTTAACTTACAATTCGATTCACTACACAAATCCCTGCGAACGATCCCGACTTACCATCAAAATCTTGCTACAACGGACGAGTATACTTGCTCGTATGTGTTGTCATTAGATTCGGTAATTCACCCCTTATAAATTTAAAACTTGCACCGAACCGGGCACATCAAGTTTTTGGCGCCGCTGCCGGGGATTTTGATCGTGTTTCTGTAAGTTTTAGTCCATTTCTCACATAGTTAGTTTTCGTAAAAAAAAAAAAAAAAAAAAAAAAAAAAAAAAAGTCTTACCGAGCTGCCCATCCGATCGGTTGTTCATCCATCCGATCGGTTTTCAAAAATTTTCATTTACCGAGAGAACCATCCGATCGGTGGACACTTCCATCCGACCGGATCCTTCAAACCAAATTTACCGAGAGATCTATCCGATCGGTAGACTGTTCTATCCGATCGGTTGGACGATTCTGATCTTTTCAAATTGTTTTCATTCTTTGTTCGTTTGTTTAGACATTGCCTCGATTCGCTGGGGAATTGTATGAACACTCGATCAACTGGAGTAGAACCAATTCCACCACTTTTCGATCCCGAAAGTTTGATTCGAACAAGATCTAGAAGAAGAAGAAGAACACCCTTTGTTTCATTAGCCAATCGTGTGCCAAGAGTACCAAACCCAACTTTTGATAACCTTTTTGAAGCCAAAGTCGTTTATAACCCATTCACTGATCAACCTTTTCCCATGGCTGACGATAGACCCATGTGGGAAGCAAACCGA
Organism: Artemisia tridentata subsp. tridentata; assembly: GCA_021014915.2. Taxonomy (NCBI): domain Eukaryota; kingdom Viridiplantae; phylum Streptophyta; class Magnoliopsida; order Asterales; family Asteraceae; genus Artemisia; species Artemisia tridentata. The sequence goes on from CP139503.1 coordinate 4,946,699, forward strand.
GCCGTAGCACCCACTCCTGGAGCTGCTATTGTTGCTGTCAACTTAGGTGAAAATTTCACCGTGAAAGGTCACCATCTTTCTATGATCAAAGACCGTCAATTTGATGGCCGTTCGAGGGCCGATCCTCACAAACACATTGCCGAATTCATTGAAATTTGTGGCATGTTCCGATACGGTGATACAAATGTGGATGCCATCAAACTCAAACTTTTCCCGTCATCACTTGCTGGAGATGCAAAAGTGTGGTATAACGAATTAACACCAGGAATCATCACTACTTGGGAAGAGATGAGGCAAGCTTTTTTAAGCCGATTCTTTCCACCTGCAATGTTTGATCGACTCATGGGAGAAATTCGTGCTTTCACACAAAATCCTAACGAATCACTCGTCGAAGCCTGGCTTCGTATGAAGGATTTACTTCGAAGTTGTCATGGACATGGTTTAGGACGAGGAACCATTATCCAAATCTTTTACCATGGACTTAATGAAACATCTCAAAGAATTCTTGATGCTGGAGGAATTTTTCTTTATAAGACTCCTAACCAGGCATACCAATTGCTTGAAGACCGAGTTCTTCTCAAACTCGACTGGTCAAAAGATGCCAAGACAAAACCCTTAAGAAAAACCGTTGCCTTTGCCGAAAGTTCTGATTCATCTAAACTCATGGAGAAAATGGAAACCTTGGTTTCCAAAATCGATTCGCAATACAAAGATCTTAGAGGAGAGATGAAAAAAATGCGAGATGGTTGTAACAACTGTGGAGGTAACCACCCATCATCAGAATGCGATGATCAACCTATGGATCAACCAAAAGAAGGAGAAGCTAATTACATCCAAGGAGGATACCGTGGAGGAGGATATCGTGGAAATTATTACGGACGAAACTCTGCTAGTTGGCAAGATCGCCGACAAAGGGATAACAACCATGAGTCCCAACCAAAAGTAGAGAACCAAACTTCACAAAATTCCGACAAGAAACCTGAAGAAACAGAATTTGAAAAAATGATGAGAGAATTCGTCACAGCTCAAAAATCAACCAACGAGTTCGTCAAGAATCAATTTTTCACTCTCAAGACCAAAGTTGAGCAAGGTCAGAAAAATCATCAAGCGTCTATCCAAGATCTTGAAAACAAATTCGGTAGACTCTCTGATCAAATTTCTTCCCGACCATCAGGTTCGTTGCCTAGTAACACCCAAACCAACCCAAAACCATCATCATCATCGAATGATAAGACTTATCGTCCACCACCAACCAGAAATGAGCATATCAATGCTGTGTTCACAAGAAGTGGCCTGTCTTATGATCCACCACCCAACCCAAACAACACCACAACTATCAATTACGATAGTGAGGATGAAGATGAAAAATCCAAGAAGGAAAATACACCAAAAACACCACCCAAACCCAACCAAACCCAAACCACCAGTTAAGGCTTACACTCCAAAAATTCCATATCCTCAGAGCCTTAAGAAAGAAAGAATGGAGGAGCGTTATAAGAAGTTTGTTGAAATAATCAAAGAAGTTAGACTCAATGTACCTCTCATTGATGTTTTAGCCGGAATGCCCAATTACGGGAAATTTTTTAAAGAACTTCTTAACAACAAGAACAAGTTGGAGCAAATATCCGCTACCTTTCTCAATGAAGAATGTTCAGCTATTGTTCAAAACAAAATTCCACAAAAACTCGGAGATCCCGAAGTTTTCTGATTCCATGCATATTAGGAAACAACATCACATGCGATGCTTTAGCCGACTTAGGTGCGAGTATCAATTTGATGCCCTATTCGCTGTATACGAAACTTTCAATCAATACCTTGAAACCCACAAGGATGAGTATCCGACTAGCTAATCATACTTACCAATATCCTGTTGGTATTGCTGAGAATATGCTTGTCCAAGTAGGTAAATTCATTTTTCCCGTGGATTTTGTGATTCTAGAAATGGAGGAAGATAGTAGAGTACCCCTTATTTTAGGAAGACCTTTTCTAAACACCGCTGATGCGATCATCAAAGTAAAAGGAAAAGAACTCAATCTTGGAGTTGGAGAAGATAGAATCACCTTTTTAATCGATAAAGCAATGCAATATCCACATTCCAGTGATGACACTTGCTTTAACATTGATATAATCGATGAAGTCACTGAGGAAGAATTGGATGCATTACTTGAAGATTCTGATCCATTCATGACTATTTCAGAGAAGATTAGTGAAACAACTTTTGATAAAGAATTCGCTGATTTTATGGAAGTGAAGAATGAAGAAGAAGAAGAAGTTGAAGAAGGAGAGATAATAGAAGAAGATTTTGAGGAAATCAGTTTTAATGATCAAATGAGGATCAAAACATCACTTCAAGAACCACCGACTGATCTTGAGTTGAAACCACTTCCCGAAAATCTTGAATATGCTTACTTGGAAGACAACTCACTCCTTCCAGTAGTCATATCTTCGTTGCTCAATGATTATGAGAAAGAATGTCTGATCTCAGTTCTTAAGAAGCATAAGGAAGCTTTTGCGTGGAAAACTTCTGACATCCCAGGAATCAGTCCTGATTTTTGCAAACACAAAATCAATTTCGAAGAAGATGCCAAACCAGTTGTAGAAAGACAACGTCGACTCAACCCCAACATGAAAGAAGTTGTTAAAAAAGAAATCATCAAACTTCTTGATGCCGGTATCATTTACCCCATCGAGGATAGTCCTTGGGTGAGTCCTGTTCACTGTGTTCCGAAAAAAGGAGGAATGACTGTTGTGACCAACGAACGAAACGAATTAGTTCCTACTAGAACTGTCACCGGATGGCGAGTATGTATTGATTACAGAAAATTAAACAAAGCCACCAGAAAAGATCATTTTCCTTTGCCTTTCATGGATCAAATGCTTGAGAGATTAGCAGGAAACAAATACTTTTGTTTTCTCGATGGTTTTTCAGGATATTTTCAAATTCCTATTGATCCGGCTGATCAAGAAAAGACTACATTCACATGTCCCTTTGGAACTTACGCTTATAGGCGTATGCCTTTTGGATTATGTAATGCTCCCGCGACTTTTCAAAGATGTATGATTGCTATATTCCAAGATATGCTTGAAACGTCTATGGAAGTTTTCATGGATGACTTTTCAGTTTTCGGAAGTTCATTCGAAGCTTGCCTTTCTAACCTCGATAAAATGCTTGAAAGATGTAAAGCTGCACATCTTGTTCTCAACTGGGAGAAATGTCATTTCATGGTAACTGAAGGAATTGTGTTAGGACACAAAATTTCCAGCGCAGGAATGGAGGTTGACAAAGCAAAGATCGATGTCATTACCAAATTACCACCCCCAACTAACGTTAAAGCCGTTAGAAGTTTCCTAGGACATGCAGGTTTTTACCGTCGTTTCATTAAGGATTTTTCCAAAATATCTCATCCAATGACGAAACTTCTTGAAAAAGATTCTGTTTTCGATTTTAATGCAGATTGCATGAAAGCATTCGAAGCCTTGAAAACACAACTGACTAGTGCACCCATTATGGTTTCCCCTGATTGGTCACTACCATTCGAGCTTATGTGCGATGTAATCGATTTTGCTGTTGGAGCCGTATTAGGACAACGAGAAGAGAAACATTTTCGTCCTATATATTTTGCAAGCAAAACACTCAACAATGCTCAACAGAATTACACAGTTACAGAGAAAGAATTGTTAGCCGTTGTTTTTGCTTTCGATAAATTCAGATCATACCTTGTACTTTCGAAAACAATCGTGTTCACCGATCATTCAGCGTTAAAATATTTTTTTATGAAGCAAGATGCCAAACCGCGTCTCATCCGATGGATTTTACTACTCCAAGAATTCGATATTGAAATCAAAGATAAGAAAGGAGCAGAAAATCTAGCCGCTGATCATCTATCTCGTTTAGAAAATCCAAATCTGGAAGAGTTAAAAGAAGATGAGATTGACGATTATTTTCCGGATGAAACACTCACGACTGTTGATACAATTGATGAGAACGAAATTCCATGGTTTGCCGATTATGCAAATTATCTCGTTGGAGGAATTCTAAAGAAAGGATTAACTTATGCCCAACGAAGTAAATTCTTTTCGGATCTTAAACATTATTATTGGGAAGAACCCTATCTTTTTAAAATGTGTCCCGATGGGATGATTAGAAGATGTGTTTATGGTTCTGAAACGAGAAGAATTCTCGATGAATGTCATCATGGCCCAACTGGGGGACATTATGGTCCTTCTACCACCGCTAAAAAAGTTTTTGATGCTGGATTCTATTGGCCGACTATTTTTAAAGAAGCCCATACTCTTGTTAAGAATTGTGATGCTTGCCAAAAATCTGGTAGTCTTTCTCGAAGAGATGAAATGCCACAAAAGAGCATTCAAGTCTGTGAATTATTCGATATTTGGGGAATTGATTTCATGGGACCGTTTCCTAAATCCCACAAATACGAATACATTCTCGTTGCTATTGATTACGTTTCCAAATGGGCTGAAGTGGAAGCTCTACCCACAAATGATGCACGAGTAGTTGTTAATTTTCTCAAAAAGCTTTTCGCTCGTTATGGAATTCCTAAAGCTTTGATAAGTGATCGTGGAACCCATTTCTGTAACAAACAAATGGAGAAAATTATGAAGCGATACGGAGTTCATCATCGTTTCGCTACAGCTTATCACCCACAGACCAGTGGTCAAGTCGAAAATACCAACAGAGCCTTAAAAAGGATACTCGAAAAAACAGTTAAAGACAATCCCGCCGTTTGGTCGAGAAAACTAGATGATGCTCTGTGGGCATTTCGCACGGCTTACAAAACACCAATTGGTACAACACCATACAGATTGTTGTATGGAAAAACTTGTCATTTTCCGTTCGAAATCGAACATCGCGCTTACTGGGCACTAAGAAACTGTAACCCAGACCTCAAAGTAGCTGGAGAAAAGAGATTTTTGCAATTGCATGAACTCGATGAGCTTAGACTGCAAGCTTATGAGAACTCCAAACTTTACAAAGTAAGAACAAAAGCTTATCATGACAGAAAGCTAAGAATCAGAAAAGAATTCAAAGCTGGAGACAAAGTTCTGCTTTTTAACATGAAGTATAAGTTCAAAGCTCCCAAGCTGAAACCGAAATGGTTCGGATCGTATACAGTGAAACATGGATTTCCATCGGGATATGTTGAATTGCATGACAAACATGGTGAAAGTTTCATTGTTAATGGGCACCGAATTAAGTTATACTATGACAAGGAGCAGATGAATGAAGTTTCTATTCAAGAGATTCCTCCTGAATCCGAATATGAAGCCATAACATTTATGTCACCCTTCCCGGCCGATTTCAAGAAAAACACTCCATGGGCCGAGGATTCTGGTTATATCTATGATGTTCTTCAAAGACCGTGGGAGAAAGTTAAGTTGGAATACATAGATGAAACTGGAGAAGGAATAGTGATTGGAAATGTGTTGTACGTTCCAAAATTTCCAAAGAAGAAGTCAGCAAGTGCACCAACATGAAGAGAGAGAAGTTCGAGTCTGGCTGATGACTCGTTAATAAAACAAGCGCTTCTCGGGAGGCAACCCGTGTGTTTGCTATTTTTATTTTTTATTTTTATTTCCTAGTGATTAAACCCCAAAGTTTTTCTAAATTGCTTAGTTGAACTTAAGTGTGGGGGTGTATCACTGTCTTTTGAATAAAGCGAAGAAATATTTCATATTTGTGTCTCTTTTGTTTTTAGATTACTGCAGGTAATGATTTCGAAGCTTGGACGCTAGGATCAAGACTCCTCTTGAGCAGAAAATACGGTTTATTCTCTTATTTCCCTATTTCATTCTTTGTCATTTATCACATTGAGGACAATGCTTAACTTAAGTGTGGGGGGGTGAATAGGAAAATAAGAATAGATTGTAGTTTCGAGCTGAATTTTAAATTTTGTTTGCCCTTGTAATCTAGTCTTTTGTCATTTTAAAGATCATATTCTAGAATAACTGGATTTATCCACTGGTGAAATCTGTAATTTTGAAAATTCGAGATGTGTCCCGATTAATATTGCAATCCATTCTGGGATCGATAACATTAGCTAGCACAGATTATAGCCCTTTCCACTAAAGTGTGAGGATTTGAGCATGTTCTATATATAGCATACATCTTTTATGCTTAGATCTTTTGCTATGAGTGTGCCGGTGATTTTATTTATTCTAGAACTTGTACTTGTAAATCATTACGAGACCGTTGTGAGATCACATTTCATTTGTGATATAAGTGTATATGCGTGATAAGAGGCAACCCTAGGATTTATCCCAAATGGCCTTCCATTTTCATATAATGCTATATTAGCTAGCTACATTGGCTAGTTAACCACTCATATGGACCCATTTGTTAGCATTTGTCTTTAATGCTAGATACCCCTAGTTACACCCGCCGAGCCTATCTTTTCTTTTGATACAATCCAGAAAAATTCAAAAAGATTTTACACCTTTTTAGCCTAGCCTTATCCATAGTCAAGTCTTGGTTGGTTGCTAGCTATTTGGCAAGATGGATGTTATGTGGAAATCATGAAAGTTCAAAGAAAGCGTAAGCTCCGAAAGTTGTTATCCAAGAAAGGTCATCGCAACTATAAGATGACAAGTAAAAAAAAAAAAAAGAGTCATTGCAACTATAAGGTGACAAGAATAAGCCAATGGGCTAAGTGAATCAAGTATGAATAAAGGAAGTATGGAGTTTTTCGCAAAATGGCATGATAGTGGTTTGTAATAGCTAGTAACATTTGGTTCGTAGACTTTGACTAATTTTGTTTTTATTTTCAACCAATTTCATAAATATATCCCATGCCTTATCCTACCCTTTTTGACTTTGTGAAATTATTAAGTGTATGGACATGTAGTGACCATCCGATTTCTTGAGGAATTGACTAACGTTGTTAGCGATCTAGGGCGTATTTTGGCGACCATCCGTTATGCAAGTAACGTCGTTAGCGAACCAAGGTACAATCTAGTGACCATCCGTTATTTGGTAATGCAAGAATTCGTTGTTTGCGAGCTATTATGTTTTGCATGAGATAGTGGCGCATTAGTCTTTTATAACCCCTTAACCTTAAACCCGAATAAAAGCCCTCTTTGATATGTATACTTGGCGCTCACACCATTTCGGTGTAGTTTTGTTTCTTGTACAAGCCTATGGTAATATTTAGATCATGACTGAGCAAATGAGTGTCATTCCTCTTATATACTCCATCCATCATACAAATGAGTGTTTGAGTGAATTATATTTCATTTTCCTTTCGTGAGGTGTTTAGTAATGTGTATCATGCAAGAAAATCATTTGGGTATTGTCAAACATCTCGATGATTCAACCATAAAAGCTTAAAACGATGAATCTAGCTTGTACTCGTGCTTGATAGATTTGCATCACATTTTCCTAATCATTTGTGTATACCATGTGGATAATTGTTTTTATTTCTAGATTTACTTGAGGGCAAGCAAAGTTCAAGTGTGGGGGATTTGATAACGCCTAAATCTAACATGTTTTTAGTAGCGTTATTGGTAGTTTTATATATGTTTTGTGGTTATATTTATATGCTTTTGTTACTAAATCGTACCAAAGTGTGTTTGCAAAGCATTTGTAGCCAAAGATAGGAAAATGGATGGAAAAGATGCAAAAATGAGGAAAAAGGAAATATTTATGATTGCATGTGAATCTTGTGTCAAGTTCTGCTCCGTAAGGTATTTAAATGAGTTAAAGTTCAAGTAGTCGAGTTAATAAGCTTAAGGATGAAGAGAAAGATCAAAGAATCAAGAGCTACGACCGAGAAACAAGTCATACGGAAAAGTCCAAGAAAAAGGTCCACCAGCAGTAGCCATCCGATCGGTCGCCGCCCGCAACCGAATCGGATGGAGAGAATTGGATTTACCGAGAAGACCAACCGATCGGTAGACCATTCTATCCGATCGGTTGGAAGTCGCTGTTGACCCAAGACTTCTTTATTAAGGATTGTGACTTTATAAATCCGGTTCTAGGTCCTTCTTTTCAGTATTCTAACCATTCAATACTACTTGGAGAGCAAGAGAAGCATTTATGCACTTAGACCCTTGGTTAGAGCAATTTATTGAACCATTTGTTGGTTATTTTATATATACCAATCAATCTAAAGAAAGAGAGAGCTTGCTTGCTAGAGGAGAGAACCATTCATAGAAAATACTCAAGAAATTCGTCCATAGGTCCAGGAGAAGGGAGAAAGTCGATTACACCATTTCCATTGCTTGTGGAATCATTGTCTTTCACTTGTAATCTTATTTCCAATCATTGTAAGACTTTCAATCATGGTTTCTAATGTTCAAAGTATTGAGTTTACATTTATGTTTGCTATGAGTGGCTAGTGCCTTTGTGCACTTGCTTAGATGATGTGTATTATTTATTGATTGGCATATGATTGTGATAACATGTTTTAATCCAATTTCAAGTCGATTCTAAGAACCAATTGTGATTAAGTTTCATAGTGACATTTGGGTAATCAAGTTTAACTAGTGCTAGTAATCTTAAGGGTCGAAAGAACTATTGTTATTCCACTAGTTATAATCATTTGTCTATGAATGATTGTTGTCTTCCACTATTCTTGATTAAACAAAGGAACTTAATTGTGATTGTAATGAAAATGCTTTTGTCTATCAAAACGGATTGATTGTAAACCACTTTAAAGGTCGAGAGATTAATAGTTTGCTTTCAATTGTGACCTTTTGTCTATAATCGGTTACCTTTTGTATTGACCATTTCCTAAGCTTGTTTGATTAGACAAAAGATTGTTTTTGTGTTTGAGGAACACCAACTCATGAACCTTGAATTGATCTTGAATTGATTGGTTAAACGTAATGCTTGTTTTTATAAACCAAGATCTTGACGAAGGTTTAATTTGTAGAAACAATAGATTAGTGTCAAAACTAATTATCACAACCAACATGTTATCCAAAGTTATCACAATCATATTAGTCAATTGTAGTACACTAGTCTAAGCAAGTGTAGTTTTTAATCATTTGAATTTTCATAATATCATTACTACTTGTTTGAGAAAGTTGCTTTTAACTTACAATTCGATTCACTACACAAATCCCTGCGAACGATCCCGACTTACCATCAAAATCTTGCTACAACGGACGAGTATACTTGCTCGTATGTGTTGTCATTAGATTCGGTAATTCACCCTTTATAAATTTAAAACTTGCACCGAACCGGGCACATCATCTCCAAACTTTCAACTTTGGCAACTAACTTGGTACATAATTCCATCAATGCATTTTGGTTAAAACTACCCTCATCACTTCTAGCTGTGTCACCTGCTAGGAGAGGTGAATCATGGGGAAAGGATCTAAGAATCACTCTAGGTGTTTCCCTTCTCCTATAAGTGATGCGAAATTGTGATGGTTGGGTTCTTTCAAGTACTTGAGTTGATGTGTGATGGGGATCTGTTGGAACTGCTGAACCTTCACCCAACTCAGTTTGAAGCATTTGAGGAAACAATGGAATTGGTTCCCCTTGAAAAAGCTTACTAGCCATAGCCATATTTTGAAAAACTTTTGATTGAAGGCTAGGAGTAGCAAAAATTTCAGTTGGTTTTGTAAGCAGGTATGTCTTTTTATTCAAAAGTGTTTGAACAAACCTGGGATACATTAGAAACTTTGTTTTGATCTTAACATTAGATTCCATACCCTCAAAAATAAATTTTGAAAAGTTAAAAACCTTGTTTGTAGACAAACAAATGAGAGCAATAACAATATTGCTACTGAACTGCTCCCAAGCAGTCTTTTTAGGACTTAAACAATGCAAAAGGGTATGTATCAAAAATCTCCATTGAGGTGAGAAACATCCTTTTTGAAAAGTTAATTTATGTGCAGATGTATCATACCCCATTTTGGTAAGTTCTTACCATATTTCAGTGTTCTGCATATTTAAGATGTCTCCTAATTATAGACTCGGTAACAACAAAAGATACACCATCCACTTCAGAATGAATTTCTAAGTCTCCATCTTCACTAGTCAAGACAGTAGCATTCTGCCAGAACTGTGTAATGTGCGAGACATAAAGAGTAGGAGAAACAGTTAGAGCATACCTTATGTGAGAGTGGTTGAGAAAGTCCACAATCTCATAAAACTTTGGTCCATCTCCCTCCTCTGTTTTCTCAAGAAACGCAACCTGCTTATGACGCTTAACAAATTCCAATCCAGCCATTTTTAGTGATGAAAAATGAAATATTATAGCAATACGATGATCGTTTAAATTGGAATTGAGGTTTTATGTAGTCGTTTGGGGTTTATAGGTACTGTTTAGGGTTTTGCGAAATATGCGTATGAGATAAATTATCTTTAGAAATAGAATAAATGAATTTATGGTAAAAAGATAATTATCGTCTTTAAAAAAATCCCTATAAGTACCTTAAGAATAATGGTTTTACCCCAACGGCTAGAAAATTAATTACTGACATATTTTTACAACGGCTAGTTGAGCCGTACTAACTTTGTACTAACCGTGCCAACTGTTGGAAAAATTTTGTTGAGCCGTATGAACTTATTGAAAAGGATTTTAAAAATACCATGGCTCAAACATAGTTTTTAGCAAACTATCAGCTATCAACGGATTTGTTATGTCTTTACCAATAGCCGTTTGTTTTGGACTAGCCAACTCTTCACACTTAGATATGGTGAGCTGATAACCATATAATTTTTGGTAAATTGTCAACCATCAACGGATTTAATTAGTCTTTACCAGATACCGTTTGCTCTGGACTAGTTGGTTCTTATGTGTGTTAGACATGGTGAACCAATTACCATTTGTTGTGTGCAAAGATCACACACTCAGCTCCAAATCACCATTAAAGTCCAAAACATATAGCATTTAATTCATGATGCTTATCATCCAAAACCTGCAAGTGTTAGTCCAAAAACAAAGAAACAAGCCACAGAGAACTTCTCTCACAATATAAAAGTATATGACTAACAATGCACATAACAAGAAAAATTAATTTCCTTGTGGTACCCAAGCCAAAACAGACTTAGGCTTTCCTCTTGCATCAACATAATTCATTCTTTTCAAAACAATTTTAGCACCATTGGGTTTGATGGGTCTCCAAACCCAACATGCTGATGCATTCACACCATTGCCCATATTTCCCTTAGTAATGTTTTTATTAACACCAGTACCAATTACTCTGCTAGCAGTTGGAACTGCTGGCTTGGTAGTTGTTACCTTAGGTTTCCAAACTTGATTTTTTACAACTGCTTTGTGATGAAAGGGTCTAATAACTGTTTTTGGTGCTGGCTTAAAAACTGGTTTTGCACCTTGAACTGTTGGTCTTGGGTTAACAGATCTAATGGGTCTGACAGTCTGAACTGCTGGTCTAGCAGTTTGAACTGCTTTGGGTCCAGACCTTAAAAGAAATGATCTAGGTATCATTCTAGTGTTTGTTGGGTGAGTGGGAGGTCTAACATTGTTCACCCTAGGACTTGAATACCTATTTACCCACTTATCACAAAAGGCTGCAAGATGGTCAAAACTACCACACGAGTAACAAGCTTTCCTATAGCAGACAAAATCATCCCCTAATTGGTGAAATTTGAGGTCATTCCAGTTCCTTTGGTTACCTCTTGGCTTGTTTGTGGTTCTATACATTTCTGCATACCTAACTGTTGGCCTAAAAGGTTTAGCATTTGATCTAAGCATAACAGTCTCAGGTTTAACCATCTTTGGAACTTTTGGTTCCTCCACTTTAGCACTAACAGGCTTAACCACAGCCTGACCATCCTCATCATCAGAAGTCCATTCCTCAATGGTTGGAGCATCTGAGTCCTTAGCTGAGGACCTATCAGAAGACACCTTGTCCTCAGATAGTGATTTATCAATTGCACTCTCATACACAGGTTTATCAACTACATTCTCTTTAGGTTGATGACCATATTTAAGCTCAGGTAGTTGAAATTCAGGTAGACCTGTGTGTTCTAAGTTTATGCCTGGGGGTGTTGGAATTCCTCTATAGGGAGGTGGAACTGACTTATAACCTAGGCCTGACTTAGCTTTATTAAGGATCTGACACTCAACAATCTTACTAACACCCTGAGTTGCAAATTCTAGTGTGTCAACAGTCATTTGAATGTTCTCCTTTGCTTTCTTAACCTGTTCTAGCTCATGTTTCAACACAGTAATTTCATTCTCCCTAAACATTAAGTCTCTCTTAACAATAATCATATCATCAGAAAACTTTGACTCATTACTTTTATAATGAACAATTTGTTCTTCTAACACAGCTAAAGCCCTCTTATGATTTGCTAAGTTAAAAGCAGTTTCGACTAGCTCTTTTCTCTGATTCTCATATCTTTTCTTAAGTGTTTCTAGATCTTTTAAAGCTTCACAAGATTTAGAACATTTTGAAACTTGTACCTCAGAATCTGAAAATGCCATGAGAGCAACCTCTGTAGATGCTTCTGCTTCCTCCTCTGCAATGTAGCTCCAGTCAAATCCTAAGCCATCAATGGCAACCATGGCTTTCGAGCTTGAATCAGTAACCTCTACAACCCTTGACTTGTTTCCATATCCTCTGCTCTTTCCATCTTGTTGGCTTGGCAATCTACACTCCCTTGAATAATGACCTTTCTTGTGGCAGTTGAAACACTCAATCTTGGACTTGTCATACCCTGCAACATCGTTGCTGTTTATGACAATCTTCTTGCCAGTCTTCTTCAAAAATCTCCTAGCTCTCAAGCTGAAAAGAGAGAGCTGCCACTTGATATCCATCTCTTCAATATCATCTTCATCAATCTCTTGAAGATCTGAATGAGTCAACATACTTCCATTGTGTTGAGTAGTCAAGAAAGCACAATAAGTATCTTCATTCAAAAGTCCACTAGTACTGCTTGAGGTGCTAGCAGTTCCAAGGTTTGCACTAGCAGTACCAACTGCTCCAGCAACTTGCACTTCTTCATCTGGACTTGAGGTACTGGGAGTTGATACAAAGGCCAAATTCCCTGAACTTGAGCTTGAGCTTGATCCAGCAGACTTCTTAATATCATGTTCAACTATCTTGAAGTTGCTATAGAGATCCATTAAGCTCATGGAATCTATATCAGGCTTGTTTTTCCATACAACCACATGCATAGCCCATTCAGCTGGTAGACTCCTCAGAAATTTGGAGTTGAGATCTTCCTGAGGCATCTCAATTCCTAGAACAGCCAATTGACTCACTAGTTTTTGAAGTCTATTAAACATATGATCTAGTGACTCGTTGCTTGTTGCTGAAAAATTCTCAAACTGTTGCTTGAGAAGAGTCTTTTGAGATTTCTTTGTGGCTTCATTCCCACCATATCTTGCAACAATAGCTTCAAAAAGGGTTTTAGCACACTTAAACTTGCTAAAATTCAACAACTGATCATTGGGAATAGTCATCAGAAGCAAACTTCTAGCCTTAACATCATTCTTGTGCCTTGCCTTCTCTTCAGTAGTGGTTGGCTTTGTCTGCACTGTAGTCTAAGGTTTACCTTCAACAACAGTTGTTGTTGATACGGGTGAAAAGGAGTTTCCTTCTTCAATGATCTCCCAAAGAGTATAATCTTGAACTTGGAAGAACTGCTCAATTCTTAATCGCCACATATCGAACTCATTGGGTTTAAGCATTGGAAGCTTAGCAGCAATATTAGTCTGACTTGTTGTTGTCTCCATGTCCATCTTTTCTTGAACAAATTCGTCTGAATCTTCTAAACCAAAGTATCAGTAACCTGTCTCTGATACCACTTGACCGTATCTACACACACTCCTTGTGTTAGATGAATACTTTGAATGATGTCTAGTCTAGCAAGCGGAATTTACTAGCTAGCACTTAGAAGATTTATTTGTTTGTGTTTTGTATTAACGAATCAACAAAGAATGAACAATGAATAATATACTTCAACTTCAACGATTCAATATTATTAATAAATAATACGAGTGATCTCCTATCACTAGGGTTTACAACCTTAAATCTTAACAATACTAAAACAATCGTAAAACTTCTGTACCAAAACTTTAACCTAGGTAATCCTTTTATAGACTAAGGATTCCTTCATAAGATAACTATCAACCTAACATTATAAGATATACATTAAATCTTTTCTATAATTATCTTCACACGAAATCATAAACAGTACAAACTTCTTCATTCAACAGTACTAACTGCTTATGTCTTCAAAACTATTCAGCAGTACTAACTTTCATCTTCAACAGTACTAACTGCTATAGCTTAATTTCCTAACACATTTATTAGGCGTCGAATCCCGAGTCCTGCGGTCTTTCAACATCCGAAACAATAGCAACTAACTATCAGGAATCATTTGAATTATTTTCCCGCAACACTGGCAATACCCTGATGTGTACCCAACTTTCATAAGCAGGAATTCTCTAGAAAAGGATTAAAAACTAAGAATTGTAAAAATCGTGCATCTTTATTTATTGAAAACTTTAGTTTTGATATGTTATTTAGCTTATGGGAGCAAAAAACCACAATTAACCGCCATTAGCTCTAAAGAGATCCAACTACTCAACGCTTAGCATCTAACTTATACCTAACTCTATCATTTTTCATTCTTTGCAAAGTAATTTTAAGTTTTGCAAACGCTCAGTCTCGAAAGCTAAGGGGAAAGCTAGAGTGTAATACTCGGGTCGAGTCAGGATCTCCCTTGTTCTAGCTTAAGGGACTAGTCAATCACGCACGGTCAAAACATATATATATTTTTTTTGGCTTAAATAAACATAATTTAGGTCAAAATGGTTTGCTTGGGGGCAAACAAGTAGGCATAAGTATGATTATTTTGATATAAACCCCCCTACACTTAGAACCGAACATTGACCTCAATGTTCAAAAGTGTTCGGGTGCCACCCCTACACTTAGAACCGAACATTGACCTCAATGTTCAAAAGTGTTCGGGTGCCACCCCTACACTTAGAACACACAAAAAACCAATGCTAAAATTCTAAGTGTAAAGAGGGTATCTAATGCAATTTCTAAGCCATATATTAATCATGAAAAATGCATGCTTTAAGGAAAACATCAGATATAAATTATCAGAACTGAGGACTCCCCTGATATAAACGTGCATATTGATCAGAGACTGAATGAGTGATGATGGAAAGCAACAGCAACAATCATGAAAGTCTTCTCGATCAAAGGGTATCCTGGGAGCAATAATAATAGCCACGAAGCAATAAAGAAAACAAGACACCCCCAAACTTATTCATTACTAATACTAATAACCTAACTTACTCAAAATAAACCTAAGTGTAGATAAACTACTTATTCCATTTTAAGATAACACGGGTTGCCTCCCGAGAAGCGCTTGTTTTTGTTCGAGTCTCTAGCTTGACTCTAGGGTTACTTACTTTTAAGTTCAGGGTCACATCCATCACTTAGTGTTAAGTTTGGATGGTAAAAGCGATACAACACCACCTTAGGTGAGTATGCCACATGACGAGGTAATGGTATATGGGGAAATCTATAAAAAGGTCTCTCCATCACCCACGTCATATCACCCGACTGTGTCAGGGAGAAAAAAGGATCAAATCTTTCCACTTCCCTCAAGCAAATTTGCTTAGAATCGGGAAGTGGTGTAACTAGTATGGTGGACTCATCAATTATCGGTGCTGACTTAGGGGGGTCCAAGCTACACAAATCCTCAAACTCGTCATCAAAAATTTTGTTATCAATTCTTAATGTAAAGTTATCATCGAAGTCGAATAAAGGATTTGATATAGTCACATTGAAGGATCTAGAAATCGAATCAGAATTACCTAAGGGTTCATCAAACATCCTTGGGATTGGGACATGGTCATTGGTTGGTAAACTTTCTATATCACTAGGATTGAAGTCAATTTCCCTATCCCCCATTGAGAGGGTGTCTATATGCTCTCCAAAAGGTAAGTCGATATCTAAATTTTCTTCTCCCAGAACAAGTCTAGGCAAGGATGGTGTGTATGCTAGTGGCAGAGATAGGACATGTGCGGTACTTTGTGGGCTAGAATTATGCACCTCGTCCATTGTAGTCTCCATATCATCCTCATCATTCTCCTCATGATAAAATGAGTCAACAGGAGGATCTTGTGGTCTAAATCTAAGAACAAAATCCTGAAGACCGTTCATTAAAGCTTGCAATTCTTGTATGAATTCTTGAGGAATTGGCTGAGGGGGTGTCTGAACCATATAGTACTATGGAGGTTGGTCCAGATAAGGCGAGTCATAATTGCTACAAGGGACATGCTCATAGACAAGCGGGTTCCTATTTTGACAATCAGAACTATAGTGAGGACCTCCATAGAACTCACAACAGTAGAACTGCTGCGACTGACTCGGTGAATCATATGGATATTGGTCATAACCAAAATTTTGATTGTTACACGGAACCTGCTCATAGACAAGCGTGTTCCCTGTTTGACAATCAAAACCTTGGTGAGGACCTCCACAGAATTCACACGAGTATATCTCTATCTCGTGTTGCGGGGGCTGGTTGAAGAAGTCGGTTGTTTCATGGTAAGAATAGGGATTTTGGTCATAGACAAACCCATTTCCCGATTCCACCATGCTACAACCAAGGCAATTTCCACCATTTTGAGGACCCCCACACCATTCACAACTATATAGGTAAGATGAAGACATAGTGAAGAATTAAACAAATATAGAGGTAAGAGAAAGATAGAATTAAACAAATAAGAGGATAAAGAAGATTTATATATATATATATATATATATATATATATATATATATATATATATATATATATATATATATATATATATATATATATATATATATATATATGCGAAAATTAACTTTCAAAATAAAGGATCTTCAAGACACTAACTCAACTCAACTAACGAAAGTCGTGACACCAACTCCCGGCAACGACGCCATTTGAAATAGGTCGTTTACCGGTTCAAAAATAATTTATAAAATGGAAAGACAATACAAACCTTAATACTAAAGTATCTTGGCAAGTATTGATCTCCCGAATATCGTTTCGAAGGAGTGGCGAATTGAAATATGCCAGTCAAGTTTTTTTTTTTTTTTTTTTTTTTTTTTTTAATGCTTGATTATCGAGTATTTTTTGTTTTTATAAAATATTTTAAAAGCTAAATTGATTAATAAAATAAAACTATAAGAAAAACATTAATAAAGCGATCTAAAAAAATAATAATAAAGGATGTGTTTGTCAAGTGAAGTGAAAAGATCATTAAGTGTGAATTAGGGTTTTACGTGGTGAATTAATACCCGTTTTAAAAACTATTTTCTCACAACGTTTGTTTATTTTGAAAACAATCTTTAATCTTGGTAATAATAACTAGATTTAAATGATTGATTATCGTAACGGCTTTTGCCCGTTAAAACAACCAAGTAAATAAATATAAAATAAACCCGAAAATTATTAACTAACAATCTTCAACACCCGTTTAAAAAACTATTTTCTTACAACATTGGTTTATTTTGAAAACAATTCTTTATCTTGGTAAAATAACTAGATTTAATTAATTACCCTAACGGCTTTTACCCGTCAAAATAACCAAAAATCATTCCAAGTAATCCAAAGATTATTAATCAAAAATTTCTAAGTTTTCACACTTAAATCTCAAATCACCATCACTTAACAAAGTCTACTCACTACTCATAATAATTAAATTAAAATCAACAACAACTCCGACAAACATAATCATAATTGTCTGAACTAAAGGTAATAAGCGTCTAAACAAGCATCAATAAAACTACTCTAAATTACACATTAAAACAAACATAATGATTAACTAAAACATTAAATTTAACGCTTGAATTTAACGCAACATAAACTTAAATTAATAATGATTAAAGACTTACTTTTTTCGGGCAAAAACGCTAGCTAGGTTCTTATTGTTTTATCCATAACTTTCAACCGCTTGGACTTAACTGGCGTCGTCAGCACCGTTCTCTTCAATTTTTAAATCTGCACAAAACCCAACCAAAACTACCTCCGTCGACCGCTGGACATGCCACCAAAATGTGACTGCTGCCGGAAAGGCCATTTTTTTATTTTTTTTTTAATCCCCTTTGCTTTTGTTGTTTGAAGATTTTATTCCATTTGTTCTCGTTTGTCTTCATCAACTATTTGATTTTGCTTTTATTTGTTTTGCTTCTTTTAAAATTGCTTCTGCGTGTTACTAGATTTCTTAATCAACAAATTATTGCTTTTTATCCCATTATTTTTATTCTTTTACTTTTCTGCTTAAGTGCGAGCTTTCGCGATTTTACCGCTCAGACAACAGGAGGTAGAGAGTGTGTTTAGATGAGTTGGCGCAATCCAGATTGTGGGCTTAGGTGAATTAGAGTTTTTTGTTAAGTCTTATGTAATCTATAAATATAGATCAATAATACAAAGGAATCTGCAAGTTTTATCATCATTTAACAGCCTTCTCATGATCTTGTTGGCTATTTTTCAATTTGCAAAAGACCAAAAACCGGATGGTAAAATCATCTTAGGATGTACGTATTTCATTTATAAAATAGCGAAGAAATACAACTAGTAGAATGCTACTCGAGTTATTTAAGATGACCAATTTATAAGGCTATGCACAATGGTAACCCAGGGAGACCTTGATTTTGTCTGCCACATCAGCTTTCTCTCTCCTGCGACCTTCAGACGACCAAGTATCCACAACTAGGGGTGTCTGTAGGGTCGGGTCAACCCGACCCGAACCCGAACCCGATCGGGTCGGGTCTAATCGGGTCAAAAAATCTAGTCGGGTTGATTTGACCCGAACCCGATAACCCGATAGTGTTATCGGGTCGGGTTCGGGTTAAATAAAAAATATTATCGGATTATCGGGTCAACCCGATAAGACCCGACAATTCCCATCATCTGGCTATAGTTTAGCTGGGCATGGTCCATCTGCTAGCAAATGCACTACAATACATACATATAACAACTTGATGATTATATATAAAATACAAATATTATTCTTCAACTTGTAAAGAAAACAACAACACTGGGCATGGTCCATCTGCACGCACACATACTTCCATTTCATAATCATCCCCACCACTAACAATAGTAATTAATTAATGTCACATTTTAATCTATGGAATGAGGTATCAGTAAATTGTTAAAAAAAAGTTACCTTTCACTTTATTTTGTAAGCTGCATTACATTCTAAGAATGTGTCTAGTTTCTTTTCTAGACAATATACCATAAGGCCATCGATATAAGAAAATGGCCACGAAAACAGTACTAAACTAATTAACCATAAAAATGATGTCATTAGTTACTCAATGAGATATATGAATATGCATGCAGATGACGTATCCGAACATGCATGGAGTTGTTTGAGACGCTTGGAGTTGATATTGAGCTTTCTGATATGTCCTTGTGCACAACAACACAGTGGCAACATTTACTATCGGGTCACCCGATAACCCGAATCACCCGACCCGACATAACCCGACCCGACTACCACCCGAACCCGATAACCCGAATCCTTATCGGGTCGGGTGTCGGGTGAGTTTTTAAAAAATCCAAACTCGACTCGACCCGACCCGATAACACCCCTATCCACAACAGCGACCTTCTTATTTTACTTATTTATTTTTTATTATATATATATTTTTTTTAAATTCAAATTAAAAAAAAATAAAAAAAATAAAACAAATTTAAACTTCATTAATAATAAAAACATTACATAAATTATTCAAATAACATTAAAAGCATTACAATAAAAAGATGACGAAACTAGTCTTTATCTTCATCGTTGCTTGTATCTTCATTGTCTTCATTCTCTTTGATTGTCTTCATTTCCACGATTTGCCCAAACATGTTTGACTAAATCAGCTTTTAAGTTTAGATGAGTTGTTCGTCGATTATCTCGTTAGTAATTATTAACGATTGTTCATGCGATCTTAAGGGATCATGATCGCGGTGGACCTGATCTTCGTACCATCTAGGACATATCGCCCGACCCTTGTTTCGAATGATCATATTATGTAATATGATACATGTGTGCATTATATCTTGGAGATTACGACACGACAACCCTTTAGCCGGAACTTTAATCATTTTTCACTTCTTCTTCAACACACCAAAAGCTCGCTCCACATCTTTCCTTTCTGCTTCATGCTTCCTCTTGTACAATATTCTTTTATCATCACCCGTGTGAGGATTTGAAATGGACTTAATAAGAACGGCCCATTCCGGATATATCCCGTCTGTAAGATAATATCCCCTTTTATAAGCTACGTCGTTAACCACGAATGGAAGGTCCGGTTCTCACCCAGATTTGATATCATTGAAAATAGGGGATCGACGTAAAACGTTCACGTCGTTATTCATCCCGGAGACACCAAAGAACGCATGTCAAATCCATAAATCTTGGGAGGCGATCGCTTCCAATAAAATGAATGGATCTGGCCCGTGATCACCCCTAGCAAATTGACCTCTCAAACCATTTGGCAATTCTCCCACGGCCAACCTGTACAATAAATGCTTCCTATCATCCTAGGAAACCCATGCTTTTCCTTGTGACGAGCATATAGTCTTTCAAGGTCAGAATACGTGGGATTTTGCAAAAACTCCTCACCATATAACTCCATGATAGCCGTACAAAAGTTACGAAGACAATCATGGGTTGTTGTTGCACCCATTTGCAGATACTCGTCAAGAGAATCAGGAACGGACCCGTATGCCAATTGACGAATTGCCGAAGTACACTTGATCAATGGGGAAATACCAAACGGCCCCGTATAGTCCGCATTCGGGTCACGAACCCGACCCACACTTAAGTCCATCACGAATGGACTCATACCCATCACGAATGGGCTATTATGATAACGGTTTGGGCTCACGATAGCCCAAGCCCGAAGTTATTTATGACTTTGATATAAGATATCTCTTATTTATGGGATATATATCAAGTAGCCGACTTAGGCGGGATACGCGAAGGGTAAGGAACACGAAACCAACTAGGGTTTCGTGTGTATATAAAGAGTCCTTCGACTCTCATTAAAGGTACGACACATTAACCCTAACTCTTCAACTAAACCCTAAAACCGATTACTTACTCTCACGCCGGAGGATAATCGTGGGAGACAATCCCACGATAAGCCTAACGGTGTTTTTCTGTTTTCTTAGTGCGCAGGTCTCAAGCATTAAGATCTGATTGGTACGGAATCATGGAACGCCCAACTTTTGTATCAACAAGTGGCGCCATCCGTGGGACCCTACACTAAGAACTCTGCTAAGAACTAGAATGACGAAACACGGAAATCAGCGGACTCCGCATGCGAAGAAAACGCATGACGACCTACTAGGGAGGAAACAGCAAACTGACGCAGCCTCTAAGCAGGCCTCTGGGACAACCAGTACGCCAAGAAGCTTAGGATCGTACTCAGATCTACTCCTTACTCCAGTAGAACCGCTCACTATGACTACCAATGCTACTACAACAAGTACTAGCGCGGTAGACCTACAGCGCACTCCTCTCGCCATGCCAGAAGTAAACTTCACTGAGCCACCAAATGCGCCTATCTGAAACAAGGATCCTGTTTTGGAAACAGACTCCCTCGCACTGGAAGGAGTCACACCTGAACTAGCGCCAAGTGATTTCGTATCTCAAAACTACGAAGCCTTGGCTACACTCATGCGAGAGGAAGCGAAAAAGAGGTCAAGCCAAAGTCTGCACGCCAGGCTCAACTTCGACCCCGAACATGAAGCATCCCCACCGCGCTACCGAAAGGAAAGACGCGAGAAGGATAGCCGCAAACACCCAGTGTTTACCAGGATTGGAAGGAAGGTTGTGGATGATGAAGCAGCCGACTTTCAGCATCTGGAGGAGCATGAAGATGGGGAACGGCGCGCCAACGTCCACACTAGGCTTGGCAGTCGCAGGGTTCATGATAGGCTTGGGCGACGATGCTCCCCAAGTGAAAGCCCTTCAAGCTCTGATTCCGAGAATAGTCGGCGCAAGCGCCGCAAAGGAACAAGCTCAGATTCCGATGATAGTCAGCGCAAGCGTCGCAAAAGAGTAAGTTCACCCTCAAGTGACTCCTCGGACAACGAGGACAAAGAAACCGGACACTGGAAATCAAGGGGAAAATACCAGGACCAGGAAGACGAAGACATGTCTCTTCCCTGGCGTCGCCAAAAAGTTGATGCGTTTACTAGGCGCATCAGCGATTTTTCGGAAAATAAGAGAAGGCGCATGCCTGCTAATGTCAAAACATATGATGGGACAGGTGATCCTGATGATCACCTAAAAATTTTTGAATCAGCAGCCACTATCGAAAATTGGCCACAACCTGTGTGGTGCCATATGTTTAACTCTACATTAGTAGGGAATGCGCGCAATTGGTTTAGTAAGCTTCCACGCAGAAGCATCGGTGGGTTTTAAGAGTTGCGAAAGGCGTTTCGTTTAAACTTTACTCAAAGGAAGAAGTGCGCCAAAAAACCCTGTCGAGCTCGCTAGGGTAAAACAACCACAAGGGGAATCCACAAACGCTTTCATGGAGCGCTTTAAGGATGAATGCATGCAAGTCAAGGCATGCCCAGAAATACTGAAAATATCGGGGTTTATGAACGCAATCAATAACCCAGATCTGATAAAAAAGTTAAACGATAGGGTTCCCCAAACCTTTGATGAACTCATGAAGCGCACGAGGTCCTTCGTCCAAGGAGAAGCAGCCGCTGCGGATAGCAAGAAAGGCTACTCGAACTATAGGTCACAAGAAGAGCCAAGGAGACAATCCAATGACCAGAGTAGCAACCGTAACAAGAACTATCGCTGTCAAGGAGGCGGACGGGGAAACGACAAGTATACCCCACTAACGAAGACTCCAAGGGAGATACTTGCAACGGAAGGCGCGAACTTTCCGAGACCCCCAACAATGCGCACTACAGAAGGGCAGCGCACAGGGAATGGGTACTGCGAGTATCACGCACAGAAGGGCCACACTACCAATGACTGTGTCCAATTGCGCCAGCTAATTGAGAAGTTAGTAAAAGAAGGCAGATTGGATCATCTGGTCAAGAATATCAAGGATGGGAAAAACAAGCAAAAGACCGAGAACAAGAAAGAAGCACCTAAGGAAAAGGCTGATACTATCTACATGATACAATCATGGCAGAGGAAGACTAGGCAAAAGATCAGCCAGAAATTTTCTCAGGGAAACGAAATTTCTTTTCCCACCTTGGCTGTGGACAACGCAGTGGCGGAACCACTAACCATCGAGATAAATACGGGAGGTCACGATATCCACCGCATGTATGTTGATGGAGGGGCATCCGCAAATATAATGTATGAGCATTGTTTCAAAAGGTTGCGACCTGAGATACAAAGACAGTTAAGCCCGGCCACGACGCCGTTGACTGGCTTTACAGGAGAAAAAATATGGCCTATGGGGCAACTACGACTACTAGTCGCTGTTGGTAATAAGGAACATTCCACAACGGCCTGGATGGATTTCATGGTGATCAGATCTCCTTCGCCATATAATGGGATCATTGGAAGACCAGGAATCTCAGCAATGCGCGCAGTACCATCCACAGCGCACGGGATGCTCAAATTCCCGGTAGAAGGTGGCATTGTTACCATCTACAATAACGCTGCGCCACCCAAGGAATGTAACACGATTACATGTGAGACGACGCGCAGCCAAAGTACCAAATCTGAAGGTCGCAATTCACCCTGATTACCCAGAGCAAGAAGTATCAATCGGAGGTTCGTTGTCTGACAAAGGCAGAGCGGCCGTGTGCGCACTCTTACAAAGGAACCTGGATATCTTCGCATGGGAACCAAAGCACATGACTGGTGTGCCACGCTCGATCGCAGAACACAAGCTAAAAATCCGACAAGGATATTCCCCAGTGCGGCAGAAAAAGCGCGGCCAGGCTCCAGAGCGCGCAAAAGCCATTCTGGAGGAAGTACACAAACTTGTGGACGCAGGCATCATGCGTGAAGTCTATTACCATGACTGGCTCTCCAATCCAGTCATGGTCAAGAAGGGTGATGGCAGTTGGCGGATGTGTGTGGATTTCACAGATCTCAACAAAGCATGTCCACAGAATTGCTATCCGCTGCCAGAGATAGACTGGAAGGTGGAATCCCTGTGCGGATATCCCTTTAAATGTTTCTTAGACACATACAAAGGGTACCACCAAATCCAAATGGCCAAGGAAGACGAGGAAAAAACAGCCTTCCACACAAGCCAAGGGGTTTATTGTTACACAAAGATGCATTTTGGCCTAAAGAATGCGGGCGCCACCTACCAGCGATTGGTAGATAACGCATTTGAAAAGCAAGTGGGCCGCAACTTAGAAGTTTATGTGGATGATCTTATCATAAAAAGCCATACTGAAGACGAAGTGGTGCGCGATATAGAAGAAACATTTAGAACGCTACGGGCGATCAACATGAAGCTAAATCCCAAGAAGTGCACTTTTGGTGCTACAGAAGGCATGTTCCTGGGATACCTGATAGAACCAGATGGCATTAAGCCATGCCCAGAAAAAACAGAGGCTGTCATCCAACTTCCTTCACCACGCACGCTGAAAGAAGTTCAGTCTCTAAATGGGAAACTAGCCGGTTTGAACAGATTCCTGTCCAAATCAGCGGATAAGTCACTCCCTCTTTTTAAAACACTCAAGAAGTGTACAAAGAAGGGAGACTTTCGTTGGACTGCGGAAGCGGAAGAAGCTTTCACACAGCTTAAGCAACATATAGCAGCGCTTCCTAAGCTTGTCACACCCCGACCAGGGGAGGAGTTAATCGTCTACTTATCTGCGACTCACGGAGCAGTCAGCGCAGTACTACTGACAGAGAGGAACTCTGTACAAACACCGGTATACTTCGTAAGCAAGGCGCTCAAAAAGACAGAGATTAACTATAGCCCAATGGAAAAGTTGGTCTTAGCATTAGTATTCGCTGCCAAAAGACTGCGCAGATACTTTCAAGCGCATCCAATAGCGGTGATCACAGACCAACCAATCAAACAAGTTATCTCTAAACCTGACGCATCGGGGCGATTACAAAAATGGAGTGTGCTGCTAGGCGAATATAACATCTCCTATAGACCACGCACTGCGGTTAAAGGGCAAATACTAGCAGATTTTATCATCGAAAAGCCAGACACCGATGCCGCACCTCCACCAAGCAAGGTAGAACTACAGGAGCCATGGATCTTATTCACGGATGGATCTTCATGCATGGATGGGTCGGGCGCTGGCCTTATCCTCACTAATCCAGAAGGAATGGAGTTCATTTACGCACTGCGTTTTGAATTCACAGCCACGAACAACGAGGCAGAATACGAAGCCCTAATCGCTGGATTACGAATTGCAACCCGAATGGGTGTACGCAACCTAGAAGCAAACGTGGATTCTCGATTAGTAGCCAACCATGTGTTGGGCGAATATGTGGCTAAAGAGGATAACATGGTTCAATACCTTGAAAAGACGAAGTCACTAATCCAATGTTTTGATAGGTTTACCATCAAACAAGTCCCTAGAGGGGAAAACAAAAAAGCAGATGCACTGAGCAAGATTGCATCTACAAGCTTTGCGCACCTGTCAAAACAAGTATTGGTGGAGATTCTAAAGAACAAGTCCATCTCGGAGATGGAGATATCTACGGTGATAGAAGAGCAGGATCCTACATGGATGACCCCTATCATCGAATTTATAAGCAAGGGCAAATTGCCCGAAGAGCAGAAAGACGCTCGACGGATACGGCGCACGGCGCAGAGGTTCGAACTTAGAGATGGTATCCTATATCGGCGCTCATTCCTACAACCATGGCTTCGGTGCGTTGGACCTCTTCAGGCAGATTATGTACTCCGAGAGATCCACGCCGGTTCATGCAGTATGCATTCAGGACCACGATCCGTTGTAGCACGCGCATTGCGCTCAGGATACTACTGGCCTACTATGCACCGTGACGCGCGCGATGTGATAAGGAAATGCAACGACTGCCAAGTTCATAGACCCATCCCGCGCAGACCACAACAAGAGCTATCGCCTATTACTTCTCCATGGTCATTCTATAAATGGGGCATTGACATCGCGGGTCCCTTCCCTGTCGCAGCAGGAGGACTGAAATTCCTTATTGTGGCAATAGATTACTTCACTAAGTGGATTGAGGCAAAAGCAGTTGCGACAATCACAGGTAACCAAGTAAAACGATTTGTTTGGGAAAATATTGTATGCCGCTTTGGATTACCTGGGGAAATCGTTTCGGACAACGGAAAATAATTCCGTGATAACCCGTTCAAAGACTGGTGCGTGGAGCTAAATATCACACAACACTTCGCATCAGTTAAACACCCACAAACCAACGGTTTAGTTGAGCGCGCAAATCGTAGTCTAGGCGAAGGAATTAAAGCGCGCCTGGAGAAACACAAAGGAAGATGGGTGGACGAATTGTCGCATGTCTTATGGGCACATCGCACGACGATCAAAGTTAGCAATGGAGACACTCCTTTTTCCCTTGTCTACGGGACAGAAGCTGTTATACCAGCTGAAATCGGGATGCCAACTATCCGCACCACGGAAGTCAATGTCGCGACCAATGACGACGAACGACGTATAGACTTGGACCTATTGGAGGAAAGGCGTGTGCGCGCAGCTATACGTGAAGCAAAAACCAAGTCAAGAATGAAGGGATATTACGATGCCACAGTTCGAAGCACCTCATTCAGACCAGGCGACTTTGTTTATCGCGCCAACGATGCGAGCCACGCAGAAGATACAGGTAAACTTGGACCGAAGTGGGAAGGACCTTATGAGGTCATTGAAGCACTAGGACAAGGCGCGTATAAGCTGCGTGACACAGATGGCCACGAGCTACAACGTACATGGAACGTTTGCAATCTCAAGAGATGCTACCTTTAGAAAAGGCTACGGCCTCACACATGGACACCTCCGCACTTTAGTAAGTTCTCAATAAATGTCCGTGTATTTACATTTTGTTTCATTTAGAAAAATGTTTTTCTTTTTTACAAAAACTTGCAAGTATCAATAAAATGTCGCGGTTTCTAGCTAACTCCACGACACACTTTACTTTATTGTTTCCATATTATTTATGTTTCAATATTGTTATATTATCTTGTGCCTACATGGCGTATATTATCTTGTGCCTACATGGCGTGCATGCACTAATTAAAAACCCACGATGGTAAAAGGATGAGTAAACCTACTAAATAACTCGTTGAGTAAGAGGGTTGCAAACCCATCAACATCGGATCACGCATCCTTGTTAAACACCTTACTCTCAAGACGTTGGAGTAAGTTCGATGCGCATCTCACGACGGGTGCGCAACAATGCATACTGTGTGCGTTTAACAAATTAGGAGTTAAGACAATTATCCCCTTAACATGGTATTCGCAGTACGCTGCAATCCATACACTTGTGCATCCCACGATGGATACACAACAACTTGTGCATTTCATATACAATTATGTTATACACGATCATGCCATACACGACTATGTCATAAATTTATACACGCTTATGTCACGAATCTCATACACGATTATGATACAAGTGATTATAAATTCTTTAATTGTGTTAATATAAACGGTTGGATTCTTAGACATCTTTCACGCAAAGACAAAATAAACTAAGCACAAACATTATAACCACAATCAAATTTGGTACAATATGCGTACAATCGTATATTTCAAAACCAATACTTTATTATGGATTACGAATTCATACAAAGGATAGACTTAACATGCACATGTGCAACAAAAATGTTAATCTATTACAAAAAGTAACCAAGACAAAAAATCTAAAGGCTACGGGTACGCCTGAGCCTAGATCTGCTAACACCACCTTGGGGCGACACTGTCGGTACGCTAACAGGTACCCCATCAGACCTTGGGAGATGCGCAGCACCAACACCGCAGAGGATGGCCTTCCCCTTCACACCCTGTTTCTTCGCTAACCTCATAGCATGAGCCTCTAAGGATTGCTTCAAGGGGATCTCCTTCTCAAGGGCAAATGGATCCTGGACGTTGCGAGGGTGGACAAAGATGGGTACCTGCAGCTGTGACACGTCTGGCTTGAGGAAATAGTCAACCTCTTCCTCTGCGCCCTCTACCGAATGCTTGGCCAAGGTTAACCCCTCCATGATAACACTTATGGGGTAATCCTGGTCGCGCTCAAGTTGAGCAATATGAGGAAGATCCAGCAGTTTCATCTTCTCCATAGCTGCAACAAGCTCATCAAAAGCATTGGCATTGTAATTAGGCACTTGTGCGACAGGCACCTTCAGCAGTCCGCTCTCAGAGAGCTCCTCTACGGCTTGCGCCTTGCCACGTGCAAGCGCGCACTCCACCACCTCCCCAAAAACCTCTCGCACCTCTTGGGACTCCAAAGTACCCATGGCAGCGAGGCGTAACCCATGGCTAATGAGCCACCTGCGCTCAGCAATGGTAGACACCAAATGAGGGTATAGCTCCTCATCATATTCGATGCTGAGCTTACGCAGCTTGCGATCTTGATTCTCCAGCAAACCCTCCACAGTTTTGCGGAAGCCATCCATGTTTGAGATGAGTTTGCCCTTGTTTAGCTCCATATATCTCAAGGCCCAAAGGCAGGAGGCCTTGTATTCCCTTGCTCCATTGCAATCTTGAGTCAGTTCAGCCATGAGCAACATCTTCTCATCAGCAACTTTCTGGGCGTACACACCAGAAGCCCTCACTTCAGCCTGCGCATCAGCCAATTGCGCCCTCAGAATGTCAATCTCTCTGTCCTTCTGCGCAATCCGGCTACCCTCACCACTATGTTGAGTCTGTAGCCGCTCAACCAATGAAGCCAACTCCTCTATAAGACGACCTGTTGGCGCATCTTCACAAGATTTCTCCTCACCCACTGGACTCTCAGGCATGAACTCACCAGCATACGCAGAACCAGTCTTTGGTGGCGAATTCCCAACTTGCGCATCCTCATCAATAACAGCATCCAAACTGCGC
Source organism: Artemisia tridentata subsp. tridentata (assembly GCA_021014915.2). Lineage (NCBI taxonomy): Eukaryota > Viridiplantae > Streptophyta > Magnoliopsida > Asterales > Asteraceae > Artemisia > Artemisia tridentata. Next base: position 4,975,663 of record CP139503.1, read on the forward strand.
GCAAGGAACAAAAAGTCAAAAAATGGCAGCAATATCAACACGGAATAAAAGTCTAAAGATAGAAGTTTCATTGCTTACTTAAAGGGAGGAGTTCCAGAAGCATCCTTCTGCGATGCACCCTCCTCAGATGATTGCCGGACAGAAATAGCAGGGCGCTTGCTTGATGTACTTGCGCCATCATCACCAGATGATCTCTTGCGCTTTAACCTTTGGCCCTCCTCCTCCTCTTCCTCAGATTCATCCATGGCACTCCCCGACGAGTCTATATGTAATACCTCCACGGGGATCTGCGACCCAGAAGCGGGAAAGCTACGTAGAGGGGTAGCCATAGTGACACCTGGGGGGATCTCCCCTGTCTCACCTGTCTCCTCTGGCTCCTCCTGCGCAATCACCATCGTGCGCCCTGAGGTTGCCTGTAGAATTGGCTCTTCACCATCCCTCAAAGGGCGCACCCCTACAGTCACCTGTTTCGGCTTCTCCAAGCGAACAACGCTGAATAGGTCCATTTCTGCGCAACAAGCAACAAAACAAACACAAAATGAGTTAGATAATTTACAAAGGGAAGAGCGCTTACAACTAATAATCGAAAAGGAAGGAAGGACGAGCACCCACCCCGGCTATTTTCATCCAAAAAAGTTGGCACCTCTTCCGGACTACCGAAGTAGTTGCGACTGATGCCCATGTGCACCAAAAACTCTTCTGGATACGCTTGTATCGGAATGCGATTAGTATTTATCGTGTCCGCATCAGCCTCGTTATACAACCTGGGGTCTGGGCGCTCATCCTTCGGCAATGATTCTTTGGTATAAAACTCGAAAACCCATAGAAAGAAGGCACTATCTACCCAAAAGAACTTTTCCCTCCAAACCCTCAGCGCATCTAATTTATCTGTATAGCATTGCAATGTCCCGGCGCGCTTGGCAAAAGACACCCACCCATTCGACCACGTTGTGTGGTAGAATGCGCGGAATAGATGGACTGTGGGTTCAATCGCCAAAAGGCGACAATTCACTTCGAAATTAGTTATTTTTGCTGCACCTATACAGTGCAGCTGAGAAATATGAAGACGATAGGGATTTAGAATATCGCACAAAAAGAGGGAGATAGGCGCACGTTGGTTAGCGAATTCGAAAAAACGCGTATAAACCCCTACCTTCCCCTGCGGGAAATCCGCTATTGACGCATTTGCATCCGGAACTACCGGATGCAATGCGAGAGGGATGTAATAATCGGAGGTGAACTGACGAAGTTCATCCTCCGATATATCGGAACTAATATCAGACAACTGAAGAACCATTATTGGAATTTAAAGTATTGTGAAGTGCAGGCGCTATTACCTTAGATTTCGTTGATTTCTGGATTGCTATTCGTAGGTTTAACAATGGTGGCAAATGATGATTTTTACTGTGGCAGTCACAGTGAAAGGATGGCTTAACTTTATATAGGGTTACACATATCCATGGATGGATGCCAAGTGTACCCCACTTGCTCTAATCGTGTGGCTGGGAACCACAAAGGTAAAGCACTTTTTCACCCACCACTCACGATTTACGATGAAGATACGGATGTACTTGGACTAGATTAATTATATTGTGCTTTGGGCGGGAAACATTTGCAACTTCCCCGCTACGCATTGAGGAATATTTTTCGCTAGAATTGTTAGTCTAGTATCCGCAATCACGCATTGCGCACACTAGACTGGGGGGACATGATGACATATAGTCCGCATTCGGGCCACGAACCCGACCCACACTTAAGTCCATCACGAATGGACTCATACCCATCACGAATGGGCTATTATGATAACGGTTTGGGCTCACGATAGCCCAAGCCCGAAGTTATTTATGACTTTGATATAAGATATCTCTTATTTATGGGATATATATCAAGTAGCCGACTTAGGCGGGATACGCGAAGGGTAAGGAACACGAAACCAACTAGGGTTTCGTGTGTATATAAAGAGTCCTTCGACTCTCATTAAAGGTACGACACATTAACCCTAACTCTTCAACTAAACCCTAAAACCGATTACTTACTCTCACGCCGGAGGATAATCGTGGGAGACAATCCCACGATAAGCCTAACGGTGTTTTTCTGTTTTCTTAGTGCACAGGTCTCAAGCATTAAGATCTGATTGGTACGGAATCAAGGAACGCCCAACTTTTGTATCAACACTCCATGATAGCCGTACAAAAGTTACGAAGACAATCACGGGTTGTTGTTGCACCCATTTGCAGATACTCGTCAAGAGAATCAGGAACGGCCCCGTATGCCAATTGACGAATTGCCGAAGTACACTTGATCAATGGGGAAATACCAAATGTACCCGTACAATCAGGATTTTGTTGAAAATAAGGAGAATGATCGGTTACCTCTCGAACAATTTGTGTGAATAGTTCTCGCCTTATTCGAAACCGCTGACGGAATCTTCTTTCGTCATACACTGGGTGTTGGGAGAAGTCCGCCAATAAACGATTATGAGCACCGTAATGATCCCTAGCTACGGGGTTCGTCCGACTTTTGGCAGTGACGCTTGGTACTCGGCCCAAGCTAACTGCGTAAACTCCGCAAGCTCGCTCATAACTTCTTCTTTATCGACGGAAGACGAAGAATTAAAAAATAGCTCGAAAGACATAATTAAGAAAATGTGTTTGAAGATGTTGAGAGAATTGTTGTTTAATTTGTGAATGAAATCAAGAAATAAGTGGGGTATTTATAATGTTGTAAAATTGGTAAAATTAAAAAAAAAAATATTGTTTTTTTTTTTTTTTTTTTTTTTTTTTTTTTTTTGTTTTTGTTAATCCAACGTTCGAATTTAACTATTAAAAGGTGAATGGTTTGTTTTTTTTTTTGAGTAAAGAACTCGGTCGAATTTTCGGCCGAGTGTTGCGTTTCTTCATCCCTCGACCGAACACGACTGAACACCCACAATGGGCCGACCATCCTCGACCGATCAGTCGACCGAGTGCCTCGACCTCCATTGTGCATAGCCTAACAATGACTTGATTATGATTTAATAAGTTACAAAGAAAAGCAAGACCAATTTCTTTAGATGAAATAAAAACAAACGAAATAGGGGTACGTATTGGACTATTGGTCCTTCTAATGGAGCTTTTGGAATTTTAGAATTGAATAAAAAGGAAGCTACACTTCCTAGAAAATATTGAAAATTCAAGACTGAAGTCGAAAAGACGAAAACATTGACTTGTTTGATTGTTTGTAAGGTAATTCGAGGGGTGTTACAAAGACAATTCGTAAACCGTTTGTAGAATACGTAGACTTGAACATATAAAGTATTATACTAATTACATTGTTAATACAATACAATGTCATTCTAAATTAGAGGTCAAAGAGTTATCAGCTGTTTGGATGATATCCTAATTGGACTGGTTGCTTTAAGATATTAACACCTTTTAAGCTTTCTGTGATTCTTCATCATGGATGATCTTACTATCCACTAAATCCTTTGTCTCTTATTCCTTGATTCTCTCTATATAAAGAAGTTTTTGCGATAGCTCTAAGTATCTTCTACGTTTTTACATTATATACACATCAATGGCTAACGTAACCAATTTAACTCTTGTACTCCTACTTTGTTTAGCAGGAAATTTGTTTATATGCGCTTCCTGTTCAAGAGGGGCGTTTCTTTTGCATGATTTGAATGACATGCAAGTTAGGTAAGGCCTTCTAACATCGCCCTCCTCCAATAATACTTCAAGATTGGTTCATCAAATCCGTATTTCTTCAAGATACCACGTGCATCTTCTCTAACTTGCATGTCATTTAAATCATGCAAAAGAAACGCCCCTCTTGAACACGAAGCGGCATATAAACAAATTTCCTGCTAAACAAAGTAGGAGTATGTTGACGTATGTGTCCGGACGACACGTGCTGGACCGAAGAATCTCCGTCAGTCCGAAGGGAATTACCGGAAGGCGGATGCTACTCTTGTCCGAAGGGCATATGCCGAAGACCGTAAAGGTATACACCCCTCTTTATGCAGGTACCTTTTACCCAGCAGTCCGATACAAGAACCGAACTACGCTGTCTAACCCGGATATTACGGGATTGTGTCTCCCACGTGACCTGACATCTAGCACCTAGACTAGGTGTAGGTCGGCATGCTCCTTCCCGAGACAGAACAGTTATCGAGGTCGCATTTGGTACCAACTACCTTTTCTCTCTCTATATATACTACTCCCTCATCTCTCATTTGTATCATCTCATCATATCTCACACAACACACACAATACACCATCACACATTATATAAATCCTCTACATACGAGGTACTGACTTGACCGTCGGAGGGTGGTTCCCGGGGCTTCGGCCTCGGGACCCCTTCTAACGGGTTCTTTTATATTTGTAGCATACTTCAAAGCTCGGGACAAGGACGAATGGCACGTGAGGGCCGTTAAAACCAACCCGGCGGAAAAATGCTTCAACAAATTGGTGCCGTGGGAATCGTTATTCAATCTACCAATAGCTAAGAATGACGGGTCACATTTTCGGTCTGCTTGGACGTTCGGCAAACGTCCGGTATGGACGTCAAGCATAGGCTGACAGTATGAACCGACTGAAGGGTTTCATCTGTGGGAATCTGAACGAAACTTGCTTCGTTGTTTACATTAAAAAGTTAACTCAAGCTAAGAAAATAGTTGCACCTCACTGAAGGGTTAGTGTTTTTCCCAACTTGGTTTCGGGTCCAAAGAAAAAATGGGTTTATGAGTTGTCACACTCTAAATGGCGGGGAAGCTTGCTTAACTGATTGGATTTCCAGAAAACGGGTTTATTTACGTTTTGTATCAGCCTCGTTTCTGTAAGTATCTGACCTTGTTTATGTGCTCTCCTGATTACCCATATGCGTTAGTAGCCTAGCAATAAAAAAATGGATACACACAAAACCTGGTCAAAATACTCCTTTATTGCTTTCTCTTTTACCTAGTTGATAGTAATGTTTCCATGACTTTGCTTTCGTTGAATACCAAATAATGAATCTTGGCGTAATAAAAATAATAAAAAAAAATAAATAAATAAATAAATAATTGTTGACAAAATCTTTTTGGAAAGACATATGCTAGCAAAAGTCGTACATATATCTATTATTATGCTAGCTTACACACTATACTATATGCTTGTGGAAATAAATAAAAGATAGATAAGCCTACTGCCTTAGATTCTCTACCAAAAAGTCAAAAAGTAATATGATAATTAGTGTATTTTGACTAAGATTTTGTTGTTGTTCAGAAAGTAAATGTATTGGAATTCGGAATGTAGTTCTCCAAGGCACATCAATTAATTTGGTCAATGTGTTGAAAATAACAAAAGCTGTTGTCTTTGGAATATCTATAAATATTTTTTGAAAATAACAAAATTTAACTTTAGCATCATTTAACAGCACCCAAATAAAAAAAGTTATTCCAAATTTTAACTATAAATATTTTTCGACAATATTTAGCATCATTTAACAGCTTTTTTTTATTTGGAATATCTATAAATATTTTTCGACAATGTTTGCAAGTGGCCACCCATGAATGGTTCAAATTTAATGGACGATATACGTGAACCTGCTGTAGATCACCGAAGAAGCATAAATTCAAGATCTACAAAAGTCCCGGACTTAAACAAACAACTTGCGAGACATAGTTCTTACATGGATCCTTAGAGTTGAAAAAAGTCCTAGACACAGGTTATACGTTGGAAATAAGGAGAGCGACTATTTGATTCAGCAGATTCCACAGCTTTTCCGTCGATACATCATAAGTATTTATGATGTGCAAGGTGATGGAAATTGTGGGTTTCAGTGCGTTGCCCACGGTATTGGTCAACCCGAAGATGGGTGGCTCGAGGTTCGATTGTTAACGTGTTGTTGTTTAATTAAATAGAAATACATTAGACGAATACAAATAACATAATATAAAAAACATAACAAATAAACAATTAAAAAAAACTAAAAAAAATAAAACAAATGAATACTAACATTTGTTTTTGTAGTTGTTAATTGAATAATAACAGTTGTTTTTGTAGTTGTTTAATGTGTTAATGTTAACGTGTTGTTGTTGTTTAATTAAATAGAAACACATTAGACGAATACAAATAACATAATATAAAAAACATAACAAATAAACAATAAAAAAAACTAAAAAAATAAATAAAACAAATTGATTAAACAATTGAAATGCCTTTTATTGATACGAGCCACCCATCTTCGGGTTGACCAATACCGTGGGCAACGCACCGAAACCCACAATTTCCATCACCTTGCACATCATAAATACTTATGATGTATCGACGGAAAAGCTGTGGAATCTGCTAAATCAAATAGTCGCTCTCCTTATTTCCAACGTATAACCTGTGTTTAGGACTTTTTTCAACTCTAAGGACCCATGTAAGAACTATGTCTCGCAAGTTGTTTGTTTAAGTCCGGGACTTTTGTAGATCTTGAATTTGTGCTTCTTCGGTGATCTACAGCAGGTTCACGTATATCGTCCATTAAATTTGAACCATTCATGAGTGGCACTTGCAAACATTGTCGAAAAATATTTATAGATATTCCAAATAAAAAAAAGCTTTGTTAAATGATGCTAAACATTGTCGAAAAATATTTATAGTTAAAATTTGCAATAACTTTTTATTTGGGTGCTGTTTAATGATGCTAAAGTTAAATTTTGTTATTTTCAAAAAATATTTATAGATATTCCAATGTCATTAACACCCGAAAAACGGATAAAACCAAATCTGTTCCCAGCCCCGTCTGCTTTCCTAGGGACAAACGCATCTTCAAGATTATTAACATGTTCAAAGGCTTTCCACAATCTATTACCACTACAATCAGTGGGAAGATTGGAAACGAAGAACGTAGCGCAAGACCTAAGCCATTCCTCTCTGTTCTGCTAAATTTGTGTTCTTTCCTCTTCTCTTTTCTGCTTATGACTTTCTGCCATGGTCTTCCCGAATCATCCTTTAGCTTCTTCTGTTCTTCCAGTTTCCTTTTCCTTAGCACCTCATATTCATCCTTGTTGAACTCTGGTTGTCTTCGCTGTTGGAACCCATGTCTTTGACTGTTAGTCTCCCCTTGTCTTCGTCTATTGGAACCCATGTCTTTGACTTGCCCCATTTACTTTCTGACCCAAAAAAAAATCTTGGTCAAAATACACTAATTATCATATTACTTTTTACTTTTTTGGTACATTTAACAGCACCCTACACTAATTATACCCTACACTAATTATACCCTACACATATTACTTTTTGACTTTTTTTTTACATTTAACAGCACCCTACACTAATTATACCCTACACTAATTATCATATTACTTTTTGACTTTTTTGGTACATTTAACAGCACCCACTAGAAATTGTGTTACCACTCATGTTGAAGTTGACTGAGTTTGGAGTTTAGATGATGAAAACCACGTGGTACAACCCAGTATGCACAAGAAATAAGTCAATCTATGAGGTTGAAAAAATTTTGCGCCACACGTATTCTTTTTCGAAGTTCTTCACTTCTTTGTTTATAATCAAAGTACAAATTTCCATGCATATAGCACAAGATACATATGCATTTGCTTGACCATAAAGTACCTACAATAAAAGCATAGAGAGAAGAGGATGATAGGGGGTGTTGAACTTCTCAGTAAAATGATAATTCTAAATATGCCGGCACAAGTTAGAAAAACCCTTCTAAATAAGGTACAAGTAACGATACGCATGGATCAAGTGAATCTTTTTGAAAATTTCTTTTGACTCCTTTATGGCTTTATCTCTCAAAACTTGTAAAGTGTTGAACATGACTAATTGATGTGACAAAATGGTTGATAGAAGTAGGTCATGGGTGATGCTATCAAAAACTCATATATTTAAAATCACGAGAATGGCAACGATCGCCGCGTTGCGGGCCTGCCTGTTTTTCGGCCGAGGTTTTGGACGGGTCAAAAGTAATGAAATGTCGTACTATGATGTTACAAAACAATGTGCAACCTAATACAACAATGCGTAAACCGTTATATATGATACAAAGCTTATACTTGCTTGAATTCTATTTGAATACAATCTTTAACGATCGCTAATGATAACTTTATAGCACGACCACCAGCCGAAGTAGCAACTGCAACACCACCGCTGCCAAAATTGCATTCATGTTTTCATCAGCATCAGCTCCAACTGCACATAAAATAAACTTGATACAAATGCCAATCAAAAAGTTTGATGCTAATTTTATATGTAAGTTGTTTTTTAAATAATTAACTATTTTTGGTATAAACATAGACAGTAGATGTTTTTGAAATTACTCTTTTTGTAAAGCAAAACAGTGTAAATATGGTGGGTTTGAAATGGTGTGGTGAAAGTGGGAAAATGTGTCAGCACTGATTCAAAATAAAACTTTAAACTATGGTTTCATATTCAATGGTCAATCTCTATTGTCCCAATTAAAAACAAAGAGTACCTTAATTGAGAAGATAGTCTAACAACAGCAGTGACATCAAGGTTTGACATAATGTCTGCAACAAAATTAAGTACCTGTGAAAAAGAGTCCCTCCTCTCCTCTTCAAATGCTCAATCCAGCCTTTGTCCTTTATCATGTTCCTAAAAGAATAGATATAAAATAATTGTGAGCTATTTCTGACATATGTATGCTGTTGCGGATCGTAGCAATCAAATATAACAACTTACGTAAGTAAAAAGAAAAAACCTAACGACTGCTTGTTAAATTTCTCCTTAACCTACAACCATGAAAATAATTCATTACAATCATTATACAATTGTAAACGATATATTTAGAAATCAATGTGACATAGAATTGAAAATATAGACTCGTATAAGATTACTTTTCTGATATAGGTTGAGGCAACATTGCGTGTCCCTTCCTAAAAGATCCAATAATTTGGTCCTTTGGTCCTTTGGTGCTAGTGTTCTCCTGCCAGGTCGAAGCAAAATCAATGATATTTGTAAAATATTATTTTGAAAAAAGGAAGTTATAATGTTATATAAAAGCAAATCATAAAACATACAGGGTACGGGCAGGCTTGGCGCTTTTATTTCTCTGCTGAATTGACTCGAAGGCCCCACCAAGAATGCTACCACCATTTTCAGTTTCCAAACCGTGCCTTCATACCGAGTTTTGATGGATCGAGCATAAACACCTGAAAGTCATTTGGTCTTTGTAGCTGCTGGTTGCTGTTTTTGAAAGAGTTAAGCCTAAATATTTGTTTAACCCGTACCATATATGTGTTTGACTGACCCGCTTTGACCCATTACCCAACCGACCCATTTTGCCACTAAAAAGAGCTTGGTCTAGGTGTTTCAAATCAAATCAAATTACAGTGCACACATGTGTTCTGATGCATAAAACAGTTTCAATCCAATACCTGAGTAGGAGCAGAGATGTATGGATGCTAACGAAAAACGAATCCAGAAATCACTTATTGAAGCCTATTGACCACTTGCCTGATGAAGTTAACATATTGCTATGCTTTCTGTGGCTCTAATATTGGGCATTGAATGTTGAAAGTGAAAAAGTTACCTCATGAAGCGTACACTTTTCTGGATGACAGAGTTCTTGAGAAGCTTTTTATTTTAAATTTTGAAATGCAGGGGAAGAAGCAATTTTAAAAAAAGAGAGGAATTGAAGATTTTGGAAAAAAAAATGTTAAGTCGGAGATTGAGAAGAGAGGAGATAAAGATTTGAATTTTAAAATTTTGTCTCCACAACGATAATTATGTGTTCTACGCTTCTCAAGAAAGCTTTTTATTCCTCTTGAAGAAATTTTTTTACCCATAAATATTTTTGCCATCTTTTCCACCCCAGAATCTTGTTTCTTCTCACAGATCCTAAACCCATTTTCCACGGCAGTAGTGAAGGTTGGCTTTACTTTTTCAAAACCCGGGAGGTCCCTATACAATTTAATTTAGCAATCAAATGCAGACAAAGTTCAATCAAATGTAGACAAAGTTCAGATATTAATAATCTGGTTTTAAAGTAAAGTAGTCACAATAGGCAGATTAAAGTAACTACACCAAATTCACTTATGAACGCAACAACTCAACCAACAACCCACTCACTGTTATCACCACCCTGAACACACACTTTGAAATAACCACTGAACTAACCCACTAAATAAACTCATTCAAAGCAACCAAGACAATACTGAAACGATAAATGATTACCTGATTGAGTATTATTGAACCATTGAAACCACGTTTATAGACGACCATAAGATCGCTGAAATAAATTAGGTTATCTCCCTGCTTTAAGTGACAGCATAAGGTACTTGGAATGAGCTGAAATATATAGACCCTGGCGAACGGCCCTAGAACGCCTGGAATGCGTATTGGCGTTACGGGAACGTATATTGGGTATATTGGCTTCAGCTGTAACAATGACAGTTAACACTAAATTAACTTCCACCATCATAATTCATAACAGGTATTTCAAAAATAAAATGTAGAAAGAAAATAATAGCATATCCAAGACGAAGAGTCGGCTAACATTAAAACTACAAAACAACCAACCTGTAGTGAACCGCTGAGCGTTATCACCGTTTGCTCGTAGCCGTGGGGATCAAGTAATTGACTGCACATTTACATCTATACAGCCGAGAAAAAAAACGAATACTGAATCATCACAAACGATCATAGTCTGCACGTATACAGAAATTCTAAACTACAAAAATGCATTGATACAAACTATAACAGAAAAAAATATAAAATTAAGCCCGCAAAACAACCAAACTCGCTACGAAGACCTGTCAGCTTTTCCCTCTTCATTGATCTTGTTACAATGAAAGTTTTTTTTTATCAGGAGTTTTGCCCTCAGTCTGGTCTGTTAAGCTTGAGGAGGCAACTGCACTCAATTCAGTGCTATGGTGAGTCGGTGAGTTACCTTATCAGTAACAGATGTAGTATCCGTGGTCGGGTCTGTTAAGCTTGAGGTGACAGCTGCTCTCACTTCGGCGGTACAGTAACTTTCTTTATCAGTATATGAATTTTTGTCCTTGATCGGGTGAGTTGACTTTAAAGAGACAGCTGCTTTCTCTTTGGTGGTATAATAAGTTTTTTTATCAATGGCCGGAGTTGTGTCCTTGATTGTCTCTGATGAGTTCAAGGAGACAGCTGCACTCTCTTCGGTGGTGCAATAAGTTTCTTTATTAGTGCCCTGAGTTGTGTCCTTCGTCGGGTCTGTTATGCTTGAGACAGCTGCTGTCCTTCGTCGGGTCTGTTGTGTTTGAGACAGCCGCTAGTGCCTACAACATGCTTTTTTCTCCAATTATTTCCCCAATCAAATCCTAAATCAATCTCCATATAATTTTATATAAACATGCACAATTTAGCATAAACTAAAGATGTCATATTTACACTTTTTTAAGCAAATACTCACCTCCTCATTGTTATCAATCCATCCACACTTATGATCCAAAAAACAATGCAACGTTTTCCCCATACCGCACTTTCCAACGAAATGGTTGAAAACACCAAAAGCTAATTTATGACACAATCCATAGAGCAACCTATAAATACCAAAAAAAGCAGAAAAAAGTTAGCAAAAGACAACAGTAGAGCCTGAGAAAACATAATTATCTAAGAATTCAGTTTTGTTACAGCAGTAAAAACATCGAAACACAACCTCTTTCATATATTCAGCGTTTCCCATTGCCCATGGCAGTACCTTTAAGGCCAGCCTCTCCATATCTGTCATACATGGATCGTTTATCATCGTCTAATAAAACCTACATCACAATAATTTCTATCAATAATTTATCAGCAGATTTCAACTTTGACCCATTTATTTATATATTGGTACATTTTATTTTGTCTCTCAAATGGGTCAATCAAAATATCTAAATAAAAAAACAAATGTGCTGGAGAGGCAAAATCGTTACAAATCACCATACTAATAAACATAATTTAATCTCAATGAACACCAAAAACATCAAATGAATTAAAGTTTATTGCAAATATTTTCTGCATGCCATTTCTAATCGCGTTACTACTAAAAGATATGCAAAGCCTACATCATCAAAGAGTATGCAATAATTATGTCATTACTTTAAATAGACCTAAACAGTTCTTTAAATAAACCTAAACAGCCTAACTCTCCTAAAAGAGGACGTTAAGGGTTTGCTAGTCCAGAAGTTTGTCTACCTATAGCCTTTTTAATGCGGGTAACAGTTTTTAGAGTATATGCTTAGGTACTGTATCTGCAGCAAAAAACAAATAGCAAACAAAATTTAGCACTCATCTACGCATGTTCTGGACTTGTACATTAAAGTACCCGAATGTCATTCAAAGTAACAGTGTTGTATTACCTTTGAGTGGTTACTCCCCTTTGTCAGCGGCGAATTGATGGCTGCAGTTTGAAGTAGTTGGACAGGTACCAAAATTCGGAGCATTTTGCACGCAACTGGGACTTAAAATCTGACCAGTTGCGAGAGTAGGCAGATCCGCAGTTTCCTTACGAATGCTTACACAAAAATGAATAATGGAATTCAGTATCATGTGTGATTTAAAAGATTTCACCAATTATCTATTGAGAATGCAGTTTCATGGGAAAAAAATCCAACTTCCTACTTTATTTACTTAAGTATAAACTCCTTATTCTACTACATGTCTATATAATTCTTTTCTTGATCAACAATTAACCAACGTAGTTGTAGGCTAAATATTTTTTGATACACCAATACTCCATAAGTATATTTGTAAAATTCCACAACAATCCTGAGGCTTTTCATCTATATATTTGATCCGGTTTTGCAATACTGTAGGCCAATATATCACACTATCACAGATTTATTTCAAGTTGTACATGATTACATCGATGACCCATAGAATAATCATTAACCTGGTCAAGCATAGCCTCTTTTTAAGTGGCATGATCTCCAAGAAAACCACAATGACAATGAAGCCCAAATCTTAACCAAATTAGAAAACCACGAAAACCTAACTTGGTTAATTGATATGTATAAATTTGGAACGGCAAACATACCTTGATTGATTCCGGATACGAAAATACGGTAGGTGGTTTTGGGAGGAGTAGATGTGAGTTGACTTTCTTCCATACTTCGATCATGATCGATCCACCGAGGGAAGATTTCTTGATTAACATAGCTTGATCTGTTTGGTTTAGCTAAGGTGGTTATTATTTAATAAGTGAGGGTGTCATCCTACTGTGATAATAAATAAATTATCGAGTACTTGCTTAAAAATAAATCTGCATAAATTACAAATGACGGTAAGCATTCAATAGCAATGAACAATCAAGTCCTAAATTGAAGTCAAAGTCAAACTGATTAAAATTAAATATTCAGCCTATTTCTAGTAGACCCATATGTCATATGTGTGTCCTAACACCAAAATTCACATTACTTAGTTTACGTTTGGCAAAACGGTGCTTGTTAGCATCAATAATTGTTTGTCTTATAAAAGCGTTGAGTAACATAGTCGTAAATGTTATCATAAAGTGTAAAATGACGTAAAAACTAAACACTTATTTTAGTAGTGTTTCAAATGGAGCATTTAAACAAAATCCAAACACCAAATTTGTTGCCAAAAAAGCATGAATATATTCTAAATGCTAAACGATCGATAAAGCTCCTCGCCCACCATAGCCAATGTCCCAAGACCAAATTCATAATAACCAAATTACTTAATAACAAAATTTCAAATAAATAAGCAAAATTACATAAATTACCAGTTACACTAATTATTCTACTGCAATGGTGAACAATAAAGTCAAACTCAAGTCAAACTCAAGTCAAACTTGAAGAAAAATCAAATTTTATAAAAAAAAGTAGGGAAAATTAAGACTTACTATCTCTTTCATCAGTGTCTCCAAAGCAAATCTGACCATTCAAAATCAACATCAACCCCACAGCACTCAGCAGCAACTTAAACTCCATCACCAAGAACCTAGCTAAACCAGTTTACCAAACACCCCCAAAACCAAAGAACACACACTAATACTAACCCAACTGAAACTTTAACAGAAACCCATTACCAAAAATCACTCAAATAAGCAAAAAAACATAAAAAGGTTCAATCTTGTTCACAAAAAAAGCAAATCTTGAAGTGGGTTTGACTGAAAACAACACTTTGACTCAAAAGTACAAAACTTTATTAAAAAACAATCAAAACCCTGAAACTAAATGTGATTCTTGGTTACTGAAACAACCTTAAAAAAAAGTTTTTAAAGAGAAAAAAGGGTGGTGAATGGTGATGCTTATCTTTTACGACAGTGTGTGTATTTTTGGTTGAGGAGTAGGTGAGAAGCTTCTAGGGTCTCCTGATCTTTATTATAACTATATTCTAGGGTCTCTTCATCTTTATTATAACTAAAACAGATGATCATTGGACTGGATTAGGGAAAAAACAGGCCGGAATTGGGGCATTTTTTTTGGCGGGAAAAAGTAAACAATAATGAACAGTAATAGTAATCATGAATAGTAAAATTCCCTCAAATAGGGCGTCGTTTGGATTGTGATTTACTAATATATATATAGTAAGGAGGTGAGATCCATGACAAATCATTGGTTTCTAAAGATCAAACCACAACATCCCAACCATCCATCCTTCCTTCATCCAACGGCTGAGATCACATCTGATAATTACAAATAAGGGCAAATCTGTAAATATACCTCTAACCTATAAAAGAAAGAAAAAGTCCATATCTCATTTATTCACCCTAAAACACACAACTCTCAAACACGAACCATAAAACCGTCATTAAACCTCGCCAGAAAATCAACCTCCGCCGGAAAATCACCGCCGTCGTTTAAAATGGATGAAAATCAAAATTTAATCGATGTTATAGATGAAAATCAGCTAATTGAAGTTCCAGTAGATGTTGGAGATGTTGTTGATAATTTAGCAGATCTAGAAAACGATTTACCACAAGTTGCAGATAAAGGTGATGCTGAAAAACAAATTGAAGGTAAATCAAGTGTGATTTGATCTTTCTTGTTTATTATACAAATTTTTTTGTATGTAGTAAATCACAAGTGAGTATCCTATTTTATGTGGTTGGGATCATTATTCAGGTGCTTGTCTGTAGTTTACTTATGCTATCAAGAAGTATAAGTTATATTTGATTGTTACATTGGGGTGTTTGGTATATAATTGTCGATTTTGGTTTTTAATGAATGTGGTCATTTTTTTGCTATGCATAAGACATCGTTAATAAACATAACAATGACTGATAAGCATGTGTGAAACACAATGGTATAAAACAATGTAGATAACAAACTCGGCCAGTAGTATAATAACTTAAAAGTACAGACTTGTTGTATACCAGTAGTATAACAGCTTAAATCTGGAAATAGTACAGACTGCTCAGAATTGTTGTATAAAAGCTTTCTACCAAGTTTTGCAAACTCCTGGACTCATGTTTGGTTATTTACAGAACTACCAAACAAGCTAAGTTAATTACTTAAAAAACATTAGAAACACTTACTTAAAAGAGAATCAAAGCTTGTTATTAATACCTCTTGCAACATCGTCGTCGTTAGAGGTGGCAAAATGGGCGGGCCGGGCGAGCACGGGCCGGGCGAGCATTTTTAAATACTTGTGATTCATTTTTTATACTGCTGCACTCATCTGTTATACAATTTTTTAGTACTGATTTTAAATATTTGTGATTCATGTACAGATCACATGTGATTCATGCATAAATCACATGTGATTTCCTAAAAATCACATGTGATTCATATAAAAAAGCTTGTGATTCACAGTTTAATTAAATTTTATTTACTGTTTCTTTATTATTTGCACAAGTGATTCACATGTAAATCACATGTGCTACTTCTAGATTGAAGTTAATAACATCAGTTTTTAGTACTGATTTTAAATACTTGTGATTCAT
Source organism: Artemisia tridentata subsp. tridentata (assembly GCA_021014915.2). Classification (NCBI taxonomy): domain Eukaryota; kingdom Viridiplantae; phylum Streptophyta; class Magnoliopsida; order Asterales; family Asteraceae; genus Artemisia; species Artemisia tridentata. Next base: position 4,991,515 of record CP139503.1, read on the forward strand.
GTATAGATCACATGTGATTCATATAAAAAAGCTTGTGATTCATAGTTCAATAACATTTTATTTATAGTTCTTTTATTATTTGCACAAGTGATTCACATGTAGATCACAAATATTTAAAATCACATGTGATTTATACATGAATAAGATGTGATTCTGTTTTTAATATGCAGATTCTATGAGATCACAAAGACCAACTTTATATGAACATACTGAAACACCGAATGGATCGATATATTGGGAGCCTCATGTAGAAGGAATTCCTATACTAGTTGAGGGAAAATACTATGATACAAATAGAAGAAGGTTGTGAGATTGTCATGGTTAGAGACAAAAATGCAGCGCCTTACAGAACCCTTAACAAAGAAATTGCAGATGAAAGCGAACAAGTAGCACAAACAGCTATAGAATATAAGGTATGTTATTTTGAAGTTTTAAAATATCTGATAATTTCTTGTATGAATCACATGTGATTTTGATTAAAATCACATGTGATTTCAGCTAAAATCACATGTGATTTCTCTCAAAATCACATGTGTTACCATTTCCAGTATATAATTCTTTTATTATTTTAAAAAGGTACTACGTACTATAGAAGATGGGTCGGTGGTATGTTCTTGTAGACATTTTGCTCGATACGGTTTTCTTTGCCGACACGTATTTTGTGTCTTCAAGAATCGTGATATTGAAATCATTCCAAAACAATATATTTTGAGAAGGTGGACAAGGGATATAATTCCACCTGGCTTGAGAAGAAAAAGAAACGTAGGGAAGATGGGTGATTTTGTAGAAAAGTTAAAGATATTGAAGACAGAAGTGGAGACTGAGGTACCAATTCCTCCTTCGGGAAAAACGGGAGATGTGATTGGTGAACATTTTGCTATTTCTAAACCTGAGAACCAAACAGTTAACAATCCAACAAAAGCAAGAAATAAAGGGAATATTACAGAAGCAGAACGCAATGAAAGGAGAAAGAGTGAAAGAGAAAAAGCACTTAAAATTAAAAAGAAACAAATGAAACCTTGTGGACATTGCGGGGAGAAGACCAACTTGCATACGAAGACAACTTGTCCATTGAACCCAAAGGCAAGGCAAAAGGCGAAACCAGTTGATGCTTGAGCAGTTTTTCTTTAAAAAAATATATTGAATTTATTTAGAATTTTTACTAAGATTTTGTTAGTTCTTTGAATAAATGGAAGTCTTCTTTACTTATGGAATATTTGCATAAAGATTGCTTGAAATACTTTGAATTATTGCTTGAAGTACATTTAATTATTGTTTACTTTTTATATTCAGAAAAAGATTGCTTGAATCACATGTAATTAGTAAACAAATCACATGTGATTCATGTATAAATCACATGTGATTTGTAAACAAATCACATGTGATTTGTAAACAAATCACATGTGATTTGTAAACAAATCACATGTGATTTGTTCACTAAACATTTTGCTATTTCACCTAAGTAAGTAAATATATGCACAAAAATCATAAAAATAACATGTAGAAACATAGACAGATTTTTTAAGAAACTAAAAGTAGCAGTACTTGATAAAATCAGTTATAACAAAGCAAGGATTTAATTACCAGGATTGACTTCCAAAACACAAAAAACATAAACCCTGCTTGTTAAAACTGTTGTTCTAACCCTAGAAATTGTTTGAATTCACATACTTAACATAAAAAGCATACCATACTTAAACTACTAGTTAAAACTACTGATCTACCACAGAAATGTTTTAAACGCCTTCTTCACAAAGGCACAAAAGACAGATTCTACTATCCATAACACCAGACACCTTCACGGAACCAGGCTTCATTCTAATACCAGACACAACATCGCCAGATTTAGGATCAAACTGAGACACCGGCCGTGGGTTCAACACCATATCGCCAGATATCATATCCCTTGTAACCCATTTTCTCCTAGGAGAAACTTTACCTATACAAGCACCTGACATAAAAAACATAAAAAAATCATCAGTGATTCATCCTCAGTTAATTATGCAACAAAAACATGAGGGGATTGAAAAAAACAACTTAGTTATCCTAAGTGTCAATCAAAATAAGCAACGTGTGTAATAGATTTGGAATAAGGTAATAAAATGCTCAAAAAACTAATCAGTCACATATGAAAAACAACTTAGTTATCCTAATTGTCAATCAAAAATTTACAAATGTTAAAGGTATATATGAATCGCATGTGATTTTTAAAAAATCACATGTGATTTATGCATGAATCACATGTAAGCTATTGCTCCTCCCGAAAATATCGACCTCTTGTATGTAGCAACAGATTAATTAAATTCCTTGTGATTTACATGTGAATCACTTGTGCAAATAACACAAGAAGTAGCACTATCTAGAAGTAGCACATGTGATATTTAGGAAATCACATGTGATTTATGCATGAAGCTACACAATAAAAAAATACACATTGAATGAAGCTACACAATCAAAAACTACACAATCAAAAATTATCCTAACTGTTGCATAGAGTCAATACGCAATTCCTAGTTGTTTAGTTAGTCCTGACAAGAAAATGGATCTCGTTTTATTAAAAGACTCTATGCAACTGTTGATATAGTAAAAATTATCCTAACTGTCAATCAAAAACTTATCACTGAATGAAGCTAATAACCATCAACCGTAGCTGCATATTTATGCATACACCTTTAACAGTCATAGCGTTGAATAAAGGAAGGATTTAAAATCACAAGTATTTAAAATCACATGTGATTTATACATGAATCACATGTGATATGTACATGGACCACAAGTATTTAACAGTCATAGCGTTGAATGAAGCTAGATACATAAAAAATTTAACATCAGACGTGTAGCCCAAGAACAACACACTAGAAAGTATCTATAGTTTGGTCTGCTTTTGAAGGTAGACCAACTCTGATCTTTAAACAAAAAGTTCTATATCAAAGACTTTTAAAAATAATATGTTTTTCCCATATTTGACAAGTTTACGTATATGCTTACAGCCCACAAAACCAATAGGTTATCATTAATAATAAAGAAATTATGTGGTTGGGATCATTATTCAAGTGCTTGTCTGTAGTTTACTTATGCTATCAAGAAGTAAATGGGTTGAAATTACCTTGACTAGTTATCTGAAGTGATGATTACCTTAACATCGTGTCCATGTCCTCAAAGTTTCCAATATCAAGCCAACCATAATATATAAGATCATTTGATCCTTTGTCATCACCATCATTAGTGAATAAGTTAAGATCATTGTAGGAGTTAATCAACTGTGCCAGAGGTTTCTTTAAGGATTCCCTCGTCTGTGCATAACTCACTACTGATGTTGTTACTTTTGAATTAATCATCCGATTATTTAGTATCACCAGATTGTAAAGTGGGTGTGTCTTTTGCTGATTCGGCATCACCAGAAGAAGTGAATACGCCATCAGGTATATGAGAACATGTGCCTTCTTCTGTCATGTTCTTTTCAATATTTAATACTGTAAAGTCTGTTTCTACATTGCTATGAAGAGGTGTTACTTCAATTCGAGGCTTTTTACAAGTGTCTTCCTCGCATTTATCTCCACTATCATGATCTTCTGTCGAGTGGGCCACTATCTGATCACCACTACGTTCAAAATCATCCCATACAATATCATCAAGCTGTTACACAAGTTACAAAATTTTAGCTTTTATAACAAAGTTAACAAATTTCCCTAAATATTCATATTATCATGCGATAACATTTAGCAATTAGTTTTTGAATTAGTATACAAGTTCTTTAAAACAACCATGATGACATCTAAACTACCAAAGCAAACAGTTGGTTAGAAAGAAATTAATCTCATTTTATTATTATTATTATTATTATTATTATTATTTTTATTATTATTATTATTATTATTATTATTATTATTATTATTATTATTATTATTATTATTATTATTATTATTATTTTATTATTATTTAGGATTAGCAAACACAAGAATAGGCCATTAACATGTTCATTGAGCACGAGTTGAACAAGATGAAACTTGCACTTTTATCTCTCTCTCTCTCTCAAGCACACACGCACACACGATCAACAAGTATAGCCAAGAAAATCACACCTACAGCGTTGTATAACACTCTTTTATATCAGGTTAGATCTCCAACTTTATTTAAAGCTATAAGCAAGTAACAGGCATACAAGAACTCTAACATTTCAAGTAAATGAGAGCCTGAGAGGCATGATATAATAATAGGAATCCTAGTTCCACATACGATCCAACTTTAATTAACTCGATAAGCATTTGTGCAATAACGGCCAGTAGCAAATGATTTCTTGCAAGGCTTCTAAAATCCCGTTTCCATGTGTAAACCAACATAGTGTTTAAAGAAAAGGTATTATATTCTTGTGTATGTATAGAATAAGTATTACACAACAATATTTCATTGTCATATGTTCATGTGTTTGTGTATGCTTATAGAATTGCGTTCTCAAATGACCTTCTGTTGGTAAGATACAGAAGGTGGAAAAAGGAACAAGACTAGATAAGCCCATAAGCCACAAAGTACTTATCAAAACCCCATAAATAAGCTTATAATCCTAAGCTTATAACCTTATCCAAACACTAAGATGAGCTTGAAATTGCTATATAAGCTAACTAGTAAGCCTGAAAGATAAGCTATAACAAACAACCCCTTATATTATATCCAATCAACTTCTACTGATCATATCCAAAATAAGCGAAAATAAGCGACAAAAGCCTAAAAACCTAAATAAGCAACATCTACTGTTAATATCCAAAATAAGCAACAAAAATAAGCAACATCTACTGTTAATATCCAAAATAAGCAACATCTACTGCTAATATCCAAAATAAGCAACAAAATAAAAAAATCTAAATAAGCAACATCTACTGATTATATACCAAAATAATATGAAGAAAGAATCAAATGTATAACAGAATCCACATTTCGAAGCTTATTTTGATCGAAAACCAGTAATGAAGATGATTGGGGCAACAAATCACCTTTAGATATTGATATTCCGTCTTCTATGTCCATTGAATAGCGTTGATTTTGATCAATTTAGCACGAATATCGGTTAGGGTTTGATATTAATGTGTGAAAGTAGTGTGTGTTTTTGGCGAAAAATGAATTACCTCAACTGCTGACAGACCTTGTTAGTTGAGTTTGTAAGATAGTATAATTACGAAAATGCCCTACAGTAAATAATTAAATTAAAATATCAATTAATCTAAACCATTTGATTGAAGTTGGATGAGCGGTTGAGATCAAGTGGTTTGATCTTTAGATAAAATATGTTCTGCATTGAACTTTTGTCATAAGTAATAAGGTACAACAAATTTTCTTTGCCCCATTACGGATAGCCTAACATATTGACTTTAACGTAACAGCCGTCAACATACAAAATATTTGACTTTGTACAATTAGAGAAAATATTAGAAAACCAAGAAAAGTGCTAAAGCCTTTCCCCATCAAAAAGGCAATGTGTGTCTCATTTTTATGCTTATTAAAAGCATGTGACATGGTACTTTTGTTGGAATATGTGAATCATAAAACTATAAACACATAAATATAATCAACATAACATCAAAGCATACGCAGCGGAAAAACAAGATCTACAAAATATGTAATTAATTAACTAAATTAAAAGTGATGCGTACCTTTTTTATTCCTAGCAAGAACAAGGAATCGTGCACTCCAAGAACAAGGTATAAACCCTAATTCGGGTTTAATGGGGATCGACTACTATGTAGTCGAATAGGGTAAGTAACAGCAAGCTAAAGGAAGCTTGTACTCCGTTCTTGTACACACGTATTACTAGCGTCTCAATGTGAAAAGCTAGGTTCAAATTCACAAAACAAACCAAACACTTAGGGGGTGTTTGATAGCCTCTTAGTGGGCCAATTAAGAAGACACCTCCAATTCGGTCAGCACATGGAGCGTTTGATAAAAACAAATGGAGCTCTGACCGATTTAGTTTACCTCTTTATCATTTTGAGTGGGTGGAGGTCATCAGTCATTCAGCATCCTTGGTCCCACGTTTCATTGATTGCATTTTGTTTTTTTTTCTTTCTTTTAGCAAATGGTTTTTTCTTCACACGCTAGTGCCAACATTTACATTTTCTTTTAATATTATCCTTGGTCCCACGTTTCATTGACTACAAATTTATTAACAAACTTTCTTACTCTTATATAATATTCTTCTTGTTATATTGAGACACAATGACGTAGGAGGCCATATCAATGGCATATTCTCGGAGTGGTTCCTTATTCACATTTTCTTTTAATATTATACTAGTAGTTTGTAGAATTATATTTAATTGAGTAATTATTACAAAGTTAAAAAAAGAAAAGTAACGATTGCATTTCACAATTTGAATCTCTATGGATACCAATTTCACATATTGTTTTATTTATAAATTTGATCACTGTTTTAATAAAAATGGTCATATAGTATTCAACTTCAAATCTGATATAAGGTTAGAATGGTAATTTTATGTCATTCATGATTGTTATTCAAAACCCTTATCAAACAACCAGTTTTCATTCAGAATCAAATTCATACAGATCATTCTAAATCATTCAGGGCGCTAATTGATTCAGTACTAAATCATTTTTTTTTATCAAACAGCCCCTTAATGTGTATATTGGATCGAAATTCCCTAGGGTAAGGGATATTAGGATCGGCCAAACACAAGAGAAAAGAGGAAGAAGAAGTTAGGTTTTCTAGGGAATTATGACTAGAGAACTAGGAATACAAGGGATTGTATTTATAGGCTCTCTTGACTTGTTCCCAAAGAAACAAACCGAAACCCTAACCCATAAGGGAGGGCCGGCCATCTAGAGCCCATAGAGGTTCTAGATCCTTCTTTCCATCTTTGCAAATCTAGTCCTTTAACTTAGTATTTAACGACCGTTAACCAAACTCCGTTAAATACTAACGACCGTTAAGTGTTTGTTTGTGAAATGAATAAATAAATCATAAAACTATATTTAATTATTCACATCATTGAGACTCATACGTAATGTGTGCAATCTCGAAGTCTCGTGTTCGAAACTGGACATACGAATATTAATAATTATCCATAAACTCTAACAGCTCCCACTTGGATATTCATTAATATCGTAATGACATGGGTTAGTCTAGCTTAACCTTCCCAATGCCCCCAGATTGACACGAGTATGGTTTTCCTGGAAAAAACCACGTGATGATTATATCATCATACTTATCCTTTTGTTTCTAATACCGCGTTAATATGGATATGGATCCAAGTCATTCCATAATTAATTATTCTGTTTCTCGTTATTTATTGATTGATCAAGATTACCAAAACATTTGAACGTATTCCAGATAGACTTTGGATATGGCCATACAAACATCTTGTCAACCCTACGAGGGGCCCAGCAGTATTATACTTCAAAACAAATTTGAAGGAACAAATCCTTTGTTGACTACGAGCATAACCCTTGAACTTCGCATCACCTCCGAAAATAGCCCTTATAGCCACCTGTTACGGATAGCGTTAGACTATCTTACAGAAAATGAGCTACATCCTCGGAATTATCTGGTATCTCAAGTCTGAGGATAAATATTCATGATTTACTTAATGACAGCGATCCATAAAGTACAATCATGTGGTTGGGATAAGTCCTATATTCAATTTATCCAATATTGAATATCATGTGATATTGGTATCTCAACCTTACAGTACATTCTACCAATCCTCACATTTGTCTTTATTTAATGATATTCCCATATCATTAATCGACAACGGACAATTTAGAATAACATAAGTTATTCACGGATTTAAACATGCAAATATAGGATACAATATTATAAATGAGAATAAACGTTATCCACACTTTATTTCATTAAAATAATAATTGCTTTAATATCCCTTATCCAAATACTAAACAGATCAAGCATGATAATTTTCATTGATGAATTATGCCTCAAGTCATGTTCCACATACTTGTTGACAAAGCATAAATCAACTAATTTTGATCTATCGGAATTTTGAGAATACTTATTTCAAAAATGAAATTCTTTTATGTGTGCATTCATCCATCATGATATTGCCACATAATATTTCATAAATTGCATGACATCCTCAATCGCAAATTTATGACAATTAAACTACCAAACTTTGTAGTTAAAGTATTCTAATTCTTTATGTATAATGCAACTATGCTCATATTGAGCATAACTAGTACACACGGTCTCCTAATAAGGATGAGCTCCCACCATGACTAGTATTGAGTGTCATCTCAATCTTACTAGCATCATTGTATCAAACAACAATATGCTCTTTCATAGTTCCCATAAACTTTAATATCCATCGTGTAATGTTTGACATCTTCAAATCTTACAAGATTTGTCATCTATATCAACATTTTGCCATATGGTTCTTATTTAAAATTTTGGAGCAAATCCAGGCTGAGGATGTAAATTCTAAACCATATCCATTACACTTAGCTATCTAATAATTACAATTAGATATTTAATGTTGTCAATCATCTTTTAATCAAGCATGATACAACAAGCAACATGATGTACATGAATAATTCTTTCGTCAACCTTAGATTTATTCATGTCATATCTTTTCAAAGATATGTTTCTATCTAGCCTTTCTAATAGAATATCATGTTTATTAGAATCAGTTATTTTACCGCTTATGTTTATAACAATAAACATATATTTCAAGGTTTTATTTTCTAAATTTCCATATGAAGTTTCATTCCAAACTAAGACTTAACATATAAATGTTAATGGAATGTTACTTCTTATATGTTGTACAACATATATGAAATAAGAAAATAAATATCACTCCCACTAGCTTTCAGGAATATTAAGAAATATCTTATTTTAATTATAAATCAAAACTAGATTTAATAACTAAAATTAAGTATATCTTCTAGATTAATCCATTCACAAATGATTCGCATTTTGTATACTACTAAAAATTGTTTGAATTCAAATACTTCTTTCAATTACTTTCCGTCCTCGCACAAGTAATTTCCCAATAAGGAGTTTTGATATTCCATTGTTAATTTCATATAAATGAAACTAATAATGACGATCATAATCTTTATATATTTAATGTGCTTAGAAAAAATTTCAATCACATTTTATTGATTAAGTGTGATTGATAATCTTTTCATATATTAAATATGTACACAAATTTGTCCATTATGATTTCAACACAAGAATTTAAATCTCTAGGATTTTCATTTCCTTTGTAGAAATTCATCTCCATTCTATAGTGTTACTATAGAGTTTAAGATCAACTACGTTTCCAACTAGTTATCTTTTTGGACTGCATCTTATTATTCATAGTATGGGTAATTTGCCAAATAAACATTTGCAATTTATTAACAGGCATACCACGATCCTGTAACTCATAACCCTCAAACATATTCTACAAATATTTGAGATATCCTTGCGGATTTATGAATAAGAATTCCATCATCTTGAAATTTAACATTAACATGTTTGATCCTCATTATGATTTGCTAGTGTATTTAGAAGATTATGTATCTTGTAATTTTATCTCATCAAGATAAAATCCTCCCACTTGCCTTTTACAATTTATAGATTAACTATAAACACTTAGCAAATAGAGCAACACAAACTTGTTCTCTTTTGGGACTTTACAAATACATATTGACAGTTCCTAACATTAATTTGTTAAAAACCTACTCATCAAGCAGTCTAACAAATTTTGAACTTCAATATTAAGACTTAATGTGATTAATCACATTCCATATTAAATGGCGTCTTATTAATCTTCTAGGTTGGAGTCAAATTGAGTATATCCAATCCATACTCAATTTCCTAACCTTGATTTCTTTTAGGAAGAATAGAAGATATAGTTATCTTAAATCAAACACAATATAACAAGAGTTTGATTCTCCTAACTGAACATACCATAAACACTATGTATTTCATTATGATTAATATTGTAAGTTAATCTTACAATATGTGAGATAAATATATTTCGTTTTTGGCTTACCTATTTACCAACTAAGTCATTTAATGGTACAATAGATTTTCCAAGCCAATTGCATGCTTTATAACATAAGTAATTCTTATCAAATCACTTCATGTCTATGTCTTACCAAAAAGACATAATTGTTATAATCCCAATGTACGTTATAGATCATTGATCAACTCAATGACTTCTTGTATATGTCTTAATTAAAAACATGACAAGTTAACGTTTTACTTTATTATAAGTCTTATAACAATAAAAGACTTCATATTTATATCTTTATACTAAAGTATAAATATGCATATCTAAAGTAATCATGAACACCACAACTTGGTTTCAATATTATTTCAAGTTAATTTATTTACTTCATATATTTATGTCATTCCAAGAATACATAAACATTCAAATTTGAAGTAGTATAAGATTACTTCATTTATTTATGTCATTACAACAATACATAAATATTCACATTAGAAGTAGTCTTATTGTCATATTGACACTTGTTCTAATAGTTATCTAATTTAGAAACTTGTAAATTAACATAGTTTCATTACATCAGCCGAGGCTGCTAATAATAAAAGTATGTAATTTACCTTGTCATTAATATCTAGTAATGAAAGTAGATATTAACTCCAAGTGTTCTATTATTAGAATGTGTTTAAAACACATTAGAACATTGGTCTCTTACCTTACAGTAAAGAGAAACCTTTAAATCATATTTCTTTATGTTGTTGCTTGCACACAATAAAGATTTCTCCCACTTGTGCATGGAACAACATCACGTATCAGATAAACAACACATCAATAGTTTGCTTATTTGATCAATATGATTGTGTCATAGATATAAGTAGATATAGAATTACCTCGTCTAGTAAGGAAACGTACACGACTATCCTTAATACCACAAGTGTCTATGATGCGTGGTTTTGCGACCTTACAACAGGTTTTACCTCTCGAGGGATCTCAAGAGGCTTGCAATCCCCACCAGGCAGTGTACCTGACCGATGTAGTATAGTGAAGTGGCAAGTACCGGGGGATTGATCGTTCAACTCAAAGAATAGTGTTCGTTAGGATTGAAATTTATCTACTAGGTCTAGAGGTGAGGGATGATTCTTTTTGTATTTTTATATTTTATGAAAAGCAAGTAAAATCTCTGGTTTGAAGGAGTGGGGAATTAGTTGCTAATCAACTAACCCAAAAGCTACTAATCAAACTAATGTGCAAGAAAGTAAACTAGGGTTCTACAAGGGAAGTGAAGCATGTCTACCTATGATATGTTACTCCTTGCTAGCTATCCAATTCTACCTATTGAATTGTCACACCTTGTTTTAATTGACGGGTTGTATTCCTTAATACTATTCGTGGGGTGGCGTACGTACTTCCCCAACTCTATGAGCTCCTACTTCACTCCTATGTCGAGCCGGCTAAGAAGCTCCTAACATGGGATCACTAGAATTCACTCATGCATTAAATACAACCAAATAAACCTAGTACGCATTGGTTCATGTTTCTTAAGACGTTCAAGCAAGTTACCGTATAGGAGGTTAGCCAGTTTTCTTAAGCCTAACATCGATATCACCCAATCAAACAAGAGACAATAGGAAACAAGAATTATAAGCTAAACCAATAAGATCTATTGAAGTGTCACACCTTTATTGATGACGATAGACACATACATCAACAAGGAATCAATAAGATCTAATTAATTATATACAAGTTTCACACAATCATAAGTAGACACAAGGAGAATTAGCAAAGCATGATCAATGAAGGGCAAACAACCATAATAATGAAAGACATAATTAAGTTAGAATCAACAAACCAATATTTGATGTTTATGAAGTGATTGAAACCCTCTAAGTTGCTGGAAAAACACTTACCTAAACCCTAGAATCGGACTTAGGGTTTAGGGCTTACAAATAATGAAGTTATAAGGTTATATTTATAGGTAACTTTCTGTCGGCCCGATCTGACGGCGTCAGCCCATACACTTGACAGCGTCAGATCCCCTTTTTCACCAAATTGTAGATTTCTTCGTCCCGAATCCGTGGCCTTTTGAATCACCTAAATCCGAGTTCGTATGAGGATTTTATGGCCAAAACAGTAACAGCTACTCCGTGCGCGAGTTGTGATTGTCTTGATTAACTTGTGGCGGTTTCACTAAGGTTCCTTCTCGTGTAAGAATACTTTGACGCGGTCACTCTATATCATCTGACGTCGTCAGGTCTATGATCCTGACGCCGTCATCTTCAAAAATCCTCTGGCCCGTCTCTCTTTAACTTAACACTTGACGGCCTACATCCATTAACACGTGACGCCGTCACAAAACCTTCTGGCGCGTCACGTGTAAATTCATATTCATCCTTTTGCCAGTACGTGACGCCGTCACCTACAAAGCGTGACGCCGTCAAGCTCTGTTTCCAGCTTGATTTTGGAGACTTTGCCGTTTTCTTCACTTTTCGCTCCAAAAACGTCCAAAATGCTTCCTTTTCCATATTTCTTCTCCAAAGTACCTAAAATGACAAAAGGAACGATTTAGGGCAATATTTGATTAAATAATCACGAATTAGGGCTTAAATGACCCCCTAAAAGCGGTACACTTTTCGTCTCATCAAATATCCCTATACTTGGGATTTGCTTGTCCTCAAGCAAATGAGCTTTTCCACCAATCAAAATACAAGTTGGGGGTCATTTAACATTAATATAAAAGTAATTACAACAAATGATCGTTCCACCTTAGTCAAAAAAAGCACGGAAATTATACACTAGCACCTCACATTAAGTGTTTGGATACTCTCATCTCTCGGGTGTTGTAAATTTATATATGAAAATGGAGAAATATCACTCATTACCTGTCATAGCAAATAGATTACCATAGGCTTGGGAAAGGATCAAAACCTCCACCACATTTGGCGTAAGCACCTAGGATAAACTATCAAAGAGGTCTTTACAAAGGGTTATAACGTTAGGTGTAGGGATAAGGAAAACACGGTTTGTTGGATAAGGATATTTTTACTGGTGGCAAGTCAATCATCTTGGTCAATTACATGTAGAATGAGGCGTTGCTAAGCCAAGACTCGACTCAACTTAAACTAATCACGAACTAATAAACATAGAACAAAACAAAACATAAATAAAAGATAGAGGCGGATGGTAGTCCGTATGATTTTTCTTCACTTTTTTTTTTTTTTTTATTTTTTTTTTTTTTTATTTTTGCATACACTCTTGCCCTACCATCCAAAATAATACATCATAGGGGCGTTGCATTCCCCTTACACTTGAACTTTTACATAACTTTACAATTAACTATTCTAATGACTCGAATTAAGATAATCGAAACACTTGGAGTACTTTTAAAATATTTAGCACATATGGGGGTAATAATGTTGTTCTTCCCCATTACTCCATTACACTAGTACTTTACCCATGAGTCCCAATCGTCCCAAAACAATATGTACAAGGATATGACTCGACTTAGCAACCATGTAATCAATTAGATAATTAACTTGGGGTTTAAACAAATGTTGTCACAATAATGCACTAAAAATGAGTGCATACAAGGTAGGCTAAGGCGATTTGGGTGTACATTTAAGTGGGGTGTAAACAAATTCTTACTTTAAGTAAAATGCTTAAAGTTAGAAACGAAAAGATAGGCTCTGAGGGGTGTACTAGGGGTATCGTGTACCAAAAATGGGTACAACGCAAAGGGTGTGGGAGAATTACTTGACCAATGTAGCCAAAGTAATTATAACAAAAACACAGGTGTAAAACAATGGGTTAATCCTAATGCCTCTTATCATGTAGTCAATCCTAACTACACGAATGTAGTCTCACTAGCGGTCTCGGTATGCATCACAAACGCAAGTTCTAGAATCTATAAACTACCGGTACACTCATAAGCACCAACAATGAATGCTTTTTCCTAAAGATCTAAAGGCGAACCTCACATATTTGGGGTGAAATTTTTGAGTGGTATGGTTTTTGTGCTAGTCATACAATTCCCTATCCATGAGACGCTTATTAAAATCAAAGTTTCACTCCTATATGTTGTAAAAAATTTTAAATTTGGTGCTAAAATTGCCCTAACCAATATTTCTCTTGGCTTTATTACACATTCACTATTAAACAAAACAAAAATCAAGCAAAGTTGTAGTTTCTAAGGCATCCTAATTTACCCTCCCTACACTTAATCCGAACATTGTCCCCAATGTTCTAGACAAAAGATGTAAAAGTAAAAATAAATGAGAATGGAAGAAACTAATACTCCCCTGATTCGCTCGGTATGGATGATGTGATAATATGGTTAAATCTCCCTCCAAGAGAATGAACATGATAAGCTTCACTCCAGAAATATAATCATCCTCTTGATGTGTTGCACGTACATCTTCTTATCCAATAATACCTGTAACCAACAAACACAAAAACCAAAGCATCAAACCGAACAAAGAAAAACCACAACTAGATGTATTTCCAGACTTAGAAATAAAAACAAAACAAAGCAATAAAAGGATAGGATACTTGCGGATGACTTACAAATAGGGACTCATAAAACATGTCCACAAGTATTGACACATAAACAAGATAGAATACATGCTAATCATGAATTGTGAATTTTCCATGTTCGAATTTTGTTCTTTTTAAAAAATATAAACTTTCCTACACTTAATTTTTTTTGTAAAATACCTTTATATGCAATTAAGACGAGGTTAAAAACAAAATAAAGCATTTTCACAAATTATTCGAAACATGAAAATTTAACAATTATGATTAAGCATATATGACACAAACAAACAAATAAAATAAAAACATCAAACAATTAAACAAATAAAGCTTGGGTTGCCTCCCAAGAAGCGCTTGTTTTTGTTCGAGTCACGAGCCTGACTCTACCCTTATTTAACAAAAATAGGGGAGGTTTTCCCTACACTTAGGATTAAGTGCGGGTGAAAGTAGCGATACACACCCTTAGGGTGGAAATATGCCACGTGAGGTGAAAGGGGTGAGTGAATGGCTTCCTTCATCCTAAAACTACCCGGATAATAAGGGTTGATGGGTGGGTCGGTTCCTCTTTTGTCTCCTAGATGTAAATCTAAGGATGGAAAGTTGTGTAAAGGTTGAGGTTCCGGCTCATCAACACTAGGAAATTCCCTAGAACTAAGAGTAAGGTCATCACTAAAAGTGTTCAAACCTATATCCTCTAGTTGTGCTTGGTCCAAGGGTTCTACCTCCATCGGGATTCCTAAAGTCTCTTCTACTTCTTCCGGGTAAGTCACGGGCGGTGTGGGTGCCTCAAATGATGGTGGGACTTATGGGGTACTTAGTGGGCTTATGTTACTTACCTCATCATTCCTTGTGTCAAGATCACCTATATCCTCATCATGTGTTTTAGTAGAATCTAACCCTAACATTTTCCCAAGTATCTCAAGTGCTTCTCTAGGCATCTCAACTTCTATATCCGAATCATAAGGATCATCCTCAATATTCTGACTGCTATATTCAAATTGCCCAAAGATTCATCATGTGTTTCTTGAGATTCATCGTCATCGATCATAAAACCTAGGTCTTTTTGATCAATGTGATCATGCTCGGCTAGATCCTCCATCACATCAAGATCACCTAAGTGTTCACCCTGTATTATGGTAGTGCCTAACCATGACATGCAGCTAGGTGGCTCAACTCTAACCGTCTCAGAATCTTGGTTTGACTCTAAGTCCATGTTCTTAGAAACTAGGTCTTTTTGCTCATACAAATCCACTAATTTGTTCCACTTATGGGTCATGGTTAGGAAGCTTTCCTCAAAATTCATCCAAAGGGTCTTACTAAAAGGAATTGATCCTGATAATGATCGTCTAATAGAAATCACACATGCATAGAATTCATTAAACCCATCTAACTTTACCCCCAACTCCTCTTGGAAATCACTAAGAGCACACAAAAATTCATTGGAATGATAGGAAGCAAATCTATTAGTGAAATATAGTTGTTCCTCTATTGTCAATGATCTAAATGGAGTTTCATCCGCCATAGTGACAAATGAAAATGGTTTTACAAACAAAGGGCACAAAGAAAAAGATAGACTACAAGAAAGCTAATAAAAAGAAAATAAAAATCTCACTAAGATAGGAATCTAATGAGTAGACCTAATAAAAAGAAATTTCAACCTAAGCAATAACTACTCCCCGGGCTGCGGCGCCAAAAACTTGATGCGTGGTTTTGCGACCTTACAACAGGTTTTACCTCTCGAGGGATCTCAAGAGGCTTGCAATCCCCACCAGGCAGTGTACCTGACCGATGTAGTATAGTGAAGTGGCAAGTACCGGGGGATTGATCGTTCAACTCAAAGAATAGTGTTCGTTAGGATTGAAATTTATCTACTAGGTCTAGAGGTGAGGGATGATTCTTTTTGTATTTTTATATTTTATGAAAAGAAAGTAAAATCTCTGGTTTGAAGGAGTGGGCGGAATTAGTTGCTAATCAACTAACCCAAAAGCTACTAATTAAACTAATGTGCAGGAAAGTAAACTAGGGTTCTACAAGGGAAGTGAAGCATGTCTACCTATGATATGTTACTCCTTGCTA
Organism: Artemisia tridentata subsp. tridentata; assembly: GCA_021014915.2. NCBI lineage: Eukaryota > Viridiplantae > Streptophyta > Magnoliopsida > Asterales > Asteraceae > Artemisia > Artemisia tridentata. Next base: position 5,008,068 of record CP139503.1, read on the forward strand.
GCTATCCAATTCTACCTATTGAATTGTCACACCTTGTTTTAATTGACGGGTTGTATTCCTTAATACCATTCGTGGGGTGGCGTACGTACTTCCCCAACTCTATGAGCTCCTACTTCACTCCTATGTCGAGCCGGCTAAGAAGCTCCTAACATGGGATCACTAGAATTCACTCATGCATTAAATACAACCAAATAAACCTAGTACGCATTGGTTCATGTTTCTTAAGACGTTCAAGCAAGTTACCGTATAGGAGGTTAGCCAGTTTTCTTAAGCCTAACATCGATATCACCCAATCAAACAAGAGACAATAGGAAACAAGAATTATAAGCTAAACCAATAAGATCTATTGAAGTGTCACACCTTTATTGATGATGATAGACACATACATCAATAAGGAATCAATAAGATCTAATTAATTATATACAAGTTTCACACAATCATAAGTAGACACAAGGTGAATTAGCAAAGCATGATCAATGAAGGGCAAACAACCATAATAATGAAAGACATAATTAAGTTAGAATCAACAAACCAATGTTTGATGTTTATGAAGTGATTGAAACCCTCTAAGTTGCTGGAAAAACACCTACCTAAACCCTAGAATCGGACTTAGGGTTTAGGGCTTACAAATAATGAAGTTATAAGGTTATATTTATAGGTAACTTTCTGTCGGCCCGATCTGATGGCGTCAGCCCATACACTTGACGGCGTCAGATCCCCTTTTTCACCAAATTGTAGATTTCTTCGTCCCGAATCCGTGGCCTTTTGAATCACCTAAATCCGAGTTCGTATGAGGATTTTATGGCCAAAACAGTAACAGCTACTCCGCGCGCGAGTTGTGATTGTCTTGATTAACTTGTGGCGGTTTCACTAAGGTTCCTTCTCGTGTAAGAATACTTTGATGCCGTCACTCTATATCATCTGACGTCGTCAGGTCTATGATCCTGACGCCGTCACCTTCAAAAATCCTCTGGCCCGTCTCTCTTTAACTTAACACTTGACGGCCTACATCCATTAACACGTGACGCCGTCACCCTTTAATTCCACAAAACCTTCTGGCGCGTCACGTGTAAATTCATATTCATCCTTTTGCCAGTACGTGACGCCGTCACCTACAAAGCGTGACGCCGTCAAGCTCTGTTTCCAGCTTGATTTTGGAGACTTTGCCGTTTTCTTCACTTTTCGCTCCAAAAACGTCCAAAATGCTTCCTTTTCCAGATTTCTTCTCCAAAGTACCTAAAATGACAAAAGGAACGATTTAGGGCAATATTTGATCAAATAATCACGAATTAGGGCTTAAATGACCCCCTAAAAGCGGTACACTTTTCGTCTCATCAAATATCCCTACACTTGGGATTTGCTTGTCCTCAAGCAAATGAGCTTTTCCACCAATCAAAATACAAGTTAGGGGTCATTTAACATTAATATAAAAGTAATTACAACAAATGATCGTTCCACCTTAGTCAAAAAAAGCACGGAAATTATACACTAGCACCTCACATTAAGTGTTTGGATACTCTCATCTCTCGGGTGTTGTAAATTTATATATGAAAATGGAGAAATATCACTCATTACCTGTCATAGCAAATAGATTACCATAGGCTTGGGAAAGGATCAAAACCTCCACCACATTTGGCGTAAGCACCTAGGATAAACTATCAAAGAGGTCTTTACAAAGGGTTATAACGTTAGGTGTAGGGATAAGGAAAACACGGTTTGTTGGATAAGGATATTTTTACTGGTGGCAAGTCAATCATCTTGGTCAATTACATGTAGAATGAGGCGTTGCTAAGCCAAGACTCGACTCAACTTAAACTAATCACGAACTAATAAACATAGAACAAAACAAAACATAAATAAAAGATAGAGGCGGATGGTAGTCCGTATGCTTTTTTTTTTTTTTTTTGCATACCTCTTGCCTACATCAAAATAATACATCATAGGGGCGTTGCATTCCCCTTACACTTGAACTTTTACATAACTTTACAATTAACTATTCTAATGACTCGAATTAAGATAATCGAAACACTTGGAGTACTTTTAAAATATTTAGCACATATGGGGGTAATAAATGATGTTCTTCCCCATTACTCCATTACACTAGTACTTTACCCATAAGTCCCAATCGTCCCAAAACAATATGTACAAGGATATGACTCGACTTAGCAACCATGTAATCAATTAGATAATTAACTAAGGGTTTAAACAAATGTTGTCACAATAATGCACTAAAAATGAGTGCATACAAGGTAGGCTAAGGCG